>LNAC01000174.1:2692022-2777338 GCA_002007465.1 Ailurus styani | reverse complement strand
TAAACCATAGTAATTTTTTAAAGGTGATATGGACTAATGTAAGAATAGGTAGAGAAGGGGCACCTGGGTGGCTCAGTCAGTTGACCATCTGCCTTTGACTCAGGTCATGACCCTAGGGTCCTGGGATGGAGCCCCACATCAGGCTCCCTGCTCAGCGTGGAGCATGTTTCTCCCTCTCCCT
Source organism: Ailurus styani (assembly GCA_002007465.1). Classification (NCBI taxonomy): domain Eukaryota; kingdom Metazoa; phylum Chordata; class Mammalia; order Carnivora; family Ailuridae; genus Ailurus; species Ailurus styani. The sequence goes on along the minus strand of LNAC01000174.1, from coordinate 2,777,157 downwards.
CTGCTCCTCTCCCTGTTTGTGCTCTCTCCTGCTCTCTCTCTCCCTCTCAAGTAAATAAAATTGTTAAAAAAAAAAAGGGAATAGGCAGAGAAATCAGAGAAACAGAATAGATAGCCCAAAGACAGACCAGCATAAGTTAAATTTATCCTAAGGACATAATCCAGGCTTTGTTCCCAGTCATTTGTTTTGATGTTTTGTTAAATAGCAAAAATCATGAGAAACTCCTGAAACAGCCAACTACAAAGGATGAGTAAAACAATGTCGGCACATCTGTCTAGGTGGTGGAGTACTATATAACTATTTAAAAGCACCAGTTTGACAAATGAATAATTGCACATAAAAATATTCATGAAAAAATATTAAACTAAAAACACATGATTCAAGGCTATGTATATACTTATATATATTTTATATGTAAGTGTATATAAATAAAATAATAGATTCATGTATCTTGTGTATATTCAATTTTGTNTATATTTTATATGTAAGTGTATATAAATAAAATAATAGATTCATGTATCTTGTGTATATTCATGTATCTTGTGTATATCTTGTGTATATTAAAGATTTAAAGGAAATATATCAAAGTATTAAAATTAGTTAGCTGTGTATACTAGAATTATATGTGACTTTTTACTTTCTTTTTGACATTTGTTTGTTTGTACTTCCTTATTTTCCTGTAATTGTTGGCATCTAAGAGACTTCACATCTACCTCTACTTCAGTAAAAGAATGGGATAAATAAAATATTTTAAAAGCTGGTTTATTTTATTTCAATAGTTAGGCTGTGGCTTATTCAACTCTGTTGATACTGACTTCAGCCACTTAAAATGCAAAATCTGATTTCTCTGTTGTTTCCAATTCCAAAAAATCAAATGTCATGTTTCCTTTGGTCACTACATGAACCAACAATGCAATAAGAACATATAAATAATATAAATGTCAATGTAAGGAGACTTGATTTGCTGTTCCAGATCTGTTATACAATTAATACATTAAGTCCACTTTTACATTTCCCAGTAGGAAAAAACTATTTTTTTATATCAGGATAATAATTCTCAGTAGAACAAGGCCTATTTATAATTTGTCTTTGAATCATTTTTGTATATATTTGTCTATAAATAACAGAGATCCCTAACTCAAAATTAATTGAGCAATGAGGAAATTTATGGCCCCACAGAAGTCTGGAACTTGGGTGGACTCGAAGTGGTCTGATCAGTGGCTCAGTTATGTCAAAAGGGTCCACGCCCATTCCTCTTCTCCACTTAGGCATTGTTACCACCTCAGTTCCCAGGCTGGTTCCCTTCATGGGAAAAAGAGGGCTCCAGTGGCTTTAGTCACAAAAACGTCAAGAGGAGTAACATGGGCCACCTCTTCCTGTGCCTCTTTCTTAGGCGCAAGGAAACCTTTCACAGAAGCCCTCATCAGACCTTGTCAGACCACTCAAACCTCCTTGGCCAGAACAGAGTCACGTGGCCAGTCTTAACCCAATGCAAGGGGAAGGAGATTAACATAGTTATGCCTATGTTATAACATAGGGGTCAGCTTCCCCTGATACCCTCAGAAGACAGATATATAAACACAATCTGAGTTCTGCTGTGGAAAAGGAAGACTGGCTGTTGAGGCAGGGATTGGGGGTAGGGGGGGTGTGCGACATGAATGTTGGTTAGGCAATCTCATCTCCAATCCTCCATTGCTGATAATGGCATGAGAAGAGGAGGATTCCTTTTTAACTAAAGATAGTTAGAGACACTTTGATAGATGCTGAGGTTATAACAGTGAACAGGACCCAACCTTTCTCCTCCAGGAACTTACGGTTTTAACAGAGAAGATACACAAGTGAAGAGACAACTACAACATAGGGTGCTACATCATGGAGCCCAGGAAGCTACTTGGATGGGGCACTTAACCAGCCTTGAGTACCAAAGAAGGCAACATCCAAGCTAGGTCCTGAAATTTGAGAAGAAGGCTGTCCTGTGGCAATCAAGAGGTTTGCATATCTGGGAAGCCAGGAAGTGTAGAGGCTAAAAATATAAACAGAATAAAGATCATGTAGGGCCTTGAAGGCCATGCTAAGAAGCTTACATTTGATCCTGAAGTAATTGGGAATTCAGGAGTAGAGGGTTATAATCAAGAAATGATATAATCTGGTTTCCTTTTTAGAGCATTTAGTCCACCTGCAGAGTGGAGAATGGATTGGAAAGGGTCAAGCCTAGATTTAGAGATCATTTAGATTTTTTTACAGTTATCCAGCCCAGAAATCTGGAAATTAGAGGATGATTTGAGTTTATAGTCTAGGCAACTAAATTGATGCTGGTTCTTTTTCTTTCTTTCTTTCTTTCTTTTCTTTCTTTCTTTCTTTCTTTCTTTCTTTCTTTCTTTCTTTCTTTCTTTCTTTCTTTCTTTCTTTCTAAAGATTTTATTTATTTATTTGACAGAGAAAGACACAGTGAGAGAGGTAACACAAGCAGGGGGAGTGGGAGAGGGAGAAGCAGGCTTCCGCTGAGCAGGAAGCCCAATGTGGGCCTCGATCCCAGGACCCTGGGATCATGACCTGAGCCGAAGGCAGACGCTTAACAACTGAGCCACCCAGGCACCCTGATGCTGGTACTTTCAACAGAAATTGGGAACCCAAGAGAGTAAAACAAGTGTGGGGAAAGATTATGAGTTTAGTTTCAGACATTATGAGTTTAGTTTCAGACATTATGATACAGTAAGTGCTAATGGGACATCTAGGTAGAAATGTACAGTAGATAGTACTGTTTGGTTAGGTTTCCTATGACTATAAACAACATTATTGAGTTGCTATTAAATATCCCCAATGAAAATCTCATCAATAATACTAGTAATTGCCAGATTATCCAGGCATTTTCTTTTATTTCTAGCTCTGACATGATTTGAGTGATATGATGAGAAAAGTCATAGCAAATGTTTTGTGTACTGACAATTTAAACTAATAGATATTTTTAGATGTTGTGTAAGAAAAGAGCTCTGGGCTAAAAATGATGCTGACATTTAAAGGCTCTCTGTAAACTTCAGAAATGTGTAGCCTTAGACACCAGGGCTAGTAGCTTAGAAATAATGCTTAGCATCTAAACTTAATGCTTTTTCAACTTTGTTTTCTGTCTTAGGTTCAGATGTTCCTACCCCTACGCACTTTTAAAATGTTCACTCTTCTACGTTGGGCCCAAAAAAACTCACTTATTTTGGGTTCAGAGTATTCCTGGCAGGTCTGTCTTTTATAACAAGGCCTTTTGTCCCTCTTCCTGAGTGTCTCTGGAGGGCAGAAACTCTAGGTCTTATTCCCCGTGAACAAATGATCTTCTGTCTAAAAAACACAGATATAAACCCTTTTTAAGATTCATCCAAATTATATTTTCAGTAATATTTTTGTTTTGTATAATTTCGCATAATTTATGTTATGTAGGTTCCTGGTAGAAATTTGGAAAATACAGAAATGCATAAAAAAAGTAAAACTGAATCATAATGGTACCACCCAGAGATAACAGTGGTTAACATTTTGCTATTTTTATAACCTTTTTTGTGTCTATAGAAGATATAAATATATTGTTTTCTTAAAAATTAGGGTTATATTCTGCAAAATATTTTGTAAGCCTGATTCTTATTTATCATTTATCATGACCATCTTGCCATATATTTAAGAATGCTTCAAGGCCTGATTTTTTTAATGGCTGAATTTTTTTACATCATATTATATAACGAAAAATCATACTTTACCAAGCAATCCTTCTTCTGTGGACATTCAGGCCATTTCCATTTTTTTTGTAATATAAATAAGTGTTTGGTGAATATCCATGACTGTAAGTCTTTGTGACTTTGATTACTAGGAAAATCCTCAAAAGCTGAATTACTGGGTCAAAGGATGTGACCCTTTTAAAAGCTTTAGTGCAAACTGCCAAATGCTTATTTCCAAGAATACTATACAAATCTCTACTCTCACCACTAATTTATATACCATCTAGTACAGAGTAAATGACTTGTGGTTTACTTCTCTAAGAGGCACCATTATAACAAGACTTCTTTAATGTTTTCATAGTTCCTAATCCACTTTCTTATACTCTGGGGTTGACGAATGAGGTCCTTCATTTCATTTTGAAGCTACAACCACCTGGAAGGAGAAAAAGCCATAGATTTGGGGCTGGAGAACCAGGCTCTAGTCTTAGCTCCTACTAAACCCAGTCTTGTGTCTGGCAATCTAACTTCATCCAGCCTTGGTTTTTCTGTCCCAATGACAAGACTGTACTAAAGACTAAAGATCCCCATAGTTCCTTTCACTAAGGAGAATAACAACAAATTTTTTATAGGTAAAACAAGAATTTTGCAAATAGTCTGATGGTCTCAGTAAATAATGTTATAGAATCTGATCTAAGAACATGGCATATGATGGTCTTCCTCAAGTAAATTTTTCTTTCTTTGACAAGATAGTGTCCTTCCTCTGCAAGCAGATTCTGAAGCTTAGACGGGGCCAAACGTAGAAGTAGTGGGCTGGACAGCCAGCTTCAGGATATGGATAGACCCCAAAATCTCCACCCCACCTCATCTAGTCCACCATTACAGCTTTACGCCTTACATCTGCAAATAATGTAAATAATCCTAGGAGAAATTCATAATCACAGCCCTGAGGAGGCTGGGCCTCTACTAAAAGTAGGAGTCCTGGGGCCATTTAAACTAGCCTGCAGTGAGGGCAAATGATATAAAACCACACCAAATCCCTTAGAAATCATCACAAAATAATGTCTGTAAACATTTAAGAGGATTTGATACTACAACCAAATTTCCCTTGGTTTTACTTCTTCTCCCTTTGTGTCACCATTACCCAGGGGCAACCAAAAGGGTATTCCAGCCATTTCTCTTCTTTTCAGATTTTCCAAGCTTTTAGTTCATTCATATCTAAATCCTAAGAGGCATTGTATCTGTCGAACAAAATATCTCAGCTATGTTTGGTTGACAGTTTTTTAACAAGATATTATTTATCTAGAAAAGGAAAAGCAAAGTATTAACAATGCAAAAAAAAAACCCAAATGATTCAAAGAAGTATCAAATTATCTTATAGGTAATAGGGTACTGTGGCTATCTTTGGCCCTTGAGAGCCTCTGGTTTGCCCACAATTTATTCACAATAACCAAACAGATATCCAATCACCAAGTCTCTTATGATGCCTCAGAGAGAACATAGGATTACAGCAAGAGTTTGGGGTAAAGGGCAGCAAAGTTCATCATGCTGAGGCTGCCCAGAATGGACCTCCAAGGGAACGTGACCCCAGTTGTTAAACATGTCTCAGAAGTGCACTACTCAATCTTAAATCTCAGTAGCCATCAAACCCTGAAATACTAGTACAAAATTAAATTTGATTCTTTTTTTTACCTTCTCAGAGAAGGTAAGTTTCAAGGTTTTTACCTAAATAGACTCAATGAAGGCTATAGGCAGTGGTTCTCACCTATATATAAAATACACACATTATACATACACCCATGCATATATTTAACTAATACACACTTTAATACTTCATGAAGGTGACAATCCCCTTTTAGAGAGGTGAAAGATGGGGTGAAAGGCAGGAAGTATTTTTTAGGATAAAGAATAAAAAACAAGGAAGAGGAAAATGTAAAACTCTCAGATTGGCTGGGAGCACACAGTCGACCTTGTTTGGAATGAGAAGGCCCAGGATTGGCTTGGCATTTGGGAATGGGGTAACTGGATATTCTGTGTTTCTGGCCAAGCAACGCATTTACAGGGACGTGAAAGTTATCTAAATTTTATTTTCCTCAAATAGCCTCCTGGGCAAGAGCAGCTCCATCTTGGACCTAAAAAATTATTTCCAAAACCCTAACCAATTAAATCAATATTTTTAAAAGTATGACTGAAGGATCGTTATTTTCATTGGGCTCCCCAGGTGAATCCAGTATGTACCCAAGGCTAAGACCTCCAATACGAGATTTATCTCAGGGAATTATTATATATACTTGGGCTTATTGTGTTTATTTCAGTAATACAGAGCCAGAAATTATAGGAACAATTAATGAAGTGAATCTCCCACAGCCTGCCCACACCCGGAGACCCAACTACTTTTGACTTTTCTTTCTGGGGTACCAGCTTTGTGGTGTTTGTCATATCCCAACCCGAATCCTCCCTCCCCTGCTCAGGAGGCCTGAGGTTACCCCAGGGATTCTAACACACCTCATCACATCTTTTGTTTTTTTCTCAGCCTATTCTGAAACCACTTATCTCAGAAGTCCTGAAAGGGCTTAGAAAGGGCCTAGAATTATCTCTCCCCCTGAGATGCTAAATCAGCTAAGGTGGATGGCTATAATTTAATGTGAATCCTCTGGGCTTTGTTATTTCTGTGAAGGGTTTCAAAAAGCCTAGAACATGGCAGCTTCAAGGGATGGTTGGTGGAGACAGGAGTGTAAAGGAGGATCTCTGGACCCTCATGAACATCACCTCCTTTCCTCCCTCTACTCTTTGACATGGACAATTCACATTTTCTCTGTGTCTTATATATCTTCTGTAGGGTACCATAAAAACACAGCTTCAAAGTGCTAGAATGATTCCCTTCGCAAAAAGACAAGCACCCACTCAACCTCTTCACTTAGTCTAAGTGCTATGCTTTCTCCTTGAGTGTCATGGGAGATATATTTGAATTATCCTGTTAGGATTTTTCTTATGACCAATTTATAAATATTATATATTTATATTTATCAAAGTATTATATATATTCATTATGATTTCGGAACAACTGGTCTTCCCAACTCAAGGCCAGAATTTTTAAGTATTATAACTGTTGTTGTTTTAACTTAGAATGATGACACGTACACCTACACATTTATGAAGTAGGTAAATGTCATTTGTGTGTTGCAATTGTGATGAGCATATTGAAGACAAGGAATGTCAAGCAAAATTTCAGACACTGGACTACAAAATGTAACCATATATAGCCACTCCTTTCCTACTGAGTTATGACAAAGCAGGCTGTTGAAAATCGTGTGTAGTCTTGTCTCTTTATCTCAGACAATAGGAATCTAACTAGCAAAATCTGTTTTGCTTGAAGAACAACTTCAGTTTCCTTGGAGAGTCACTGAACCCAGATTTGTAGTTCAAACACGGCAGCTCTTAATTGTATCATTTTCGTGTCTCCTAGCTTTGTCTGCAAGCTGAGGCTGCTGCAATCAAGTCTCCTCACTTCATTTTTCCATCTTACACATTGTGCATACTCCGAATCATCTGGCAACATAAAACCCAGTTATTCCAGTTCCTTACGACTTCACTATTATGCCGACGTGTTCAATTTTGTGATCTCTGAGACTGCATTGTGCTTCCATGATTATGACTCAATAAAATTACAGCTCTGTTCAGACCTCCACAACATGGAAAAAGGTTCACGGGGTTTGTTTACAAGTAAGGATGCCATATGCTCCTCTAAGAAAAAAAAATATAAATGCTAATTACCAAGGAAGAAATGAGATAAGAAAACATGGAATTGCTGCAGACCTACTAGGTAAACAAGCAAGGTGCTTTCTGTGCAATGGGAATAAACGTTGTGAATCCGTCCCCTTGTGTTTTCTTGGTCTGCTGACTCTACACAGAAAAGGTTAAAGAGCAAGAAAAAGCCACTTTCCAGCAGTGGCTAAGCATGCAGATTAACATAGCTCATATTTTAACTCCAAACTGCCTCACATCTGTGTTTCGGTAAATGTAAAATAAGATATTGAATCAAAAAGTCTGTACCAGAACCACCTGAACTGAGCAGTTACAACTCACCAAATAAAAGAACGCTTCTCTCCTTTGCTTTGCGCTGCTTGAACTTACTGCTCTTCTCTGAGGTTTTATCTTCACACTAGAACTTGTTGCTGGGGGAAAATGTTAAGTTCAGTCAATCATTTGGCTTCAAAATAACTGCTGGTGTTTGAATGCAATTCTGCGGGGTTTTTTCTTTCCTCCAGTTGGTTTGTGATTACAGATAAAGCTTTGTTTCAGGGGGAAAAAAGAAACCACACAGCGTTTTCCCCCAACAACACATTGGCAGGAAATTCTGGCGCAGAGAGCTATGCCTCAGAGTAGTTTTCATACCAAGGCACCTTCCTCCATGCGCTATCCAAGTAAACGCTACCCAAGTCTCTCTTCGAACACAGAGGTCCACACAGAGCTTCCTCCAGAAGAAAACCCAGGCAAGTGATAACCATTCACAACCATTTATGACTAACTTGTAACTAACAACCATTTATAAGTTGGTATCCCCACCAGTTAGGATCTGCACTGACAGTCTGTAACAAGAGACAGCCCTCAGCAACTTCGTTAAGTAGGCAAATGGGCAAGTAGGCTTTGTCCATTTTGCTGGAGGAACTAAAATAAGGAAAACATAGACAAACCTTTAGCAAGTGGTCCTTTAATGCGGCAAAAACCTCTGAAGGCTAACTCCACTTCTGGTCACTTTAGCCTATTATTACTAGAATTCCAAAGGGGCAAACAGTTAACATTTAGCCATCGGGTTTCCTAGAAGACACAAAACTCCCTATCTCCTTAGCTCTCAATATGTTACCCAACAAGGATTCAGGAAGGTGTCCAACCTTGCAACCACATAGATCCAAGTTCAAGTTGTATCACGGAAATAAGTATCAGCCTCACTGTCCTCATCTTCAAAATGGAGATGATAATTTTGCAGCAGCATCATGAATATTTGGGGGATATTTTCTCACCACTTATTTGCCCTCCCCAGAGGGAAGATATAACACCCACCATACTCTGTCCAATAAGAAGCTGAGTGTTAGAAGGACCAAATACTGTCTTCGCATTGGCAAATTCAACAACGGCATATGGGGTCTCCTACAAGGAAACTTTCAGTAGGCTCGGTGACAAAATTAGAAATAAAACACAGAAGTAGGTAACCACGGCAGAGCAAGACTTGGTTTTATATGGGGAAGAGTGGAGCCATATCTGCTCTCTTGAGGTCATCCTTCAATGCCATCCTACATTAGGGCAAAGAACACACAGCTGTAGGCTACTTTGACTGTGTCTTCACTCTGCCAAGACTGCTTAGACCACCGGACTTCAGACACACTTCTGTTTGCTGGTTGTATAATAATACAAAGTAAAAGTTACCTTAGGCAAGTCCAAGTCAACATTCTTGACAATTCTCAAACCTGGCTAAATTTTGTGGTCAGGAGTCATTCTTCACGAAACCCTCCGTCCCATTAACCAATAGAGGGGCTTTATAATTGTCCCTTTTACAGATGAAAAATGTGGTAGAAATCAAGAGGTCCAAGGAGACTTGATACTCCCTGGACTATAAGTTCTTTAGGGCAGGAACCATGAGCCATTTATCATTATATTCCCAATGCATACCAAAGTTCCTGGCACATACTAGGTGTTTGATAATATTTTTTAGTGAACTAATAATCAAATGAACAAACTGTCATGGCTTTGTCTCTTCTAATCTCAGGCAGGGTGTGGAGCAGTAGCATTGAAAGTAGTCTGAAGAGAGTACACTGGACATCTTTGGTTTCACATTTGTTTTTCTCAGTTTGGATACCTAATGCCTCAAGATGATGTCAACTTTTTTGTTAAGTGAAATGCATATGTACCTGTGGCCTAGCAATTCCACTCCTAAGTATTTACCCAAGATAAATGAAAATATATGTACAGAAAAAAACTTGTACAAGAATCTTCATTATTTTTGTGCAAGAATGTTCATAGTAACTTTATTTAAAATAGCCAAAAACTGAAAACAAGACAAATGTTCATCAGCAGGTGAATGGATAAATGTATGGTGGTATGTTCATTCAAAGAAATACCACTCAGCTGGGCGCCTGGGTGGCTCAGTGGGTTAAAGCCTCTGCCTTTGGCTCAGGTCATGATCTCAGGGTCCTGGGATCGAGGCCCGCATCGGGCTCTCTGCTCAGCGGGGAGCCTGCTTCCTCCTCTCTCTCTGCCTGCCTCTCTGCATACTTATGATCTGATCTCTCTCTGTGTGTCAAATAAATAAATAAAATCTTTTTTAAAAAAAACAAACAAAGAAATACCACTCAGCAATCAAAAGAAACACACCTGCTATATGCAACATGATATCTTGAATTTCATCTAGATTGGGTAATTCAGTGTATACTCTGGCTTCTTTTGCTCACCATGATGATTTTGGGATCTCTCCAGAGATCGCTAAAGTTAGTTTGCAACATTTCACAGCACATTAGCTGATTGTGTGCACCTCTTCCCAATCCTCTATTCAGTAATGTCACATCAGTAGCTTGAAATTGCCTGTGGTGGGAGTATACAGTGGAAATTGACAAATGCTACACAAACACGGGATTTTGGGAGGGGGGGCAGGGGGAGAACCAACAAAACATTTTATTTCAATTTTTCAAGTTAAAAAAGTTGTAGAAGTCCTCAAATTGTTCTACTAGCTCATCCTCAGATGTTTGCACACTCAAGTCGTCACTAAAAATGCAGTGCCTCACTTAGGATCCAATGTGTACTCCTTAGGTACCTTTTACCTACACAAACTCTCAGCTCAGAGAAGCTGCCCATCTAGGATGAGTGGCTGGTTTGACACCACCATACTCCTAAAGACACAAATGCTTCAGACACTAGCTCCTACTTGTGTGAGCCAGTTCCTTTAGAAGCAGCTTTTGTCTTATGGCAATGGGACTAGCAGTGGAAACTTCTTTGTGATGAAAGAGAACACCTCCCACACTCCTCTCCCACTGCTTAGCCTTATCTCCTTTCACTTTAATAGTTTCTTATCTTGGTCCTCAAATCCTTGATTCCATAACCTCAACCTGGACCCAATGGGATCTCTCTAGAGAGCTATGACTTGGCTCACACCAGGTATCCACCTGTAGAGAGACCTCTTTTTCCCCATCAAATAATTCATACAATAAATCATATAATGAGCCAGAGTACAACTTCCTATATTAATACTCTGAATAATATCAAAAATGTCTATTTGTATGATTCCTAGGGCATTGTCATTATTAATGATTGATAGTTAAAAACTCTTGCAGCTTATAGAACATGTATTCTATAATTCTATAATTTCATGTATTATCTCTTTTAGCCCTCATAAAAACCAAGAGAAGTAAGTATTAATATTATAATTCTCCCTTAACAGATGAGAAAGCCAAAAAAGAAAAAGAAAGAAACAGATGAGAAAGCTGAGACTGAAAATAGGTTAGTTCTCAGAATCATTTAACTAGTAGGAGGAAGACCTACAAGCAAGGCACTCAAACTAGATCCTTCTATTTATCATGTAGCTGATCTTGAAGAATACGTGGTGGCTTAAACGTTGTAAAGAACATATAGTGGCTTAATTCTTTTGAATATGTGTGGTGACTTCAACCTTGTGACCCTGAAGTATCTGCAAACCCTGAGGACATAAGAATAATTAAGTCTATCTAATGACAGGTAATATTCATTTCTATGACAGTTCCTAAACTTTATTGTTTTTTAAGATTTTACTTATTTATTTATTTATGAGAGGGAGGGAGCACGAGCTGGGGGGGGGCGTGGGGAGATAGGGGAGAGGAACAGAGGGAGAGGGAGAAACAGACTCCCCCCTCAGCAGGGAGCCACATGCAGGGTTCAATCCCAAGACCTGGAGATCATGACCTGAACTGAAAGGCAGATGCTTAACCAACTGAGCCACCCAGGCACCCCAACTCTTCCTAAACTTTATTAAAATGGGATTGGGAGAGGCGTTCCTTGTTAACTCAACAATTTTTAATATAAGATAATGTACATGTATCATTATAAATCCCATGTTATAGAACACCCCCCTTCAGTTCTTTTTGTGTGTGTAACTCTGGAGAGAGTATGTTTGTATAAACAAGCATATATGTAAAAAGGCTGTGCTGTATCATTGGTCTGGCCTGCCTAAATACACATGCTGGGCTTTCCCTTCCTGACTCCCAGTGTCCTCTGGATCTCAAAGACCTTGCACTGCGTTTCTAGGAGGGAGGAAAACACATGAGACAATAAGGTGGAGCTGGACAAAGTATCAAATCACAGCTGTGGGTCACATCTGTTGGAACAATCCACAAGCCGTGTGCCGGCAACTTTCTGTGCAAGACACTCACCAGAGCGATAATACAGAAACAGCCGAACAGTCTCTCAGCACAGGCTATGGGTGGTGTTCTCTGGATGATGACAGATGGTCTGCACTGGCTGAGCTCCCGTGGGAGTCCCTGCTGCCTGCGACTGGCAGTATTCAGCTGTCTGAAGATGGTGACTCTGCTATTCTCCATATGATTCCCACAAGTCCAGTGGCCTCACCCTGGGTCCCACCAATCTATTTCAAAGACTTTTCTACCCCACTCTAATCCCATTTCAACCATTCCAGGTGACTTTCAGCTGCTCATACCCATTGCCTACTTTTCTATTGGGTTATTCATTTTTTCTTATTGATTTGCAAGTGTTCTTTGTATATTAAAGGATCAGTTCTTTATTTGCTATATTTGCTGGTTATTTTTTCCCAGTATTTGTCTCTTAACTTTATTAATAGTGTGCATTTTTTTCTATTCAGAAGTCTTAAATTTTTACTAGTCAAGTGTATAAATTTTTCCTTTATGATTTCTAGATTTTGTGTCATGCTGAGAAAAGCCTTCTCTGCTCCAAGATTTTTTTAAATGCCCATGTTTTTGTCAGTGTTCTTATACTTTTATTTTTTACGTTGAATATTTTATTTGTCTGTAGTTTATTTCAGCTATGGAGTAAGGGATACAACTTTATATTTTTCAGATGGCTAGCCAGAGCCCCAACATTTTTGCTGAAAATAGGTATTTGCTCCTCTAACTTGAAATGCCAACATACTAAACTCTCAGTACATCTGGGTCCATTTCTGGACTCCCATTTCTATTCCACTGGTCTGTCTAGTTTCAAAGTTCTTAAACTCTTATAACCTTATAATATGTTTTTTGGTGATCTGTTCCCTAGTCCTGGCTCTATCCCCTGTTATTAATCTTTTGTTTTACAATTTTCCTGTTCCTTCCATACCCCTACTCCAAGACAAATTTTAATATCATTTTGCATGATGTCTGACCTCAGGAATGCAGCAGGAAATGGAAAATGAGGGGATAGTGCCCACTAGTGAGTTCATACAGACTGTAGACCCTGACCATGGACTCTAATTAGTTTTCTTTATTTTTATACTTTCTGTAGAACAGCAGGGCTGGCACTCAAAACCAAGCCTGGCCAATTATTCACTGGCTTGTCCAAGCATGTGATATAATTGCTCCTCCAAGTGCTAGCAAGCAAGACAGCTATATTGAGATCAGCTCTGAGCTGAACTACAGGCAGCGGGGAAATATGGGTATATCACTCCTGCCACTGCAATGCTGGTAGGTAGCACAATTGGTTGAGAGAGGGAAACAGGTAATGGTGATTATATTCGCCATTCAAAAACATAGGGCTAACTGCATTCCAGAAACTACACTCCTGTTCTTACATCCAATGCAAGAAACCAAGGTCATCGCCTTGCTTTCTACAGCAAAATGCAAAGAGATGGGCTAGCCTATGGATTCAGAATAGCATAAGCCAAGCTGGAGTGGAGGATGTGGAGAATTTGACTTTCACACTACTATCTAGGTCTGGTGTACATTTCATAGGACTTGCAACCCCACTAGAAGGTTGTGTCTTTTCTTGCTTACAGATAGCATTTACAGCAGTTAGAATAATACAGTCTTACTAACCAGAACTTTTGTTAGAAAAAAATACAAATGTAAAAATATTTTTTTGTGAAGTGTGGTTGAAAAAAAACCTCACCATGAAATCTACATTGACAGTCTTTCTGCAAGTTGTAATCTAAAATAGGGGGAAAATTCAGAGTGAAGCAAGTGGCCCATCTGTATAATGGAAGCAGTTATGGCCTTCCCCAGGCTTTAGGTTTTATATCTGTAAAGTTGAAACCTCCCAACAGTCGCTAATGTTGTATGAGCTACCAGAACTAGGGGTGCTTCCTCCACTGACCTAAGCTTTACTTAGGCTTTCCCATCAGTGAAACAGTTTTAAGCCAAACGTTTCTATTCTCCCTTTATTCCCTAATACATACAACACTAAACAACATTCAAATATCACACAAATTCCAAGCCTCTACTAAAGGTGGGATACTTGAGTCTAAGACCCTTTATAGACAGCTATTCTTGGTCTCCGAAATGGCTACCAGGAAATCATTTGATATCAGACTACAGCCAAGCCCCAAGATGGTAAGTGGACAATTGCTTCAAATCAGGAAAGATTCTTTCCAAGACATACGTTGATATCAGTCTCAAATTTCTTCACTTATTTATTCAATGAACTGAAAGACAAGTGCCACTCTATTCTCTAATAGAAACAGAGAGTAAACAAGCATAATTTCTTGATAACAAGGGACTTTTTATGATCCTTGTACAAACATGACATGATCCCTTCCCTTGCTGCCATCTGTATAATTTATCTTTTTTTTTTTTTTTGTATAATTTATCTTTTAGGAAGAGACTCGCAGATCCATTCTTAGTACCTCACAGTTGTGGTCACAGTTTATTAAACCCAAAGTATGTCAAGAGTCTTTAAAATGCACATGCCCTTTGACCTAGTAATTCTATTTCTAGCAGTTTATCCAAAGTAAATAATTAGTAAGTGAAAGTAAAAAATATATATATATCAAAAATTATCTCATGATAAAAATTAAAAACAACTAAAATGTCCAATAAAGTTTACTCTTATGATAAATTATTATATAAATGTTAAAGAGCATATTTTCAAAGAATAGCAATATAGAGATATATGCAAACACCAATGTGAGGTATTTATTAAAACACTTAGAGTACTTATAAATGTATAGAATACCCATAAAAATATTTATAATTCCAAATTTTCCCTAGGTTCCATCAACTTGTTTCTAAGGAAAGCCAGTAAATCCAAGTCATCGTTAGCTCTAAACTTCAAAGTCACAAACTCTCAGTCTTCCTTCTGCTGAGTACCCCTTCAGAAGTCCCCAAAGGGCACACGGGTTCTCTAAGATGATGAGCAAAGGCAGGACTCAAGCTGCGGTGAGCACACGTGTCATTTCCTGCTCAGCAGGGAACTCTTGCTCTCTCTTAACAGTGAGCCCTGGTGAATGGGAAGGAAACAGAGAAGCAGATCCCCTGCAACCTCTACAAAAAATAACCAGAAATTGCACATATGACTTCTGTTCATGCGTTATTGGTGAGAAGTTTGTCACATGGCCACACCCAGCCTCGAGGGAACCTGGGAAATGTGGATTTTAGTTGAATGGCCGTGTATCCAGGTAGAAGAGCAAAATAAATTCTGAGGTCAGCCAATAGCATACCAAATCACATCATACACCCTTAAAGAAAAATTCTTTTTAACACAGGAAGGATATACACCCAAAAGCTCACAGTGACCATTTCTAAATAGTAGGGTTTATGGCGATTTTTCTCTTTACATCTTCCCAATTGTCTAAACTTTCTGCAATGGGCTATTTCCTTCATAAGATAAGAAGCATTATTAATTTTAAAGAAAAAAGACTAGAAATAAATATTCTAAAATATTTTCTTAGTTGTATTTGGAAGATAAAACTACATGGAATTTTTTTTCTTTATATTTACTGAATTTTCTATAATTTATTTTGCATTTTAGAAAGTAGTTCACCAAATGTCTTAGCTTCTGCAGGGCAGGTAGACATGTTGTTTTGGCCTATATTTGGGTTTCACACATGGTCACAATTACAGTGTGCTTCTGTCACAATCCTTTGCTGTCTTTGTTTTAAAATAGAAAGTAAGCCTATTTGTATATGACTCTCAGTAAGATGATGAGCAATATGAAATTTTTCAACCTGACCCCCCAAAGCAGTCATTTTAAGCAGCTTGTCTGTTCAATTCTAGAATGGAAGCTATATTGAACTGCTAACTAGTTCTTTACATAGCAAGTTACAACTCTCCCTGTCTACATAACAACTTCTCACCTCTCCTGATCAACGATCCTTTGGGAACACTGTTGTCCCTTCTATGCTCACACTAAGCCTATATGACATTTAAGCCGGTTTCATCCCACTAAAGTCCACCCCCACCCACCCACCCTGCTTTCCACTCTTGGAAGCTCAAGATGTTATCTTCCCCAGTGTATTTACATATTAATGGGACATTTCTGAAGACCTGAAGAAATCAGTTCTGAATAGTTAAACCACAAAAACTGATAGAATAAGAAACTAAAATATTTTGGAAGAGATAGGACTCGCCCAGGAATACTTACATCCTACCATAAGATAACACCTCATTCATAAGGATTAACTCTGCTCAGGAGCATGTATAACAGAAAGAAACCAATTAGAGCAAACAAACAAAAAAAATACCGTAGGTCAGTTGCCTTTCTACACACTAATAACGAGCTATCAGAGAAGGTAAGAAAACAATCCCACGTACAAATGCATCAAAAAAGAATGCCTGGGAATACATTTCACCAAGGAGGTAAAAGACTTATACTCTGAAAATTATAAGACATTGATGAAATAAATTGAAGATGATATAAATAAATGGAAAAATATATCATGCTCAAGGATTGAAAGAATTCATATTGTTAAAATGTCCATACTACCCAAAGTAATCTACAGATTTAATGCAATCCCTATCAAAATACAATGACGCTTTTCCATAAAACTAGAACAAATAGTCCTAAAGTATATAGGAAACTACAAAAGACCCCAAATAGCCAAAGCAATCTTAAGAAAGGACAAAAAAGCTGGAGGTATCACCCTCCCTGATTTCAAACTATACTACAAAGCTAAAGTAGTCAAAACAGTATGGTATGGTCACAAATACAGACACATAGAACAATGCAATTCAATAGAGAGACCATATTTGTGGTCAACTAATCTATGACAAAGGAGGCAAGAATATACAATAGGGAAAGGCAGTCTTTTTAATATACAGTGTTGGGGAAACTGGACAGTTACATACAGAAGAGTGAAACTCCTTAAAGAAAATTCCTTGAAGAAAACATAGGCGTAACCTCTTTGACATTGGTCTTAGCAATATTTCTTTGGCCCAGTCTCCATAGGCAAGGGCAGCAATACCTGAAATAAACAAATGGGATTATATCAAACTGAAAAGCTTTTGCACAGCAAAAGAAACCATCAGTTAAATGAAACAGCAACCCACCAACTGGGAGAAGTTATTTGCAAATCATATATCTGATATGGGGTGAATATCCAAAATATGTGAAGAATTTACACAACTTAACATCAAAAAAGCAAACATCCTGATTTTTTAAATGGGCACTTTTCAAAGAAGAAATACAGATGACCAATAAGCACATGAAAAGATGCTCAAGTTCAGGGAAATGTAAACCAAAACCACCATTAGGTATCACCTCACAACTGTCAGATTGACTATTAACAGAAAGAAAGAAATAAAAAGTACTGTTGATAAGTAGTGTTGACAAGGATGTGGAGAAAAGGGAACCCTTATGCACTGTTGGTAGTAAAGGAAATTGGTGTAGCCACTGTGGAAAACAGTATGGTAATTCTACAAAAAAAATAAAAAATACAACTACCATATAATCCAGCAATTCCACTCCTGGGTATTTATCCAAAGGAAGGAAAAAAAAAAAAACCCACCAATTTGAAGAGGTAAATGCACTCCCATGTTCAACACTGCATTATTCACAATAGCCAAGATACAGAAGCACACTAAATGTCCTTTGACAGATGAAAGGATAAAGAAGTTTCCATATATACAATGGAATATTGTTCAGCCATTAAAAAAATGAAATCTTGCTATTTGTAACAACAGGGATGGAACTAGAGGGTATTATGCCAAGGGAAGTGAGTCAGAGAGAAAAAGACCAATACTATATGATTTCACTTATATGTGGGCTCTAAGAAACAAAACAAATGAACAAACAAAATGAAACAAAGGCAAACTCATAGATACAGGAAACAAACTACCAGTTACCAGAGAGAGGAGAGGTTGGGGGGAGACAAAATAGGTGAAGAGAACTAAGTACAAACTTCCAGTTATAAAATAAATAAGTCATGAATTGACATATGCAGGATAATGTGTGATGTAGGGAATACAGTTAATAATATTGCAATAGCTCTGTATGACCACAGATAGTAACTAGACTTATGGGTTTTGTGGGGGGTTTTTGTTTGTTTGTTTGTTTGTTGAGAGGGAGAGAGAAACAATGTGAGTAGGGAGAGGGGCAATGGGAGAGGGAGAGAGAATCTCAAGCAGGCTCCATTCTCAGTGGAGCCCAACCTGGGGCTCAATCTCACATCCTCAGATCATGACCCGAGCCGAAATCAAGAGTCAACCGTTTAATTGGCTGAGCCACCTAGATGACCCAATGGGGATTATTTTATAATATATAATCCCATCAAATCACTGTGATATATACCTGAACATAACTATTTATTATTTGTTCATTATACACCAGTAAAAAATAAAGAGAAGACACAATGAGTATAAACATATTCTACGTCAGGGATGCCTGGGTGGCTCCGTTGGTTAAGAGGCTGCCTTCGGCTCAGGTCATGATCCTAGTGTCCTGGGACTGAGTCCCGCATGGAGCTCCTTGCTCAGCAGGGAGCCTGCTTCCCCTGCTTGTGTTCTATGTCTCTCTGACAAATAAATAAATAAAATATTTAAAAAAATATTCTGGGTCATCTAGGTGACCAAGCACCAAGTGATTTCCATGCCAAGTTTGTGTTTTCCATCATGGGGGTGTCATGGCACACTCTTCTAATCATCCAAGACTACATGGGTGGTGGTGAGAGCAGAATGAATGTGAACAGGTGGAATAGAAGTATAGAATTCTGTTCATGGAAATATAAACCTTGAGTTGTTCTACCTCAGAGTGGGGAGACGGGGCATGTACCCTAGAAGACTGATTTGGGACCCATCAGAAGAATGCAGAGAATAACATATAACCTGTCTGTACTTTTTTCCATTGAGTCACTTGTAGTTCACACAAAGTCCACCCAGGTAAACACCTAGGATCTTGGCCCTCTGGTCTTCTCTCTTTTCCCCTATAACTTTTGGTCTTTTTCCATCTCTATGCCTTCTGTCTGGTTCTATGCCCCACACCAGAGGGGCAGGATTGGAGCTTTCTGATCCTGTATTACTTTGAGATTTCAAGATAGCTCAGATTGTTCAGACTGTATCGATGACCTCTTCTTGCTAATCTTGACAACTCTTAGAACATAACTTTCATGTGTTATTATACTAGTAAATTATCTTCTCTTTTTTGGTTCTGCAGCAAGGAATGAAAGAGCTAAAGAAAGAAGGGGTCAAAGAAAGACAATATCATTGTCCTGTTGCTATTCAAACAGTTGGACAATTCAAAAAGAAGAAAAGTGGTGAAAAATTTAAGTCAGCAATGCCCCCAAGCTACCCTACCCCCAAGATATGTAATCTTTCCAATCTGGAAAGAACCTGGGTCATGATTGTCAGTTCCAGGTTCATGTTGTAAGTTGTGACTTAGTGTCAGCAAAACAAATCCTTTCCATTTAACGAATGTTACTATTTAAATTAAAAAGAAGGAATGGGGGGGAGGGAGGAGGAGGAGAAGAAGAAGAAGGCAGCAGCACTAGTTCTCTGGAAAAGTAAAAAAAATTATCAAATTCTTCTCTTATGTTTCCTCCTTCTTGCCTAATCTTTTCATCTATCTTTCTACCCCTGGAATACTGGCACCTAAACATCACACAAAATGCAAATATCATTGTAAAAAACAACAACAAAAATAGGTTAACAGAAACACCGTTTATCAGTATTTATAAGACAAAAATTCTACTGTCACTTTTTCAGGAGACAAGTGACATGGCTGATAATGTGGCATTTTATCCTGTGGTTCCCACCAAACGATTTAGTTAAAATGGGAATATTTATTTCCTTAAGCACATTTATCAAAGTCACTCTGAATAAGAGATACTGACATTCTAGATGACTAGTTTCCCTGGACTTGGACATGATTTGGTAGAGAGGAAAGAAACAAACACGATGATTTGGAGGAAAGGAAAGAAGCAAAGTGATTGACAGAAAGGAACGTTTCTATTTCAGTTCACATCTTACATTAAGGTTCCAAAATGTTTTCTTTCTTTCTCACCTCCCTGCTTCCAAATTTACTCTAGAGAATTTATTTTCTCATTCAATTGTCCTCCTGACACAGCTCTTCTAAACACAATGTTGTAATCTTTTAATCATATGTCCTGGCATAGTCCTTAATTTCTTTTAGTTTTTTTTCTTTCTCCCCTGAGAACCACAGGTCACATTGATTCCTGGCAGCTGTTCTGCATCTCTTTTTGTAAAGATTAAGACAAAGAATTAGCTAGGTCTAAAACACATCCTAGGATTGTGTACTTATTACTACAATTTTACTTATAATATTGGAAGAGGAAGCTTTTATTTCCCTACTTCCAGTTTCCATTTTCCTGACCTAGACTCTTGTTTATGAAATACAATAGACAACTGAGACATAGGTAGACAATGTACTTATTTTTTAAAAAGAAGGAGGAGAAAGAAAACGAGGAGGAAGAATTTACTTGAAACCTCCAATAACTCAGGACTTTGTAGAATAATCCAAAGATCATGGATGCCTTTATAGACATCGCTCTTTGTAAGTCCCAACCCTTTAAGTTTTAGACCTTTTTGACTTTCTGAATTAGGAGTTAATACAATGTTGGCATCCATACAAGTAAATTCCCTTTGAAACATTGGTCTAGGGGTGCCTGCATGGCTCAGTCGGGTAAGCGTCTGCCTTAGGCTCAGGTCATGATCCCTGGGTCCTGGGATGGAGTCCCACATCAGGCTCCCTGCTCAGTGGGGAGCCTGCTTCTCCCTCTCCTGCTGCTACTCCCCCTGCTTGTGCTCTCTCTCTCTGTGTCTGTCAAATAAATTTTTAAAATCTTTTAAATTAAAAATAAATAAATAAAAATAAAAAACATTGGTCTAGGTAGCTGTAGTAAAGTTATCATTGTCTAGAAAATATTTGAAAAAGAGTCTTTTTTACAGTCTATTTTTACCGTAAGCTAACACAGTAGGTCACTGCCAATTTTTGACTGAGCTAAGAACCCTTTCTAGCAAATCAGTCCTCCAGAAAAGAATGGCTCATCCAGAGTAAAGTATTTGCTGCTACTGAAACATAGTTCTTCGTTTTTATAGAGCCCATTCTATTATCTCCCCAAAAGGAAAATAGTGCCCACAGGTTCCAGAAGAGCACAATGACAGAGAACCAAGGTGTAGAATAAAGCTAAGTAATTTAAGTAGAAGATTCCTTTCTAAAATACTAAGCATCATTGTTATTTGTTTTGTAACAAGGATGAAGAACATTCTTAATGTAAAGTTTGCAAATCTGTGAACTGGTAATAAATTGTTAATCATGGTTAAAGGATTTTTTGTTAGCTTGTTTTTGAAAGATAAGCTCTCTGAAATCATGATTATAAAACATGTAGAAAAAATTTAGTTGCTGTTACCATCTGGAAGACAAATGACAGAGGTCAAAGACATCTAAGGCCTGGAGAAATGTAGATGAACTGTTAGAACGAATAGTTGCTCCTTTTGCAAAAGCTGTTGATTTTCTTAACAACTAGCAATTCTAGACTTGTTACTGGATGCTTTTTTGATTATTGTTTATAGCAGCGTATGATGAAAGAATATAAATATGTAGATGGGTCCTAAAAAGTGAATTGCAGGAGGAAAATGTCGAATTTTTAAAATAAATCTGAACAGGGAACGTAAATGGGATAATTCACTTTGACATCCAAAACTAATTCCACTTGTAAAATAAAATAAAATTCACACTTGTCTCCATGTAATAAATGCTGCCCAGATTTTCATGGCCCTAATAATAAGATTAAGACTATTCTATCATTGTTTATCCTTTGTGATCAGTTGTTTATCCCGTGTTAAACAAATATTGTGGGAAGAATAGATGGGAACAGGCTCCAAAACTATTCCTTGGATTCTCATCAACAGAAACACAGAGAGACAGCAGAGCTCAGAACTTGGACAGATAAAATCCAACAGGAAAACCAAAAGAAAACTGACTAGAATTTTAAATCTTTAACAATGAATAGAGTCATGGGTATAAATGCAAACCTGATGCTGCAGAAAATAACTTTGGATTTTTTATTCCAAAAAATAAATATATCAACTTGCCTTTCCAAGGAGATCCTTAATGATACATGTGCCAGGGTAATGTATGCATGTATATATATAATGTGTGTATTTTATATATAGTCTTTTTTGAAAAAAGCAAGAGGAAAAAAAAGCATGAAGAACATATAACATATGGCATTCCCTATCGCCTCAGCTGGTGTTTGCCATTTCCTGCTTGTAACTTTCTTAATTTTACATCTTCTCCTCAATTTCAGTATACTAGACATTTTAATCAGATTTAAAGTTGGTCTTCCCGGTTTTTTTTTCATTTGCTGCCCATGCTCGTATTAATCTTTTCAGTTCTATGACTAGGCCTATTTGATTTGAAGAAAAGCTAATAATTACAATGCCTAGAGTTTCTTCATAAATAATCAATAATAAGCTTACTGTGATGTGGCTGTCTGGGTAAGCTCTGATCAAGTGCAAGAGGCAGGAAAATAAATACATATTCTAATATTGTCATCAAATTTGATGGACTTCATGTATGTGATGTTAGTGAGAGTACAAATCAGTGAGTGGTGGGAAGACAGCCTATGAGACAAAAAAAAAATGTAACTTCCTTCAAGCAGCTCAAACATTACCCCTCAGAGTTGGACTTCAGTTTCACTCACTGGCCCTGGCCAAAGCCAGGCTACCTAATAAAGCAGTTCTCTTTAAGAAAGACCAGAAAACAAAACTGGTCATTTGCCCTGAGGGAAACAGATTGAAGATCTGCCTGCCCTCAGGCAGCTAATTAAGTTTCTGAGCCACTGGTATTCTGTCCAGGGCTATATCACCTTCCATACCAATTCCAAAGTCAAAAATGAAAGGAAACCAAACCAAACAGAAGGTAAAAGCCATTTCACGGATTCTAAAACAAATATCTACTTGTTCTCAACTGGAAATCGGACTTATTGGGAAAAGCTAGCAACTCCAGGTGATCCCCCATTCCAGCCTCTCACCACAGCCTTAAGAGCAGGGTAGTCCTCAAGAGTACTTGGATTTGTTTCAGCAATTAACTCTGCCTCCATACACCCCTGGGGGTATTGCTTGCAAATGCAATGAGTACATCACCCAAAACACATTCTTCCACAAACTCTAAGATCAAGTTAAGGTTTCCGTACTGTAGTGGTTATCACGTTCGCGTAACAAACTCTAAGATCAGGCAATATCAGTTAAGGAATCAATATGACCAACTAGGGCTCAATGTTAACGTATCAGATGCTATGGTTTTCTGGAAGGATCCTGAGCTCATTTCCTAAAAGTATACATACATGTACAAGGATTCCATGACATATTCTCAGCCTCACTCATCAAGGTGCTTCTTAGAGAGCTGGGACTTGACATTATCCTAAATTTCTCAGCACATATAATTGCAAACTCACCGTTCCCTGTGTACCTCCCAAGAGGTTTTCTAGTCCCCATATACCAAACAGCATAGACATTCTGCCTCAGCTATAGAAATCGAAACTTTTTTTATCATAAATATCCAGTTCATAATTTCTGTAAAATTTATTCATAAAAGGATCCTTCATTATCTTATGTCAATTTAAAATTAATGTCGCTACAAAACGAAATCACCAGACAAATTCAAAATTAAAACATTTCAGAGTCTCACATAGATTGGAGTTCCAAAATTGGTAGCTATAATTATGACTAGGTGTCAGAATGAAATTTTAAGGCAAGAGAATCTTCAAATCTGTAAGACTCATGACTGAATAATGCTAGATATAAAAATTTACATTATATTATATAGTCACAAGGATAAAAATTACACAGCTAAAGAAGGCCAAAACTTAGCCAGCCCTCACATAAATTTTGACATTTCTATTCCTTGCCCTCATGCCTGATCCTAGCCCAGAATTCATAGGAAACCCAGAGCTAAGGCAATTAAGTACAACCACCTGTAAATCACCCAGAAAATGACTGAAAGTATAGTATCAAAAGACTGACAAGAAGGAAATTCTTATGATGAGAATTTACAGCATTCAAGAAAAAAAAAAAGCAGTGAAGCCAGATGTCAAAATATGTATTTAGTGACTCATAAAATTTCATTGCCCCAAAGTGAAAAAACAGATACCACAGTTAGGCAACATTTTCAGCAGATGCCCCTAAAATACTCCTAACTTCAAAATCGTTTTTTAAATCTTCTCAAAGTACCTCCTATTCAATTATATTTCTCTCATTTTATTGACATTTTCTTACCACCGTCCTACAGGATTAGGAATGGACCCAGGAGCAGAAGAAATCAAGATAAACCAGAGGTCAAGTTCCCATACTCTTATCCACATCTAACTCAAACTTGCTCCCATATGCAGTCAGATGGGACAGATTGGACCATGAGACGAGAAAAGAAAATGGATCCATTTTGATCACATCCCTCTCCTCCATCTCTGTAAAAAGGCACTCTGTGAGATATGCTTCTTACATTTAATGTTTTAAAGTTGTTGCTAAAACCTCTAAGAGACAATAGTACTGAATGCTCCACGCTGGAGAAGCTAAAGAAAACTCCAGGCAAGATATGAATCTCCCCAACTCCCTCAACCCCTAGAAGATTTATACTCAGAGTGGCAGACGCAAGGTCCACATCTGTCCACAGATGTGTTTAGTGAACCAGAGTACCTTTCAGCTGAGCTTCACTCTCCAATCAGCCACAGTCCCCCACCACAGCCTATTAGATTTCCCAGGGCCCTTTCACACAGTCACCTCACCTATTTGTCCCCATTAACAACTCTAGTCTTGGCCCCTGCAAATGAATGAAGATTTATCCTCATACACTCATATAAACTCAGCATTGGCAGGGAATTTAGGCTGCACCGACCACCCGTCAGAGAATTGGATTCTCTAATACATTTCTGCCTAGCTTTTTGCAAGCCAGAAACACTAGAATATCTTTCAGATGTAGATGCCTGAGCCCTCTCCCTGATCTGCTGAATTAAAATATTCAAGGGTGGCATGTGGTGCGGGACCAGGGTGGGAGGAGGTTCCTGACCAACAGTGCAGGCCAATCTGATGAGCAGCTAGGGTTACAAAACCATTTCTTTATCATATCCAGTAATAAAGAACTCACTGCCTCCCAACAGCTTTCTGGAGAAGAACACAAGAGAGTCCTTTCTCAGGCAAATCTTAGTGTTCAGACTAGAGACAGAGAAGTTATCCGCCTCTCAGGCCTGGGATGGTTTGACAGGATATCAGAAAGCCTTGTCAAAACTTGCAGGGGGTTGTTAGAGAAGCTGGTCTTTACTTCTTCCACTTCCTGCCATATGTTTCTTTCCTCTGCTGGCTCCCTTCTGAGAGAATTTTCCATCTCTGTGTCCATGTGAAAGCTAAAGCTACCTATTCAGGTATCGCAGCTGTCACCAACAGTATCCTGGTGATGGGATGAAATAGATTTTGCTTCAGAAACCATGAAAAGAAAGTCAGTGCGCAGAAATGACACGTTATGAGATGATGAAGTACAACATCTGGCTCGGCAGTGAGTCATACAGGTGCCATTAACGAGACAAACAGGAAGCTTCTTTATTAAATCACAAAGTTAAGTTTCCAGGCTATTTTGGACTTTCTCTACACGGACCTATTCGTCAATGCAGTCCAAACAACATTACAATGGATTTGACCAGATGTTTGGATGAATTAGCTGAGATGGCTGATTATTACAATATAACAAAGATTCCTCCACATAACAGTTAACAGAAATTTGACAACTAAAGGTACAAAAATACATCATTGTAATACCAAGTAAGAATATACCTGTACAACACTTCCTACCTTTTGAAGCACTTGCTCACAAAGAATCTCTTTGAAACTTTAAAAAAAGCTGCTTTTGTCAGGTGTTAATAAACCCACGTGAGAGATAAAGAAACAGAGACTTCAGGCAAATAACTTACCCAAATTTATTCAACAAGGGTCAGAAACTGCACAGTTCACAGATTCCCTAAATCTAAGGCCATGCTCGAGTTCTGAGGGCCTTCAGATTTCACATTATAAAAGGAGGCTTGTAAAAAAAACAAAACAAAACAAAACAACAACTATTAACTAACATAAACCTAACCATGATTCTGGAAAACATGTGACTGAACAGGAAGAAAGGTGGTAAAAAAAGGAATCGTAAGAAACATGTATCCCATGTATCCCTGACTGCCAAGGAGACATGCCAGTTTTCAAAATGAGCCCTAAGGAACTGCGTGTGACATAAACATCTGCAACTAAGTCCCAGGCCCATCCCGAGCCAGCTGTCAAAGGCAGAGACGTAGGGCAGAGAACAGAAGAATGACACCACCTTATGGTTGTGCAGCACTTTATACAGTTAAACAGAAGAGATGAGACATGTTTCCCTGCCAGGTAAATACTGGCTGAGGAATATTGAAGCACAGGAATATTTTGGGAAAGAAGATGCAAAGTGCAGTCGGAAGGGCTTTCTGAACCTCAGCCATGACGATGCTTTCTGGTGGTCAACCATGATAGAGGGTGCAACTGAGGTCCAAGACAGTTTGAGAACACAATACATAATGCATTATTTGACTCTGTCATATCCAGATCCTCAAGCAAAGTTAAGTCATGGTAAGATGAGGAAGAGTGTCTCTTAAATATCAAGATCTTAATGCCCTAAATGATTAAACCCCTGGATCATTAATCTGAGACAAGAGGAAATGGACAGTGAAAACAGCAGCGTCCTCTATTAAAATGTATGAGGAATGAAATTAGATGTGGAATGAGACCCTCATCCTACATAATTACTTGCTATTTAAGATATTTTGTTAGAACTCCACTATGAAATTGTTTGCAGATTGAAAATTTCTTATGGGTATGGTGTCATTTCTTTTCACTCTTCCAAATTTTATTAATTTTCAGTGTTGATTTTTAGGATAGGGGAACTAACTCAAAATGTTATATATTCCTATACTAATATTTCTTAAAGAGATATCTTTTAGGAAAAATCAATTTAAATATATATATAATGCTAACTCCTGCTTAAGGAAAAGCCAGTGTAATAAAATTCAAAACAATAAAATGCATAATTATGAATGATTATTTGCCTTCATTAATTAAATATGTATTTATTAAGTAGTTATTCTGTGTCAGACACTGTGTAAAACATAGGGTGCAAAGATGAGTAATACCAGACCCTGACCTCGAGAGACTTACTGTAAAAGGAGAAGTAATTCAATGCCAGGAGAAAAAGGGTATTCTGGGTATTGGTAGAGACACAAATTTCAATAATCAAAATTCAGATGATAAATAACCTTATATTCTCCACTAAGGAACCTAAACATTTCACTGTAAGCAAGGAAAGCCATGGAAAAGTTTTAAATAGTGAGTAATTGTCAAAATAATGTTTTGTAAGTAGTACTATTCTAGTTACGAGGAACAGGTTAGCTTGAAAGGATCAAGACCAAACAGGGAAATCAAATAGAAGACTATTGCAGTGCTCACATAAAATATGATCAAGACTTGAGCCAAAATCATAGTAGGGAAGATAGAAGTTAATTGGGGGTAGAATGGAGAGCAGGAAGTGTGTGCCATTAAGGTACCCTATTTAACATTCTTTTACAACAACCATACTTTAGGGGCACTTGGGTGGCTCCGTCATTAAGCGTCTGCCTTTGGTTCAGGCCATGGTCCCAGGGTCCTAGAATGGAGCCCTGCATTGGGCTCCTGACTTAGCGGGAAGTCTGCTTCTCCCTCTCCCACTGCCCCAGCTTTGTGTTCTCTCTCTTTCTCTCACTGTGTCTCTTCTCTGTCAAGTAAATCAATAAAATTTAAAAACAACAACAACAACAACAAAGCAACAACCATACTTTAGAGGAGATAAGACTATCAACTATGGGAATTTCCTTATCCAAGAAGGAGACTTCCTCTACAAGGTGGAAGGAGATGTCAGGAAAAAGAAGAGAACAAAAATGGGCAAAGGACTTGAACAAACATTTCTCCCTAGAAAATATACAAATGGCCAACATGAACATGAAAAGATGTGCAACATCACAAATCATCAGAGAAATGCAAACCAAGATCACAATGAGGTATCACCTCACACCCATTAGGATGGCCACTACCAAAAACAAAAAAGCAGAAAATAACAAATGTTGGCAAGAATGTGGAGAAATTGGAACCCTCACGTGTTGCTGGTAGGATTATAAAATCGTACAAACTGTTATGGAAAACAGTATGGAGGTTTCTTGAAAAATTAAAAATAGAACTACCATATAATCCAGCAATCTCACTTCTGGGTATATATCTAAAAATATTGAAAGCAGGGCCTCAAAGACATCTGTACTCCTATGTTCATAGCATCACTATTCACAATAGCCAAAAAGGGAAAGCAACCCAAATGTCCATCAATGGATGAATGGATAAACAAAATGTGATCTATACATATAATGGGGTATTATTCAACTTTAAAATGGAAGGAAGTCCTGTCACATGCTACAACATGGATGAACCTTGAGAACATTACACTAAGTAAAATAAGTCAGTCATGGAAAGATGCATACTGCATACTTCCACTTATATAAGGTACCTAGAGTAGTCAAATTTATAAAGACAGAAAATAGAATGGTGGTTCCAAGGGATCTGGGGGGTAGGGAAAGGAAAGTTGTTTATGGGTGGAGAGTTTCAGAGATGTGAAAAAAAAATTCTGAAGATCTGTTAACACTACTGAACTATACACTTAAAAATGATTAAAATGGTAAAAAAAAAACAAAGAGGAAGACGAAGGGGAGGAATAGGGGGTGGGAGGGATATGAAGAAGAGAAGAACAAATCAGAGCAAATGTACTTACTTCCCCATCACCTTCTCAGAGTCAAACTTTGGATGGGCTTTGTGGTAGATATACTCAGATTGGCTGTGGAGAGCAGGCTCCCAGAGCAGGAGTGTTTCTCGTGGGCAGGCTAAAAGCCTCTCAGAGAAGCCCCACAGTCACATGGAGCCTTGACCGACATGACCTGTGCGCAAGAGAGAAGTGACTAGGCGAGGTGCCTGACCAGATGGCCTAGGAGAGCACCTTGTTCCCCAGGACCAGTATGTAGTGGGGTGGTCTGGGTGTTGGTTGTCACGGTCTGCAAAGTTTACAAAGATCATGGGTGAGGAGACTGTAGGAGAGCCACTTCTAAGCCAGGGATCACAGCCAGACGCCAGAAGTTTGGTCTCACTGTAAGCAAGGTGAGGACCAAGTCGGCAAATAGAGGCATGACAGCACCATTACTGGGGTCAAGGGCAGTTCAACGGCTCATCAGCAAGAACGCAGAGTGCAGCCCAAGGGGAGACATCCCTCTCCCTCCCATTGCCAAAAGTATAATTAGCATCCCCCCTCACCTGGAGGCCTTCTTGAGAAGACGAAAAGAGACAGAAAGAAACTTGAGAAGGGGAAAGGAAAAGCAAATCTAGGTTTTGCAGTACCTGGGGCTTATACAATTTATTTTTTTATATATATTTTATGTATTTATTTGACAGAGAGAGAGAGCACAAGCAGGGGGAGCCACAGGCAGAAGGAGAGGAAGAAGTAGCCTCCTCCCTGATCAGAGAGCCCAATGTGGGGCTCGATCCTAGGACCTGAGCTGAAGGCAGATGCTTAACCGACTGAGCCATCCAGGTGCCCCTGAGGCTTATACAATTTAAGGACTTATCTTTAGGAGAAAGAATACAAAATTATAAATGGAGAATTGCTAGGGCCACTCCCAAGGACATGAAGGGGTCCCAGAGAAGTGAGGGGTTCTGAAGCATAAGCTTCCCTTAAATTCACTTGTGGGAAAAAACCTTGAAAAACTGAGTAATTCCCAAAAAAGAGACTGTTTTGAACCTGCAAAGATGAAGGTATGTGCTTTGGCATAGCCAATGCTCTCTGCCGTCAGTGGGAATAAGGTCTCCAGAGTACAACAAAATCAGTTGTAGAAAATAAAGTGAAAATATGAGTCCTAGTGTATAAATTTCTACCACCTGCTACATTTTCTATGTTCAGAGATTTAAAAATCACTTTGTAAATTGCTCAAAAAGGAATAAGCTGCTGGAATTCAGATTTGAGTTTTATTGCTTTCTGAGTTTAACCCGATACATGCCCATAACAACGAGGGATGTAAATCATTTGCAAGTAATAAATGTGAGGATGATAAGATCACCAGATATCCACTTCCCATGAATATTTTTCCCTTTTCCTGGAATTGTAATGTAGATATACTGAGCTATACTGAGATACACTCTGTGACAGCAGGTTCTCAGATGGTATATGAGGTCCTCCCTTTTCCAACTACGAAGCTAAGACTGGATTTTTTTTTTTTAAATATACACTTCAACCAAAACAACATTTCACAACAGATTGAATGCAGGAGCAGACATGCGAATCCAGCTGTCTTTTATTAAGCCAAAAAAAGATGGAGATTTGCAAAACTGTAAAACAAAGCCACCCTCCTCCCTAATCTTTTCTGTTTTTAAAAAATAATTATGTGTATATATGAATGTATAATATGTAATGCAAACTATGTTACTTATGTTAACAGCAATAAACCTGTCACATTACTTTAAAATAAACTAATAAACACGTTCCAATTTCTCTAATTACTGATATGGAAGATGTTGCTATAACCCACATTCGTCACAGTTCTTTGGGATCCTCAACAATGGTTAAGAGTATAAAGGGATCCTCAGAACCACTCGTCTAGGAGAACAAAGGTGTATGTTTTTTATTGTTGTTGTTGTTGCTGTTGCTGTTGTTGTTTTAAAAACTTTATGTATGTATGTATGTATGTATGTATGTATGTATGTATGTATTTATTTATTTGACAGAGAGCTAGAGAGAGCACAAGGAGCAGGAAAAGGACAAGCAGGCTCCACACTGAGCAGGGAGCCTGATGTGGAACTTGATCCCAGGACCCTGGGATCAGACCTGAGCCAAAAGCAGACTCTTAACAGACTGAGCCACCCAGGCACCCAAAGTGTATGATGTGCAGCAAGCTTTATTCCAAAGGAATCAATAATGAGACATTGTTCTACTTTCATGGAAATAAGGATTTAGTCAAGATTAAGGAACACATAAATAGCACAGATGCCATGTTAACAGTGGCTTCAGGCCTCAACTTCAATATCACCCTCTTGGGAAAGTCTTCCCTGACCACCCCGTCCAAAGAAACCTCTCCCAGTTTCTGTCTGTCTGTCTCTCTCTCTGTATGTCCTTACTCAATTTCCTTCAGAGCACTTTTTTAAAATCTCTAATTAACTTATTTCCTTGTTTGGTTTTCTGTGTTTGCTTTCTGTAGTTCCCACTTTTTTCTTGCTTATTTATTGATCTCTCTCTTGGAATATCAGCCCATGCAGACCCTGGATGTCTTCTTCAATCCTCTGTCCCCGTACCTACCTAAAGATCTGACACATAGTGGGAGCTTAAGTAATATTTGTTGATTGAACAAACTGACTAAATCTATTAAGTACTATAAAGAGTTATAAAATGAGAAAAACAGAAATCTAGAGAACATTTTTTTAATGTGATATTTGCCCTTCTTCTCGGAAATAGGAAATGCTTCTTAAATATTAAAGGAGCTGTTAGTTCTCCCTCTATTTTTCTTGTGAAGTGCTGTGGTCTTGCCTAAAACCAAGTCTGCTTGGACCTCCAACTAGGAATATTTTCTGATAGTAGAAGATGGCCCCCAGCTGCCTACCCCCAGGGAACCTGCCGGAGTGCCTCTGAGACTGACAGAACTTTTGTTGCATATCCATCTGGACGGTGTAGCTGCTGCGAAGGCATAGCCTAGTTATAGTACTTGCTACTTGTCCTATATCTGCCCCCATCAACAGTGTGACCTGGCTTAAGTCACTAAACCCTGTGTTGTGGCATTTCCTATTTGTGTAATGTAGAAAATAATACCTGTCCTAGGCACTCATCCTATAAGGATGTTGCAAAGATGGATGTGATTAGTGATGGCAAAGCTCTTTGTTGGAAAGGTGCTATTTCAATCACATGTACTATTATTAGGGCTCCCTGCAATTCCTCAGCTATTGGACTACACAACAGATGGGGCCTAGAAGACATTTGAGATTATTGATATTTCCCTGGGATTTTTTTTTCTTTTCCCACCTCTCTTATTTATTATTTATTAAAATTCTAGCTCTGATCTACATAACCAGAAGAAAAAAAAAAACACAGAAGGCTTCTGTGTTTGGACTGAATTTGTGAAGATCACCCTATCTAGACGGTCTCAAATGTATCAGTCCTGTGTATCTGTAAATGCACCAGGGCCTTCCCCGCAGAACTGACACAGCTGGATAAAGCAGTTACAGAGGTGCTGGGGTTTAATGAAGTTGAGTGAGTGGTTTGTGAGTTACTTTTCTTTCTTTGAAAACATTCTGTTTGGGTGTTTGATGTTTGTGAAATAAAAACGGAAAGCAAAACATTTTTGGTCCTACCTATATTAAAAGTGCTTCTCTGGGAGGTCTAACACGAACTCTTGCAACTAAACTAATAAAGTAGCATGAGCTATTAAACAGAGACATACTGGTCATTTACAGTTCTGCAAAGGAGGGAATCGGGAAGGCACGCTCGCTAGTGGAGCCAGTAGAAGACTGACTACTAGAAGACTGGAAAAGAGGGGCAGAGGGATAGATCTGGTGGGTGAAGATGTAACCACAGGGATACAAAAGATTTAAGAAGCAGCCTGATTTGTAGACCTAACAGACACAATCTCCCGTCCCGTAACCTACACCACCACCTTGCTTTCCGCTTAAAGCAGCCTCCAGCCAAACCAATTCCAGCTGGGTATGATTGAGCCTTCATTTTAATACAAGTTATTCCAACAGTTAACTCACTGCCACGATGCAACTTTAAACTGAAAATGAGACGCTTTACTTGGGCCCAATTTGGTTTAACCCAGTCCCATAAATCCTGCCGCTGCTGCTGGTGAAGCAAGTGTCCAGCGAACAGGCTGCTGCTGGGCAGAATGGAAAGAAAGGAATGGGTTCTGCCTGTTTATTGCTGCTTGTTGTTGTTCCCAAATAAATGGATGCTAATTGAGAGGGAGTGTGGCTTCATACTGCATGACACCCTGGGTAGAGAGATGCTAGGTAGTCTCAGGAGGGCTGCCTTAAATTAAAGCTAATGTTAAACTCTGCTTAATTAGCATCGCTGTAACGGATCTCGCTTTTCCCTGTTAGGAGAAGAATGTGCTATGTTACAGTTTTCCTGCCGCAAAATACTAAACTATATGATGGAGGTGAAGAAGAGATTGGACTACTGAATGATTTGCTGGCAAGGCCGACCAGAAGGGATGACATTTCACTAATTGAGATGAGTGGTGTGTACTCACCAGATGGGAGGGATACAGAATGGAACAATGGAAAGAAATCCTCAGAATGACACCATTATTCTGGAAATGATTATAAATCAGATGGGGTTGGGGACCTATAAGCAATTCCTGATGAAAAATGAGTCAGTCACTCTGGAACAGTCTGGGGCAAAAAGCAGTAAGGATGCTGAGGGCTAAAACTCCCAAATTCTGTATAATTCATCTATACCTGATGGGAGTATAATAGGAATAGCAGAGGTGGGAATAGCCCCCTCTTTTGCCAGATATCACTGCCAATCAGCACACCACTGTCTCTACATTTGACCTCCTTCATCTCATCTCTGACACTGGCTTTGGCTTTGCTCCCATTTCCCCATCAGCTGTGCAGGCTTTATGCATTCAAGTTCCTCCCCTGAACAGCCGGAGTTAGAGGTGCCACCCTGGGCGCCCATTCCCCAGTCTGTTTGGTGACTTTGACTGCAGCAGAGACTGGCTGTTTCCAGACTAGCCTTCATTGATTGGTTGTTTCCGGACTGACCACTGGACACTAAGCTCCGGTCATAGCCTAAGTCCAACCGAGCCTAAGGGGCTTCCCCAGGTTGATTGAGCAACAAGTTGCCCAGAGAAAGAAATTCAAGTTATGGCTCTTCTTAAACTGGGTTTACTAAGTGAACTGCCCTCTCACAGTCTCAGGAGAGAATTTCTGAGGATGACCACTTCTCAGCTGCCTACCTCTGCCAAAGAAGCCTGTTGTCATCCCAGAATAAAGAGATGATTATTCAGTTCTCTGATGCAAGTCAAAACACTTACATCTCCTGCTCAAAAGGAGCCAGCATAAAATGGGTACTGAGCTGGGAGAACAGGTGTGTTTGCGCTTGGAGGAAGCAGCTAGGGATATGAAAATGACTTAGCAGCTGGTGAAAAAGAAGATTGAAATTGTGCCAGGCAAGGGGTGTTTTTTCCCTAATTATGCAAAAGCCTTAATTCCATTGATCATGTTGTTCTCTTCTTTCTCCATCTAAATAATATAAAATCTATGTAACAACTCTTTTGGGAAGTTAAAAACATTGCCAGAGATGCCTATTAAGGGAATGAGGGTCAAGAAACACTCTTTAGTGGATAACCTTGCTATTTTCTCAGGGTTTGTGAACCACGGTAAGCTTAATTAGAAAAAAATAAAAGATGTAATAAAATGAGATGTAGTCATTAGAGCTTTAAAAAAAAATGACATGGAAAGAGTAACCTCGGGAAACAAGACCCAGGAAACCTCAAAGGCTCCTTTTTTCATTTGCGCTGTTAGTTAATTGTTGGCATTCATTCCATCAATCATTTGACAGAAATTTATCAAATATGTATTTTGTGCCAGGCACTGAGCCACACTTTTAGAACACAAGGATGAAAAAGGTGCTTTCTCTCTTCTGCAATGGCTCACAATCCAAGGGTGAAAAAGCACTTCACGCTTTATTCAGCTGATGTGATTGGGGCAGCTACTTAGAACTTCATTCTAATTGTGCAGGTTAGTCCAACCTTTCATTTCAGGAGCAAATCCCATTTTTAAAAAAGTTTACTCTTAGTTGAATTCTTCTGATGATTTGTGAGACACTAAGCAAATGATCTGAATTGAGGGCAAGACCTTGTGTTACCCAGAAGGCCCACATCTCCCCTTGGCCTGCTCCGTGAGTGTGTAAGTGATGCCACGTGAGCATGTAACCCAGACATGCTCCCCACTTCCACACCCAAATAAAGTAAGAGACCAAACAACAACAAAGAAATCATCCCTCCCCCCAACGTTCACAGAAAAAAGAACCACCACTTGAAAGCGTGTTAGTGGCGTCCCTGCCCCTTGTCTCAGCTCTCTCCCACTCAAGAAGGCAGCGTGTGCCAAGCCACCAACGAGCTGAGGCTACCTCCCGACTCTACAGCTTGTGGTTGTGAACCAGCATTACACATCTCTGCACACTGTCAGAAACTCTATCAGCAGACCTCGGAGCTGGAAACAGCAGTCGCAGTATGAGGTTCCACGTCTCTCTGTTTGACTTATAAAGTGTCAATCATTGTGTGGTCTCAGATACATTGACTTGCTCACTGTTTGGTAACATTGCAATGACAATGTGTTTTAAATATATGCTGGAAGGACAATTTAAACACTTGACAGCAGTGAGAGTCAAGACAGACCATATTTTCCTTTCTGAATCTAGTATGCAAGAGAATCTGCACATCCTGCCAGTGTTTTATTGTCATTTACATAGTCTTCAAATGTAAAAGTGTTGCTTAAGCAGGCATTTCGCTGGTTGATTTCACCCTGAGAGCCTGAGAGAGGGAGGAAAAGTTAATAGGTGAGGAGACCCGAGAGGGCAGGAGCCCAAGGCACCCATCTGCAAGTTTACCCTTCATTTTGCTTGCTCTCTGTATCTGTCATCTCTTTTCTAAACTCCTACTTCTACCCCCATCTACCTACCATCTTGGAGCTCACACCCTCCAATGGTCCACGCCATCTCGTAAAAAATGGTCATCCAATTTTCTTAGGGGAAAGGATCCAAGGAAAATGTAAAAAAAGAAAAGATATAAAATACATGGTGGTAGGAGAATTCATTCAAATATTAAAACGTGCATTATTTTAAAATTACTTTCCCCCCCCTCAGCCCCTTTTGAGAAAAAGACCCATGCTCTTTGGACTCCTTTGCCCCAGACATCCAAATGTTTCCTTCCTGACTTCGTGTTTCAAAAATTGTGAGTTCTTTAAAGGCATTATGTTATGAGGATGAGGAGAAAAAATTAGCCTGACAGAAAAGCTTTCCTCACATCCAGGAAGAAAGTGAGGAGCCTAAAACCTGAACCTTCCTCCCTAGATAGAGCTTCAGCAGAGATGTCCATACCAGATGTCGCAGAAGCAACAGAGTAGACTGCTGCAAGGGGACCTCACTGACTAAAACTTGAGAGCATATTAGTGGTGACCATAATGGAACATACTGGCTTTGCCCCAATTTCTGGGCAGAAGAAAAGATTTTAAGATTTTGTTTATTTATTTATTTGAGAAGGAGAGAGAGAGCCCGTGCAAGCAAGGGGAGGGGTAGAGGTGGAGGGAGAGAGAGAATCTCAAGCAGACTCCCCACCGAGTGTGGAGTCCGATGTGGGGCTCAGTGCCAAGACCCTGAGCTGAAATAAAGAGTGGGCCGCTTAACTGACTGAACCACCCAGGGGCCCCTTTTCTGGGCAAAATAGAAACCTCTGGCAGGAAGAAAAAGGAGCACAATAATGACAGAGATTTGTTTTCCTATCTGCTCAGTAACTTACAGAGAATAAAGTGATATGCCATTTGTTGGTCACACAAGTTTGTGACTCCAAATTCAACAGTTTCAAATACAAACAAAAAAAAACTAACCACATTTGTTAGCATTTAATTCCACTTAGGTGTCTTTTTCTCCCAGGGAACTTGTGGTTGCTGTTATATCTTTCTCGGCTAGAGTATATAGGGCAATGCTGATTTCTCCAAGTGCCATGAGTTTGTGGTCAGAAGACCTAGAGTCTATTATTTGGGTCTTGATTCCATTCCACAAAAGTTAATTGAACACTGTTTTGTGGTTATCATGAACTGTGAAGGTTGTGAGATTTTACTCTATTGATTAAATAACATATTAGCCTGTCACAGTTTTATGATTATTTGCTGATGACATGAGACTCTCAGATCAGGAACAAAGGACTCTATTACTCATGACACAACAAGCAGCATGAGTAGCATATTTTTATCATTCTTCCTTGTCGTCAAGTCCCATAGAGGCTAAACTGATGGGCCTAGATTGGTGCCTGCACATGGAGTAGGCCGCATTTCAGTAAAGGAAACTTGAACTTAGGGAACTTGAATCTTTCATAGTGGACAGCGAGCAGGCCTGCCTTTTGCTCTGAGGGAAACGCTATCTCTGCCTTCAAAGGTTGTCTGCTAAACAAACCTCCTTGAAAAGACATTCCAGGGCAAAAAGCAGTCGTGTCTCTGGCCCCAAGACATGCAGAAATATGACAGACACATTGAAAATTGTCTCCCAGCAGTGCGAAGGCTGCTCTAGCACTTACAAAGCCTACAGAAACATGACCTCAACCCTCAACGAATCTGGTAAAAGAGATCCATTAGCTGGTATGGGACTCTATGCAAAAAACTTCACTTTTTAGTGTTCCTCTTTCTGTGATTATAAAATAGGAGTGATATCTGCCCACTCATTGCTTATTTTGAGAAATAAAGGAAAAAGAACAGTCTGACAAATGCTTTGAGCTTCATGATGGACCCTCTAAAATAGAAAAACATCATATAAAAAACATACTGGTTTCTAATCACACTTGATTCTCTGATGCCTTTGGAGGAAGTGTGATAAACATATAGATATTTCATTCTGATAAGGTAGAGATGTTGATTTTTTTTATGCTGGACATGCATATAAGCCATTAGTATCATCAAACTACAAAGCTAACCAGATATGTTTAAATTCTCTGTTCCATTTGAAATCACTGTGCAGATTCCTGGAAAAAATCAAATATGTTTGCTGTCTCTTTATCACATCACTTTATAGCTGGAAAGGACTACTGCTCTGTGATCCCTGAGTCCTCCTTCCCCACATCCGTCGTTATCCACACACAGTTGGCAGGATGGTTGGCCTCTCCATCTTCTCGTTGGGGGGTAGCTCATCTCTTCATTCTCCCAGTCTTAACTTCCTCTCTGCTGCCTACCTAGTTTTCACAGAAAGTCAAAACTAGATTTTATGATTATAGATACGAGAATCATCAGACTGCACAGACTATCTTTAGAAGTTTACCCAAATTCAGACATAGAGTCTCCAGCATTCTATGGTCAACTCTAATACCACATGCATTAAAAGATGTCCTACATTTCCCTGAAGCCAGGGTTCACCCGCATGCTCTAAACTCCTTGCATGAGAGTACCTAGGGCCACACCCCAGATCTAGCTAATCAGAACATCTGAAGATGAGCTAGAAATATGCATTTTGAAGAGCACCACAGGTGATTCTGACAGCCACTAAGTTGGAGGACTGCTCATTTAAAATCATCACCAATAACTTCAATGGTTATGTTTAGTTTAAATTAGACAGGAGCATAGGCTATTCACTGAAAGGTTAAAAAAAAATCAAGAGGCAAAAATATTTTTAATTAAATAGAATGATGTCTAAAGACCAAATGTATCTTAATAATATACATACATAAATAGCCTGATTATCTTTATTAAGAGGCAAAGTCTACAAAGATTAAATATCCAACAATAGGAAAGTAGTAAACTAAAATATAGTACATCCACTCCATGAAATATTTTGCTGTTGTTATAAATGATCATTATGAAATCTATTAAGTAATATGAAAATATTTATGAGAAAAGAAACAAAAATATAGTGCACAAATTGTATGCACATTATACTACAAGTAAATATATGTATGTATTAGGAAAAAATTAAGAAAAGGTCAGAGTTATAAAAATTGTAAGTGAATTGCTGCCTCCATTTGTTTTCAAAAATATGTGTAATGTTGTCATTTTCCAGGGCACCTGGGTGGCTCAGTGGGTTAAGCCTCTGCCTTTGGCTCAGGTCATGATCTCAGGGTCCTGGGATCAAGCCACGCATTGGGCTCTCTGCTTAGCAGGGAGCCTGCTTCCTCCTCTCTCTCTGCCTGCCTCTCTGCCTACTTGTAATCTCTCTCTGTCAAATAAATAAATTAAATTAAATTAAATGTTGTCATTTTCCTAGAATTTAAGCTGAAGAAATAGATTGTGCTAGAACCCGGGTATCCAAATTGCAATTTAAATCTTCTGACAATTCTACCAAGGAGATTAACAGCACTATTTTACAGGTATTATGAAACAAGAGAATCAGTGATAGTGACTAATTCCTCTTACCTTGATTTCTGATGGAGCCAGATTTCACTCTAACATATTAAAATCTTTTCATTTCCCATGATCTTCTCACTAATATCCAACCACATATCATCAAGACTTCTTCTCAAACTTGAAATCAAAATTCTCCCCCTCTTTTCCTCCCTCCCCTAAAGACCTCAAGCACCCTCCAGAAAGTACCCTTCAGAAAGTACCCTCCAGAAAGTACCTCCATTTCGCTCTCTAGAAATCCACAGGACATCTGTCCAAACTTAGAATTCACAATAAATTTTGCTCTGCAGGGCACCTGGGTGGCTCAGTGGGTTAAAGCCTCTGCCTTCGGCTCAGGTCATGATCCCAGGGTCCTGGGATCGAGGCCCACATTGGGCTCTCTGCTCGGCAGGGAGCCTGCTTCCTCCTCTCTCTTCTCTCTCTGCCTGCCTCTCTGCCTACTTGTAATCCCTCTCTTTGTGTCAAATAAATAAATAAAATCTTTTAAAAAAATATTTTTTTGCTTTGCAGTGCAAAAGCCACTGATTGATCTATCAAAATTGGACATATTTGGGTTTTTTGTTGTAGTTGTTCCTCTTAGAGTTTCAACTTAGGGAGAGAAATTTTTCCTCTACTTTTAAGTTGAAAACATACAATACTGAAAATCTCAGGATGAAATACTCTTCTTAAACCATCCCCTTATTTTATAAGCAGTAAAATAGTACAAATAAACTAAATCCTCTATCAGGATGCCATGAAAGTTTGTTCCAAAGTTGCAATACGCAAGAGCTCAGGCAAGAGGTTGAATGGCAGCCAAAATCCAGCCAGAACTCTGCTCACCAGATCTGTTCTTTTGTTGAGGTAACACCTGGAAGGGAGTGTACATTCACTTGGGAGAAGAAATCTGCTATATGTTTGTCTATTTTTAAAGCTCTTTGATTGCATGATTTTCACTCCATCAAAAATGCCTGCCCAAGAAGAGCTTTAATGTAACAGACAATCTGTGAATACAGAATTGTTCCCTTT
The DNA here is from genome assembly GCA_002007465.1 of Ailurus styani. NCBI lineage: Eukaryota > Metazoa > Chordata > Mammalia > Carnivora > Ailuridae > Ailurus > Ailurus styani. The sequence goes on along the minus strand of LNAC01000174.1, from coordinate 2,736,890 downwards.
CTTAGCGCTTCCCACCCCCCACCCCCCACCACCGCTTTTCTAACTGTACTGGGAAACAAAAGTGCTGGATCCTACCCTGCCAAACTACTCTTTGTGCTTAACTTCTTCAGGGCACACAGACTCTGGAACAGAGTAAGACTTGGAGTCCCCTGACTGAAGGGGAATAATCTTCAATTCTAGTATCTGTCCCACCCAAGCACAATTCCAGGGAACTCAGTAATGATGATGCTGGAGTCCCTGATAATGGCATAGCTCCTCAGGGTATAGAGTATAAGATGTAAGCTAGCACTATGTACCTACAATAAGTCTATTTATGAACTTTTAATTTCATAAGCTACAGTATGGTTCATAAGTTACAGTATGCCTGTAGACAGTCATCTACATAAAGAATCACAAATATTATTATCATCATCATCGCCTCTCTCATCTAAACTCTGAATAAAGAGGAAATCATCAAACATTAAATTGGAGGTGGGGATATCCCAAAGTGAGCTTCAGACTAGTTACAAAACTGTATTTTCCACTTAGCTAACCCTTACTCAGATGAATGAATGTTCTCACCCATGCCTGGTACTGAAACCATAACTTGTGACAATCATGTGCCCATACAGCTGCCCCAAACCACTGCAAGACCATTTCTATAGCCAAACCCATCTTACAGGTATTATTAGTTCTTTACTCACTGGTATTTTTCACAGAAGTGCTCTTTTTTAGCACTTCCTCCAGTTCAAATCCAACAAAAAACATAGCTTTCATTTAGTGATTCAAGATTTGTGTCTATTTTGTGGAGTCTATCAAAAAATTTTCTCTTGAGCTCAGCCTTAGTGATTCAAGCAAGTAGTCTTGAATATATTAAATTATAGTGAAGAGACAGCCCCAGCATTAACCTTTGAAAAGAGTCAGTCCCAGCAACTTCCAGAAATATGCAGGGTCTCAGAAATTCATAACATTTATTTTGAGTGTTAAATCTGAACTAATTTCTGAGTTAGAGTGTTTGAGGCTACCACTCTATTCCAATTCCTCCTGGGTCTAACGCAAATCAAGGCTTAAACCCCATGTAGTTCACTGAATTCTCTTGGGTGTCTCCAGGCTTGGGGAATCTGACCCTCCACCTAAATTTGCAAAGATTGCCAGTCCAGAATCAGTGGCTATAGGATTTAGAGAGAGTCTGGGAGGGAAGCCGACATTTGGCTCTTTGGCTCCACAAGGAGAGAAGGAGCATATCATAGGATGGGAATAGCCAAAGACTTACCAGAAAGAGAATGATGGGAGGCGATGTGAAGTGAGGAGAATCTAACCACAACTGTCCCCATCTACTAGTGTTTCACATGCAATTCAGTTGTTGATTCTTAAAGAAACAATTGTCAGTGATGCAGCATGTGTAGGAAACATGGTGATGGACATAGAGAAATATGATCTCACAGTGGGGAACACAGCATGTGTGCCATACAGACCATAGGCCCTAAAGACAGACATACCTGGCATCAAATCCCGATCTGCCCTTCACCACCCATGTCCAAGTTACTTAGTTTCCCTGAGCCTCCTTTATCCAGGGAAAAATATCTAATTCAAAAGGTAGTTGTGAAAACAAAATGAGAAAGTCTAGCCCAGCACAGAATGGGTACTCAATAGTTTTTTGCTCCTTTCCTTCCTAGGAATTTGCAAAGTAGGTGTTAATGAAGAGAATTTCTGCATTTCCAAGATTAGCCTTTTGTGGAGCTGCTCTACTTCAAGGCGGTCTAATTAACACCCATTCTCCACCTTCACCCAGGCATTCATCAAGTTAATCACTAGCATGAGGTCACGGAGCACTTCCAGGCTTCCCAATTCTTAATCCCAATTTATACTTTGAGTTTCCGCTTGCAACAGTAAATTTAAATGAAATGAAAACACAATACTTTATTTGTAGTTTTTTAAAAAAAGTAGATCTTCAAATTTATGCCCCGCCCCACATCACCCTTCTANATGAGGTCACGGAGCACTTCCAGGCTTCCCAATTCTTAATCCCAATTTATACTTTGAGTTTCTGCTTGCAACAGTAAATTTAAATGAAATGAAAACACAATACTTTATTTGTAGTTTTTAAAAAAAAGTAGATCTTCAAATTTATGCCCCGCCCCACATCACCCTTCTAGGTTCTAACATAATAAAAATATATTTCTAATCAAATGTTTACTCTAGTTTTCATATTAATTTATATAGCGTACATTTATGCTGTGGTACAGCTGCTTTTTAAGGAGTGTAAATACTTGTTTTTTTCCCCTGCAGGTCTTTATTTTAAAAGTTTTTAAAGAAATAAAATACTAGAGACTTTGCAGTGCTTCTTACACATAACAATAAACTAGAGAAAATTTTAAAATCTGACACGTGGGACAGACCTCAAACCAACTAAATCAGAATCTTTGGAGATGGTGTCCAGGCACAGGAGGGTTTCTGAGGCTCTCAGATGATTTTATTGAGCAGCCTGAGGGAAGTGGGATGGAGGAGCATGACTCCTTCTCTCCTCTTGTTTATTATACCTCAGAGCCCGCCTCCCTACTGATTAAAATTTGAATCCCAACTAGAGCCAAAACACTGGTTGGGAACTTCGAAGAGCCACATCATCTCTTCCCAGGAAGGATCCCTTTGAGTTTGCAAGGACTTTCCAGGCACAGCCTGGCAGCATTTCCTATGATGCAGCTGTTCCTTTCAAGCCTCCTGATGACTGTCCCAGCCCAATGGGGCTCCTCGCCTAACATGGTGCTAAGAATGCCCCCATCATGTGGTCATAACAGACTTGGCTCTGTCTGCTAGTCCTCAGGGTCCTGGTTTCCTCAGCAGAGCAAGAACTACCAGGGATATTGTCAAAATGCAGATTCTGCTTGAGAAATGGTAGAAGCAGAGCCTTGAAATTCTGAATTTTGAATAGTCTAATGCCGCTGGTGCTGATCAGCCAACCACGCTAAGGTAACAAAGACATAGATGGTCTTTTTTCATCTCTAAATTCAGAGCACAATTCTACTGTTTCAAGACCAATTTTCTTTGTCCCACGACTTCTCTTCCAGAGCCCATGTCGAATATCAATGACCATTCATAACATTCTTTGTCTTCGAGCCCATATTTCACCTTAGAATCCTCCTTAGCACAGGGACCTACCCAATATCCAATACTGGCATGCCTGGTAGGGATAGAATGGGAGTTCAGAGGAGGAAAGAAACACCTCCAACTAAGGGCATTCCCAAAGGGAGTAGCTTTTGTTCATACCAGACAGACAATTCAATAACACCTCTTTCTTTGTGACCCCAACCTGCCAATGATAATAAACCAGTGTATTTAAGTGTTCACACACAGGATAACATTAAATATTCATTCTATCTGTAATTACATAATCATAATTTGTGCTTTACTGATACTTCTCATAAAATCTTTGTTGTCTTCCTGATTTACTATTATTAATAAGAAAACAATAATTTCAAATGGTACCCGGAAGTAGCATTGATAGAAAACCCCTGGGTGACATTTATGATGGGCTCAGGTCCTGCTGATGACAGGGAATTAGGTCTGGAATTTGATGCCATTTTTGTCCGGCACTCTGCCACCATCCAAAGAGCATGGTCTCCTTCTGACTCTGTTTCTTGTTTCTTTGTCAATGGTATTTCACTCGATAGTGTTGTGGCTTAACTCAACACTTACAAAATGTTTGTATTTTATAAGCAAGTAATATTTTCAAAAACACTTTGGGGACCAATATAAGGTTGTTAATCTTTAATTTGCTCAGCAAAGATATAAAAACAAGTAACTGCAATCCACTAACACTGTTGTTTTATTTTTAAAAACCACATATTGATACCAAAACATAATGTAGGAGGGAACAAATCCCAAAATGAAAAGCAGTTCCTTAAAATGAATAAATTTGGCTTTATAGGAAAAATCACTACCTTATCATTCTCATTTCACATGGTCTGATCAAAATTTTATTACAGACAAGTGTCTTTTGGGTACTACAGGTTTAAATAACTGGAGCTTTTGACATCAGGTAATGTTTTTCTCATCAATGACAAGGACCAAGGTCTTTGCTCAAGGAATGAATTGGCTCTTTTTGAGCCAGACTTCATTACCTGCCTAAACCAATCTTGCTTTTTGTGCTCTGTGTGGTAAACATCCAGCTGGTCCTGGAGGACTAGTTTCTGTATCTGTTTGTCCCATCTCAGCTTCCTTCTGCTACTTGCTTATCAATACTGATAGTTTCTAGCATGTTCAAGTTATGGCAATCTTCTATCTATTGAGGAAATGCCAGGTTATGGGGGAGGGGGGAAAGGGCTTTTTTTCTTTTTTCAGTTTTTCCAGAAGTAGAATCTCTGAATTCCATCAAGTTGCCACAGACTGTTTTATACTGTGTAGGCTGCATTTATGAGCCCATTTATGAGCAGCCTATGCTGTAAATACCTAGAAGAGGAACAACACTCTGAGTCTCTGTCAGGATTTAATTCTGCCATCATTTTTAAGAACTTGTGTTGGCTTCGAAGAGAAGGTAAAACTATATTTTCTTCCCCCTCACTTTTTTTTAAAGATTGATTTATTTATTTTAGAGAAAGAGAGCATGTGGGGGCTGGGGAAGGCAAGGGGAGAGTCTCAAGTAAACCCCACAAGGTGCTGGAGCCAGAAAGGGCTCGATCCCACAACCCTGAAATCACGACCCACCCCAAACCAAGAATCAACACCCAATCAACTGCACCACACAGGCACCCCTCCCAAGTTTTTTAAATGACTTCAATAATAGTAAAGATGAAATAAAAGCAAAGACTTTTGGAATTAGATTTATTAACTTTTGAAATCTTTATTAGCTAGCAAATTGTGAAAGCAGTGGTAGGATCCTTCCTTCTGAGTCATGACAATGGGATGAATCACAGTGAAACAAATTCAAGGCCACAGACACCAGAACCTAAGCAAAGAAGGAGCAGGAATCAGGCCCAGATTGTAATCAAGAGCAAACCAGAAATAGCACAGAAATGCAGGCTGTTTCAGTCTGGTGATTATGCTAAAAAAGAATACAGTAGGTAAGAGTTGGGTCATTATTTGAGGATCAGGACAAAAGACCAGACATAGATGGATGCTAAGTGAAGTTTCTTCATTCTGGCTTTCTGGGAAAGAAGGCCTAAAAGACTCTCAATAGAGTTTTCAGAAATGTTCTCCTCTGTGGATTGTAGCCTACAAAATAATTCCCATTTGCTCAGCCTATCCATTTGCTTGTCTGCAGGGAACTACCCTGAAAGAATGATGAAAGTCTCTGAGACTAAATCTACACACCAAACTGGTCCAACCGTATTGACTGAAGCAATACTTTGAGAAAACAAGTCCGTAAATTAAGCCATCTTTTTCTGTTTTTAGATATATCCTGCATCTAAACTTTTGTTTATCTCAATAGTAAATAGTAAACTTTGTAAATATTTCAATAGTAAAATTACTGATGTATACAACAGTATAAGTAGACTTGTTCCTGTTGCCTTTGATTCTCATCTGAAGCCCCAGAGCAGAGAACAGTGATAAGAGTCACAATACCTTGAGGCACTTGGGTGGCTCAGTCAGTTGGGCATCTGCCTTCTGGTCAGATCATGGTCCCAGGATCCTGGGATCAAGCCCCATGTCAGTGCCTTACTCCATGGGGAGCCTGCTTCTCCCTCTCCTTCTGCCTGCTGCTCTCCCTGCTTATAAGCTCCCCCCCTTCTTCTATCTTTCTCTCATAAATAAATAAAATCTTAAAAAAAAAGAAGTCACATTACCTATAAATTTACTCCAGGATCACCAAAAAAGTTGATCGAGAAACTCAACCCCAAAAATAAAAGGAGGCAAGGTGATGAATAGTGGAAGAGTTGTTCAGAGAGTCTTCAACGTGTAGTCATTTTCTCTATGCATCTCATGATAGAATTCGGAAGAATATTTACAAACACACAACCCTTCAAGACAGATGAGGGGAGAGCTTCCAGAGAGTCTCTCAGGGACCCTGACCTGTGTCCACCAAAGTTAGTGGGTACAGAGGTTCTTACCTGGAAAAGTTTAGAGGCAAGAGGCCGACCTGAACCTGGTGTTGAAAATGGAGCAAGGAGCATCATGGAAATGGCCCACACTTCTAGAGGTGAGCAATGACACAGGTTTTCTGGTGGTCCCAGTGGACTCTGTGGGAGGTAGCGAGGTCTAAGTCAAGGTCCCAAAACAAAGAATCTCTGTAGGACATACTGTTGAAGCAGGGACTGAGGAGCAATAGTAAGAAACCAGATAGAGATTGTATTGTTCACACCAGGGACATGACAAATGTCTCAAAACTACTAGGCATCTGCCCTGCAAGAGAGCCCCGAAGTCAGATTATCACTCCAACCAATCAATACTGCATCTTCTGTTCCATACCTCTCCTCCTACCAGAAGGAAGACCCAGAGTAACATAGTTAAAGAGGGAATTGGGGAATGAAAGAGTACAACAGGAAAAGAATGAAGAGCTCTGGGTGCCTGGGTGGCTCAGTCATTAAGCATCTGCCTTCGGCTCAGGTCATGATCCCAGGGTCCTGGGATCAAGTCCCATGTCAGGCTCCCTGCTCTGTGGGAAGCCTGCTTCTCCCTCTCCCACTCCCCCTGCTTGTGTTCCCTCTCTCGCTGTGTCTCTCTCTGTCAAATAAATAAATAAAATCTTAAAAAAAAAAAAAAGAATGAAGAGCTCTACTATGTGCTCTTTTGCCTCTTTCCTTACTACACGTCCTGAACTAAAACTGGGCGAAAAGTTATTTTTTGTTTATTTAGAACAAGACCTTTTAAAACCTGAAAGAAGCTGCACATTAAAAACAACAAGGGAGGTGGGGCACCTGATCACTTAGTCAGTTAAACGTCTGCCTTCAGCTCAGGTCATGAAATCAAGGCCCTGGGATCCAGCCCTGCTTGGGGAATCCCTGATCAGCAGGGAGTCTGCTCATCCCTCTCCCTTTGCCCCTCTTCCCTCCACCCCTGCTCGTGCTCACTTTCTCTCTCCCTTTTCCTCTGCCTCTTACCCTACTCATGTGTGCACAGCCTTTCTCTCTCTCTCTCAAATAAATAAATAAATCTTTAAAAATATAATAAAAATTTAAAAAAATAATAAAAGCAGCAAGGAGACAGGAGACATTTTGGAATTTACTCAGACTTTTTTAAGGGTCAGGGAAAAACTCAAATAGATGAAAGGCAGTGGAGAGAAAAGAAATTAAGTTCAGTTCATATAATGTTATGGCTACACTATGTTTCACCAAATTCATATATGAATATGAATATTGAATCCCTAAACTCCCATACCTCAGAATTTAACTGTGTTTGGAGACAGGGCCTTTAAAGATGTAAGTAAGTTAAAACAAGGCTGTTAGGTAAGCCCTAATCTACCCTGACTGGTGTCCTTATAAAAAGAGGACATTTGGACACACAAAGAGACACCAGGGGCATGCCTGCACAGAGAGACCACCGTGAGAAGAGGCAGCAAGAGGGCAGCCATCTGCAAGCCAAGGTGAAAAATCTAGAACAGTTTCCTCCTTTGTGACTCTCTTTTTCTGTCTCACTCTTTCATTTCCCAATCCACTATCTCAGTGTGTTGCCTCTGAGTCTTCCAGACATGTGAGGAGGGAGGAGAGGTATAGATAGATAAGGTATTACTGGTTGGCTGGAGTGATAACCTGACTTTGGGGGCCTTTTGCAGGACAGATGGCCAGTTGTCTCCATCTTCCAGGTTTTCTCCAGAATGATGAGGAAATAACTTTGTCATTTAAGCCACCTAGCCTCTGGTATTTTCTTTTGGCAGTCCTAGCAAAGCAATATATCTAAAAAAAAACCCAGCTAATGGAGGGGGGAAAAAATTCTCCTGCTTATTTATTTGTTGTTTGTTTGTTTATTTGTTTTTAATGTAAGCTCTACATCCAATGTGGGGCTTGAACTTAAGGCCCCAAGACCAAGAGTCACATGCTCTCCCAACTGAGCCAGTCAGGCACCCCAAAATTCTTCTGCATATTAACTTAAATGCTATATGTCTTATAGCTGCACAAAACTTATGAACCACACCTCTGTCCAATTTAAAATTAACCTAAGGGAGGAGCAAGATGGTGAAGGAGTAGGAGAATTAAATATCATCAGGTCCCAGGAGTTTAGCTAGATAGTTATCAAACCATTCTGAACACCTACAAACTCAATAGGAGATAGAAGAGAAGAAGAGCAGCAATTCTAGGAACAGAAAATCTACCCCTTTCCAGAAGGTAGGACTTGCAGAGAAGTGAATCCGAGGTGACATTCGGGAAGAAATACCCCGGGGGAAAAGGGCCGGCTCCCAGCAAGCAGTAGAGCAGCAGAGCACAAAATCAGAACTTTTAGAAGTTTGCTCCAGTGAAGGATGTCACTCCAGAGGCTAAGCAGGGGGTGGGGCTCTTGTGGGGACAGTGTGGTCTCAAGACCCATGGGGGTCACAAAAAGACCAGGGGTGTCTGTGTGGCATAGCTCCTGGGTATCAGAGTGCAGAAGCTGGCTGCAGAGATGGAGCCGAGCTGTGGGGTCTCAGCTCGGGCTTACCTTAAACAGATCTGAGGCACAGTCAGGCCACTGCTCTTTGAGCAAGGACCCCACAAGTGGCAGATCCGGGGAGACTCCCCTTCCTCCCCCAGGAGGGGCAGCACAGGAGCACACTGCAGGAATATGCTCGGTTTGGAGACTCCCAATGGGGCCACGCACCAGAGATTGAAACGCTCGATCACAGGCCAGGTGAGCTCGGAGTGCAGCCGGAGACCAGGAGATGGGAGGAATTGACTGCTTTTCTCTGGGGGTGCACTGAGGAGTGTGGCCCCTAGTTCTTGGCTCCTCCGGCCAGAGATTGGGAGGCCACAGTTTTCATTCCCATCCTCTAAAAAAAAAAAAAAAAGCATTCCGGGAACAAAAGCTACTGAGAGCAAAACCCAGCAGATTAGTTAGCCTGGCCCCCGGCAAGGGCAGTGCAATTCCGCCTTGGGCAAAGACATTTGAGAGTCATGGCAAGAGATCCCTTCCCTGGAAGATTAACAAGAACATCCAGCCAAGACCATATTCACCGATCAATGAGAACTGCAGAACTCCAGAGCTAGGGGAAAGCAACACATAGAATTCATGGCTTTTGTCCCATGATTCTTTAGTCTTTCAAAGTTAAATTTTTTTAATTTTATTTTTTTCTTATTGTATTTTTTTAATTTTTCCTCTTTCGTCTTTTAATGTTTTTTATCTATTTTATCTTATAAATAGCTTTTTAAAAATCTTTTTAAATTTTCATTGTTATAGTCATATTCTATCCCTTCATTGTATTTAACTTTATTTTTTGTATATATATATATAGGGGTTTTTTTCCTTTAAAATTTGGGGATACAGATTCTTCTAATAGATCAAAATATACCCTAAATCTAGTGCATGACTTTGTTGTAGTCTCCAGCCTGATCACATTCTTTCCTCTTTTTTTTCTTTTTTCAACCAACTATTTATCTTATCAATTCCTTTTTAGAACCTTTAAAAATTTTGATCTTTACAGTCATATTCCATCCCTTCCTCATGTTTACCCTTATTTTTTAATATATATAAGATTTTCTTGCTTTAAAATTTTGGGAGGTAGTTTCTTCTAAGAGACCAAAATACACCCAAAATCAAGTGTGTGGCTCTGTTCTATTCACCAGTCTAATATATACATTTTTTTTCTCCTCCTTTTTTCTCCCCCCAGTTTTGGCTCTCTTCTGATTTGGTTAGTGTATATTTTTCTGGGGTCATTGCTACCCTTTTAGTATTTTGTTCTCTCATTCATCTATTACCTGGATAAAAATGACAAGGTGGAAAAACTCATCACACAAAAAAAAAAAAAAGAACAAGAGGCAGTACCAACAACTAGGGACCTAATCAATATGGGCATTAGTAATATGTCAGAACTAGAGTTCGGAATGACGATTATCAAGGTGTTAGCTGGACTCAGAAAAAGCATGGAAGACACTAGAGAATTCCTTTCTGGAGAAATAAAATGCCTTTCTGGAGAAATAAAATAACTAAAATCTAACTAGGTTGAAATTTTAAAAAGCTATTAATGAGGTGCAATTAAAAATGGAGGCTCTTACTGCTAGGATAAATGAAGCAGAAGAGAGAATTAGTGATATTGAAGACCAAATGATGGAGAATAAAGAAGCCAAGAAAAAGAGACACAAACAACTATTGGACCATGAGGGGGAAATTTGAGAGATAAATGATACCATAAGATAAAACAATATTAGAATAATTGGGATCCCAGAAGAAGGAGAAAGAGAGATGGGGGCAGAAGGTATATTGGAGCAAATTATAGCAGAGAATTTCCCTAATTTGGCAAAGGGAACAAGCATCAAAATCCAGGAGGCACAGAGAACCCCTCTCAAAAGCAACAAAAATAGGTCCACACCCTATCATCTAAGATAAAACTTTCAAGTCTCAGTGACAAAGAGAAAATCCTGAATGCAGCTCGGGACAAGAGGTCTACAACATACAATGGTAGAAATATTTGATTGGCAGCAGACCTATCCACAAAGACCTGGCCGTCCAGAAAGGACTGGCATGATATATTCAGAGCACTAAATGAGCAAAATATGCAGCCAAGAATACTATATCCAGCTAGGTTGAGGGAGAGATAAAAAGTTTCCAGGACAAACAAAAACTAAAAGAATTTGCAAACACCAAACCAGCCCTACAGGAAATATTGAAAGGGATCCTCTAAGCAAAGAGAGAGCCTAAAAGTAACAGACCAGAAAAGAAGAGAGACAATATAAAGTAACAGTCACCTTACAGGCAATATAATGGCACTAAATTAATATCTTTCAGTAGTTACCAGGAATGTAAATGGACTAAATGCCCCCAATCAAAAGACACAGAGTATCAGAATGGATTAAAAAAAACAAGACCCATCAGTATGCTTTCTGCAAGAAACTCATTTTAGACCTAAAGACACCTCCATATTTAAAGTGAGGGGCTGGAAAACAATTTACCATGCTAATGGACATCAAAAGAAAGCTGGGGTGGCAATCCTTATATCAGATAAATTAGATTTTAAGCCAAAGACTACAATAAGAGATGAGGAAGGACACTATATCATAGTTAAAAGGTCTGTCCAACAAGAAGATCTAACAATTTTAAATATCTATGCCCCTAACATAGGAGCAGCCAATTATATAAACCAATTAATAACAAAATTAAAGAAACACATCAACAATAATACAATAATAGTAGGGGACTTTAACACCCCCCTCACTGAAATGGACAGATCATCTAAGCAAAAGATCAACAAGGAAATAAAGGCTTTAAATGACACACTGGACCAGATGGACATCTGAGATATATTTAGAACATTCCATCCCAAAACAACAGAACAATTCCAACAGAAATCCCATTGGGATTTAGAACATCCCATCCCAATACACATTTTTCTCTAGTGCACATGGAACATTCTCCAGAATAGATCATATCCTGGGTCACAAATCAGGTCTCAACTGGTACCAAAAGATTGGGATGATTCCCTGCATATTTTCAGACCATAATGCTCTGAAACTAGAACTCAACCACAAGAGAAAAGTTGGAAAGAACTCAAATACATGAAGGCTAAAGAACATCCTACTAAAGAATGAATGGGTCAACCAGGAAATTAAAGAAGAATTAAAAATATTCATGGAAACAAATGAAAATGAAAACACAACTGTTCAAAATCTTTGGGACACAGCAAACGCAGTCCTGAGAGGGAAGTATATAGCAATACAAACCTTTCTCAAGAAACAAGAAAGGTCTCAAGTACACAACCTAATCCTACACCTAAAGGAGCTGGAGAAAGAACAGCAAAGGAAGCCTAAACCCAGCAGAAGAGAAATAGTAAAGATCAGAGCAGAAATCAAGGAAATAGAAACCAAAAGAACAGTAGAACAAATCAACAAAAGTAGGAGTTGGTTCTTTGAAAGAATTAATAAGATTGATAAACCCCTGGCCAGATTTATCAAAAAGAAAAGAGAAAGGACCTAAATTAATAAAATCATGAATGAAAGAGGAGGGATCAGAACCAACACCAAAGAATACAAACAATTATAAGAACATATTATGAGCAACTCTACACCAGCAAATTTGACAATCTGGAAGAAACGGATGCATTCCTAGAGACTACCAAAAGTGAACCAGGAAAAAATTAAAAACCTGAACAGACCCGTACCCAGTAAGGAGATTGAAGCAGTCATCAAAAATCTCCCAACAAACAAGAGCCCAGGGCCATACTGCTTCCCAGGGGAATTCTACCAAACATTTAAAGAAGAATTAATACCGATTCTCCTGAAACTGTTTCAAAAAATATAAATGCAAGGAAAACTTCCAAACTCATTTTATGTGGCCAGAATTACCTTGACCCCAAAACCAGACAAAGACTCCATCAAAAAGGAGAATTACAGACCAATATCCTTGATGAATACGAATGTAAAAATTCTCACCAAAATACTAGATCCAACAGCACATTAAAAGGATTATTCACCACAAGAAAGTGGAATTTATTTCTGGACTGCAAGGTTGGTTCAACATCCACAAATCAATCAATGTGATACATTAATAAAAGAAAGAAGAACATATGATCCTCTCAATAGATGCTGAAAAAGCATTTGACAAAGTACAGCAACATTTCTTAATCAAAACTCTTCACAGTGTAGGCACAGAGGGTACTTACCTCAATATCATCAAAGCTATCTATGGAAAACCCACAATGAATATCATTCTCAATGGGGAAAAACTGAGAGCTTTTCCCCTAAGGTCAGGAACATGACAGAGATGTCCACTATCATGACTGCTCTTCATCATAGTACTAGAAGTCCTAGCCTCAGCAATAAGACAACAAAAAGAAATGAAAGACATCAACTATGCTAAGAAGAAGTCAAATTCTCACTCTTTGCAGATGATATGATACTTTATGTGGAAAACCCAAAAGACTCCACTCCAAAACTGCTAGAACTCATACAGGAATTCAGTAAAGTGTCAGGATATTAAATCAATGCACAGAAATCAGTTGCATTTCTATACACCAAAAACAAGACAGAAGAAAGAAATTAAGGAGTCTATCCCATTTACAACTTCACCCAAAACCATAAGATACCTAGGCATACCCCTAACCAAAGAGTCAAAGAATCTGTACTCAGAAAACTATAAAGTACTCATGATAGAAATTGAGGAACACACAAAGAAATGGAAAAAGGTTCCATGCTCATGAATTGAAAGAACAAATATTGTGAAAAGGTCTATGCTACCTAAAGCAATCTACACATTTAATGCAATCCCCATCAAAATACCATCAATTTTTTTTCAAAGAAATGGAACAAATAATCCTAAAATTTATATGGAACCAGAAAAGACCCCGAATAGCCAGAGGAATGTTCAAAAAGAAAACCAAAGTTGGCGACATCACAATTCCAGACTTCAAGCTCTATTATAAAGCTGTAATCATCAAGACATATGGTAGTGGCACAAAAACAGACACATATATCAATGGAACAGAATAGAGAACCCAGAAATGGACCCTCAACTCTATGGTCAACTAGTCTTTGACAAAGCAGGAAAGAATGTCCTATGGAAAAAAGACAGTCTCTTCAACAAATGGTGTTGGGAAAATTGGACAGCCACATGCAGAAGAATGAAACTGTACCATTTCCTTACACCACACACAAAAATGGACTCAAAATGGTTGAAAGACTCAATGTGAGACAGGAATCCATCAAAATCCTTGAGGAGAACACAGGCAGCAAACTCTTCGACCTCAGCCACAGCAACTTCTTCCTAGAAACATCACCAAAGGCAAGGGAAGGAAGGGCAAAAATGAACTATTGGGACTTCATCAAGATCAAAAGCTTTTGTACAGCAAAGGAAACAGTCAACAAAACCGAAAGACAACTGACAGAATGGGAGGAGATATTTGCAAATGACATATCAGATAGAAGGCTAGTATCCAAAATCTATAAAGAACTTATCAAACCCAACACCCAAAGAACAAATAATCCAATCAAGAAATGAGCAGAAGACATGAACAGACATTTCTGCAAAGACGTCCAAATGGCTAACAGACACATGAAAAAGTGCTGAACATCACTTGGCATCAGGGAAATACAAGTCAAAACCACAGTGAGATACCACCTCACACCAGTCAGAATGGCTAAAATTAACAAGTCAGGAAATGACAGGTGTTGGTGAGGATGCAGAGAAAGGGGAACCCTCCTACACTATTGGTGGGAATGTAAGCTGGTGCAGCCACTCTGGAAAACAGTATGGAGGTTCCCCAAAAAGTTGAAAATAAAGGTACCCTACAACCCAGCAATCACACTACTGGGTATTTACCCTAAAGATAAAAATGTAGTGATCCAAAGGGGCACATGCACCCGAATATTTATAGCAGCAATGTCCACAACAGCCAAACTATAGAAAGAACCTAAGTGTCCATCAATAGATGAATGGATAAAGAAGATGTGGTGTGTGTGTGTGGTGTGTGTGTGTGTGTGTGTGTGTGTGTGTGTACATATACATAATGGAATACTATGTAGCCATTAAAAAGACTAAAATGAAATCTTGCCATTTGCAATGATGTGGATATAACTAGAGGATATTAGGCTAAGCGAAATAAGTCAATCAGAGAAAGACAATTATCATATGATCTCTCTGATATGAGGAATTTGAGAGGCAGGACGGGGGGTCGTGTGAGGTAGGGAGGAAAAAAAATGAAACAAGATAGGATCGGGAGGGAGACAAACCATAAGAGACTCTTAATCTGATGAAACGAACAGGGTTGCTGGGGGGGAGGGGGGGAGGGATAGGGCGGCTGGGTTATGGACACTGGGAAAGGTATGTGCTATGGTGAGTGTTGTGAAATGTGTAAGCCTGACGATTCACAGACCTGTACCCCTGAAGCAAATAATACATTATATGTTAATAAAAAATTAAATTAACCTAAAAATTCAAGTTAAAATTCAGTTCAGTATCTTTTCAGAAATTTTATCATCATACTAGAAAAAGAAAATAAAACTCTGCATCTTCAAATCTTCATATTCCATAATGTCTGAAATCTTGCAGCCTCATACTGCTTCTTATCATGTGTCAGAAAAATAAATTCCCTCTACATAAAGTAAGTGACCTTTTCTTATTAACATAAACATATGTGTAGACAGGAGCACTACTTTCAAGGCTTCAGTCATGTTTCTGTAGCTAGGGAAGAAGAGAGAATATTGAGAGCTCAGTTTCATACCATTTGTAGAAAAGTTGCGAAAAAGAATGATGATTAAGGATACAGAGCCTCAGTTGAAGTCTCCTCCTCAGCCTCTTGGTAGGACTTCCTACCTTAATACTCTATGCATAAAGGGAAGTCCTGATGGAATTCATGTCCAAGTACTTACTGGGTATCTCCACACAAATGCCCTACTCTCTGCCAAATGGCAACATCTATAAAGCTGAACATCTCTTCTCTGCCATCATGATCTTGTTCTTCTCTCTACATCCTTTCATCTCTGTTCTAGTGTGGGTGATTCTGCGAAATGACATATTTGTGGGTAGCCCCTAGAATGGTGCCTGGCACAGCAGCTTCACTCACAATCACCCAGTGAGAAACCCAATAGCCTCATCAACAACTCCCTTTCTATGGCTTCCTACACTAGGCAGTCCACATACCCTGCCAATTCTACAGTTGAATAATTATTCCTAACTGATCTTGCCTCTAATATGTCTGCTCTCTACTAGATTATAACATGTTAGTCTCTGTATCTGACATAGTAGTATAACATGATTTATTCTATTCAATTGGAGCTTTCAGCTAGCTAGTAATAATCATTTCCTCCAAAGCCTCAGATAGAGCATTGTATACAAAAGGTGCCTCCTCTAGTTGACAGAAGCCAAACATAAAAATGTAATGGGAAATTCCAAGAAATAAATATTTAAGTTACTTTTATCTTCGAAAATTTACAAGGCTCTAAAGCTAGACCACCTGTGGCCCCACCTGTTTCCAGACCACACCCCCTCCCTCTGGCAAGGAGCACCCCACTGGAGAAAGTCTTTACCAGCTCACCCACCACCCTGCTGGGCCACCAACTGGACTAAAACTGGGTTTCTTATCTGGGCAGCTTCCCTGGCAAACTCCCACTCCCCTCCAGCCAGTCCCCATGAAGATGTTATTTGCTTTTAGAGAATACCCATGCCATGGGTCTAAACTAAATAAGTGAATTTTCTACTGATTCTGATTATTATAGAGTCTCTTCTTAAGAGAGTTATGTGGTAGTAACAGCACAGGCTCCAGAGTTAGACTGACCTTGATTCAAATCCTTGTTCCATATTGGTACCTATGTGACTCTTCCACCTCTTTTTTTTCTTATCTGTAGAATGAGAATAAAATTAACTTCATAGTGTGGCTGAGATGATTCAGTAAGATAATGTCTTTGTAGAAAGCTACTAACGTGTTACCTGGCACAGTGAAGTTAATAAATACAGTTTATTTATCTCCTTTAGTAATTTAGTTTTGGCTCTCTAGTCTTGCACTTTAAATTACCTTGAAGATCTTGGAAGAAAGCCTGGAGTCCTCCTAGCACTGACTTCAGTTTGTACTAAGTATTGTCATAAATTTCTTTATTTACTGTCTTGTAGTATAATTCTTACAAGTGTGTTGGGCCAAAGTATTCAGCTGGGTCGTTTCCCCAAGTTTCTGGGTGAAAATCAACTCAAGAGAAGAGTGAATGAAATCCTTTAGCCTCTTATTTCTTTGAATAAGAGTCTTGCTACCATAAGAAGATTTTCTTAATATATAATGCCAAAGAGGAAATTCTTCTTTCAGTAATTTAAACTCATCCTGTGTGGCCACCTATTGAGCAGTAATAGAGAATGTCAGGTCTCAAACCCAATCCTGTATTTCTTCATGCACCAGATATATCGTGAACTGTTGGGTGCCTAGCAGAAGCACAGTACGTCTAGCTGTTTGTGAGGGTACAAACTACATGTAAGTAATGGCCTCTGCTCTCAAAATACAATTACAGAACAATGGAGGAATGTGTAAGATAAACTAAACTATATGTCTCAGAGTCTCAGTGCTAGGAAACTTCAGAAGAGACGTAAAAGTCTTCTGACTCACAATAGCAAAAAGCTTCCACTTGGGGCAAGAAGAACATCTAATTCAAGATGGTGGCTCAGTTGGTTAAGCGTCTGACTTTTGATCATGGGGTTGTGAGTTCAAGCCCCACGTCGGGCTCTATGCTGGGGGTGAGGCCTAATTGAAAAAGAAAAAAAGAAAAAGACTAGAACATCCAAAGCAAATTGAACACTAAACACATTGCGTTTGTCCCTGTTTGGATAGCTTCATTTTTCTTCTCAAAAAGCCCAACCTCACCCTTGCACACTGGGCAGGAGGCTTCTCTGTACAGCCAACCTGAATGCACCCATCATTTTTCACATTTTCCTTCACCCACCTTCACTCCCACCCCCCTGCTTTTCCTCTCAAGTTTCTCCTGTGTCCTCTGCCCTCATAAAAGAGCTCTGTGTGAGAAATTCAAGTGTGCCAAGGAATAGAATCAGAAAGTATTGTTTTGTTAGAGCTGGCGGACATTTGAGGCCCCATAGAGTTACCTATGCTTCCCTTCATTTGGCGTTTGCAGTCAAGGACATCCCACCTTCTGGTATCATTCAGTCATTTTTCACTCTTTTTTTTTCACTGAAGAGGATGTGAGCCACCCTATCATATACAAAGTTCCCAATAACTGTTATTTCTGCCAAATTTCCCAGATTCTTAAAAATTTCATCCCCTGCTTCCTTCCATGTAAGCAGTTTAGACAAAATTAAGAAATGGACAAAACTGCCTTTTGTACTCATAGCCTGTTCATTCTTTGCCTATGTTCCTCTTCAGTGACCACCTCCATCCTAGTTTCTTGAAAATTCCTCATTTCCCTTATCAAGAGTTAGCATTAGAGTTTCAGCCACCTTGAGGTTTAATGGCCCACAACAGTATAATGGTTCTCCTTAACTACATAGATTTAATTGGATTCAAATCTTCTATTACAAATAGGCGTCAAACCTATTTCAGATATCAGTCAAGGAGGAATTGGGGAGACCCAAGATTTTTGTGGGGACCACACCTGAAGAGAGATTTTATAGTTAACACTGTTTGACCTACCTTCATGTACTATATATAATAGGCTTACATAAAAGCTACTATTGAATATTGACGTAACAGAATATAAGAAAACAAATCCCCTACATTCAAAAGTATGCCAGCTAAAAATATTACCTCCCAGTTCCAAAGCCACCCTTTATTGTCTACCCTGAAAAACCGGAGCTAGAATTTTAAAATGTTTCTCCTTTGTCAGTGAGAATGATGTTAACCTTTGTCAGTATAAGGACTTGGAGAGACACTACGAGAGAAAGAGGGCTTCCCTTTCTGGGTCTGGTGTTTTCCATTTGCATCTTCTGTTTCCTATTTCATTATTGCCAGCTTCATACGTAGGGTTCATCCAGTGGCACACATCCCCACTGAGTTTCAGTGGCACACATATGGATGGCTTACCATCAAGTTTCAGTGGCATCCCTATTAACAGTTTTCCAGTGGGTCTCACCAGAGTCCCAGGTGTCACCATTCCAGCTTTGGCCCATCTGCATTTAGGAGAAATGTTTCCTGCTTGCCCTAGCATCTGTGGATTAGTCTGGCCTGGCAATCCAGCAAAATTCTTGCAATCCAATGATCTGAAATCACACCTTTTCCAACATGGCCTGAATTCCAGCCTTGGAGAGGAGGGTTCCTTTCCACATTGCTCCTTCCTTAGGTACCCTCTCTGAGTACCTGAGGAATTTTGTTGTTGTTGTTATTTTTTGTTGCTGTTTATCCCTTTATAGATCACCAGCTGTTATACCTAATAATTCTTTTTATTTAACTTTCCCTAATCAAACCACTATATGGTGTCTGTTTCCTGATTGGACCCTGACTGATATAAGATGAGGGATAAGAGATCTTCATCCCTAAAGAATAAATCTTCAAAGCATTTGTTTTAAAACCCCCAAAATGCAAACAACCAGAGAGATAGTTTGACTTTCTGCCAGAGTAATCTATTGCAAATGAGGCTTATATCTTGGTTATAATAAATAAGATAGGGAAAAAAAGACTGTAAACATTTAAATCCAAGAACAATAGATTCTCATATTAAACCTACAATAAAAAATAAAATAAAATAAACAAACTAAAAATTAAAACCTAGATATACAAGAACCTTAATCAACTGTTAAGTTTCAGTATTGTGCTCAAATGAATATCTTCTGTATTTAGTTTAAAAAGTTACCTTGGCAGAAAAATTATCTAGGGGAATAGGGATGAGGAACCCTAATTAGGCTTTCTAAATTGAGGTATAATTGACATATAACATTACGTTAGATTCAGGTGTACAACATAATGATTCAATATTTGTATATATTGCAAAATGATCACCATAAGTCTAGTTAATATCCTTCACCATACATAGTCACAATTTTTTCTTTTTTTTTTTTAACAGTCTTTTTATTTGACAGAGAGATAGAAAGCACAAGCAGGCAGAGCAGCAGGCAGAGGGAGAGGGAGAAGCAAGCTCTTCGCCGAGCAGGGAGCCCGATGTGGGACTCGATCCCAGGACCCTGGGATCATGACCTGAGCCGAAGGCAGCAGCTTAACCAACTGAGCCACCCAGGCGCCCTACAATTTTTTTCTTGTAATGAGAACTTTTAGGATCTACTCTCTCAGTGACTTTCAAATATGCAATACAGTATTATTAACTACAGTCACTGTGTTGTACACTACCTCTCTATGATTTACTCATTTTATAACTAAAAGTTTGTATTTTTTGACCCCATTCACCCACTTCACCCAACTTTGACCCTCAATTGGCAACCACCAATCTGTTATCTATATCGTCAAGCTCAGTTTTTGTTTGTTTCTTTGGCGTTTTGGTTTTGGGTTTTTGTTGTTGTTGTTGTTGTTTTAGGTGCCACATATAAGTGAGATCATACAGAATTTGCCTCTGTCTGACTTATTTCACTTAGTATAATGCCCTTGAGTTCCATCCATGTTATTGCAAATGGCAACTTTCATTCTTTTTATTTCTTTTTTTTTTTTTTTAGATTTTGTTTATTTATTTGACAGAGAGATAGCAAAAGCAGGGAGAGCAGCAGAGGGAGAGGGAGAAGCAGACTCCCCACTGAGCAGGGAGTGTGACATGGGGCTCAATCCCAGGACCCTGGGATCATGACTCAAGCTGAAAGCAGACGCTTAACCAACTGAGCCACTCAGGCACCCCAAGACTTCATTCATTTTTATGGCTCAACAATATTCTATACACCATATCTTCTTTACCCACTTAACTATTGATGGATGCTTAGATTGTTTCTGTATCTCGGGTATTGTAAATAATTCTGCAATGAATATGGAGGCACAGATATCTTTTCGAGTTAGTGCTTTCTTTTTTTTTTTTTAATAAATACCCAGAAGTGGAATTTATGATCACGTGGTAGTTTTATTTTTAACTTTTTTGGGGAAATTTTCCACAGCGCCTCCACCAATTTAAATCCCCACAAACTATGCATGAGGGTTCCCTTTCTCCACAACCTCCCTAACACTTGTTATTTCTTGTCTTTTGATAATAGCCATTCTAACAGATATGAAGTGATTCTCATGGTGGTTTTGATTTGCATTTCCCTGATGATTAGAAGTGCTGAGCATCTTTCTCATGTGCTTGTTGGCCATCTGTATGTCTTCTTTGGAAAAATTACTATTCATCATCTGCCCACTTTTTTATCAGACTATTTTTCATTTTTCTTTTGATTGTGTCATTGAATTTTATGAATTCTTTATGTATTTTGGATATTAACCCTTTCTCAGATTCTGGATGTGCAAATATTTTCTCCCATTCAGTAAGCTGTCTTTTCATTTTGTTGATGTTTTTCTTTGCTGTGCAGAAACTTTTTTAGTTTAAGGTGATTCCACTTGTTTATTTTTGCTTTTGTTTCCTTTGCTTTTGGTATCAAATCCAAAAAAATCATCGAGACCTATATCAATGAACTTACAACCTATGTTTTCTTCTGGGAGTTTTGTGATTTAATTAGGCTTTATATGTTAGTTCCTGCAAAAATATTAGCACAAAATAGGCCACAAATAGGCCATGTTGGAAATATAATATTTGCAGTCATGTTATTTTGCCAATGGTATACAGAGTTCCAAACTTTGAGTGACAGAGAAAGAGAATCATAATACCTGTCTCAGGGACTTGTTGTAAAGATCAGTACCTAGGACAATGTTGGCCAAGTAGCAACTTCTCCAAAGGGCTTTGTGTGTGTGTGTGTGGTTATTACTATCATTCATGACTTCTTTTTTACTATATTGATTAGTATGGCAGGAAGATTTCACTTGCTAATAACAGAAAATCCACCTCAAACTAATGTAATAAAAAAGGACTTCACGGATTACATAACAGCAAAGTCAGGAGGTAAAGGGAGCTTCAAAGTTGATTGATCTGGTGACTCAGCAATATCATTAAAGACTCATTTTTGCATATCATTCTTTCTGGCTACCCACTGGTGCTGGTTTTCCTAAGGCTGAAGCTTTTCGTAGAGTTAGGCTGGCTGCCAGCCATAATAAGTGTAGTGCATCCTTGTTTACTCTCAGTAAAAAAGTGAGCTCTGTCTTCCAAACAAGAGTACTGGGATTCACCCGGATTTTAGCTTACCCATGTATCAGGAACGGAGTTAGCTTCCCATATAGCACATAAGCTGTAAGGGGGAATAGGAAAAGGCAATATGGATGTTGCATAGATGAACCAAAATATCTTGCTTAAATAATTTAATTTCCCTCTGTCAAATCTTCCTGGAATCCTTGTACATAGCCACTTTATGATTTTACAAGACAGTGAATAAAAAATGGCAAGGAATAAAGAATATGACAAAAAACCTCTTACATAGCCTTACCATGTGCTCAGTGTTTTAAATGCTCTACATACACTCACCCATTGGATCCTCGAAACTACCATAAGATTAAGACAAGGAGCTATTCAAGAATGGAATCAGGATTTGGAACCTAGGCAATATGGTTCAGGTACCTATATGCTTAACGATTCTTCCCCATTACCTCTCAACAAAGAGGTGATTTTCAATTCTTCTGATGTGCTAAACAAAGAGCTTGGTTCTGTGGTACCCTCTCCCCAGAGGTGATCAACATAGAGATGATCAACATAGAGCAATGGATGAATAAATGAATGACATAGAAAAGAGGTGTTCTGAGAAGCTTTTCTCTCCCATTCAAACAATATTTTAAAACCTGAATCCCAATGACAACAGAGACAAAGCACACACCAGTGGAGTGATTAGAAAAAGTTCTCTAATCACACCTCACTCAGCCTTCTAACCTTTATAGCATCCTTGAATTATAGTCAGAGATGATGAAGTACTTTGGAGCTAGATTCTTGAATTCCAGTGGAAATCTGTCAACACCGTCAATCAGCTGCTTGATTTTGAGAACATCAGCCTCTTTGAGTTTCAGTTTCTTCCTCTTTGAAGTGAAGGGATTCAACCAGGTTATCTAAAGAATAGCATGCGTGCGCGCGCGCGCGCACACACACACACACACACACACACACACACACCATTACTTCTACACTGCTAGCACTACTTCAGTCTTTCCTCTCAAACTATAGCTTGTGATTTTCCTTAGAATTATGTTTATTGACTCTTTCATCACAGCTCTGGCATCCCTCCAAATATGATAAATTAAGAGGTAATTGGTAAACAGAAGAATAAATAACACACAAGGCACCTTGAAGTCTTTCTGTGAGCTTCAACTAGTTAAGCCTCTCAGTGTCCCCCTTGAGTCAACCTAAACAGTTTCCAAAGGGCAAATATCTTTGAAAGTCTGATTTATTTTATTAAAGCCACAGAAAAATGTAGAGTTTACGGGTTATCCTTTTTGTCTCTCCCTCTTTTCTCTCTAATTTCTATCTCATTGTTACAATGTCTTAGAGTTTATAGATGGGCTAATGTGTTTTTTTTAATCTCCTCAAGAGAATTATGAGTATGATCTATTAATCCTGCTAATATTAGAAACTATATCAGGACTAAATTACTGTATTGTGTGTGTTTGCATAGAAAATTATTGATGACCTTAAGCATCTCACAGCAATTTCAATTTCATGAATTCATAAATCCAGAAGAAATATGTTTCCGGTAATCCAAATTTGTTTTCTACCATTTATAAACTCTGGATCTCTGTGAAGGAACCAGGTAATTTTTATTTTCTTTATTCCAATATCTAAACCATTTATCCGGGTTTCTCAGTTTAGAGAAAGAAAATGCCTGTGAGACTCATTCTTTTGGTTGGTTCTCATTAACCTTGGACAGGATGAATCCCAGTACATAGATAAAAATAAAAGGGCCATTTGGCAATAAACTAAATGTATTGCTACCTTGGCCACTAAAAGAGAAAGTTGAATACATAACACCTAAAACAGACCTTTCTTTGGTGAGGTGCCTTTATTCCCTGAAGAAATTTTGTCAACTTACAGAGATTTTTAGTGGAGAATTAGATAGTTCATCTTGTACCCTGTAGAAGGTGCCATGGGGTTTGTTTTTGTGTGCAACTCACTCAACTATACATAACAAATTAGAAAGGGAAAAAAATTGAAGGATAAGTAAATCTTCACAAACAAAATGTGCACTGTCATCTTCCTCAACTAATGATATTCAGTCTGCTCTAAGTCTGCTCTATTTTTTTAAATTGGCACTGAAGAAAAAGGCATCAAGTCTGATTCATTCCTCCACTTCTCAGCAAGAGCCCCCCTTCTGCATTGCCCTCCTTTTCCTTTCCCATCATCTTGTTGTCTCTGATTACACCGTCCTACAATCCTATCCTAAAGCCAAATTAAAGTATGTTGAGCAGGGATTGGAGGTGGTATATTCTCAGTTAGTTAACTTCTTGTCAGTCTGGAAGCTTGCAAAAATGGGCATAAGAAGAGATAAAAACTGGTAGGAAAAACATCTAAACAACTTTTTACCGCCCCTAAAATTCCGTATTATCAGCGAATGGGAGGATCTGTATTAAATAAAGTGCCCTGTAGTGGGCATCCTGGCTGCACTGTAGTGAAGTTGTGACAGATGCCTGCATTTCCATTTACTAAGCTATGTGCACTTGGTTAAATTAGTTAATTTCTTTATGCCTCTGTCTTTGTATCTATAAGAGAGCACCTTCCTTATAGGGTACTTACAAGAATTAAGTGCAATAATAAATGTAAAGTACTTAGAATTGGGCCAGCCCCACAGTAAATGCTACATAGGTATTAGCTATTATTATATAATCTGAGATTTTAATGCCTTTGCAAGATTCCCAAACAGTGGTCATTAACCTTACACTTGATTTTTCCCAATAATTGGGAACTCATTACCTCCCAAGGTGATATATCTCATCTTCTTACTATTGGAGTGTTGAACCAAAATTTGTTTTTCTTACAGTTCCTACTTAACTAGTCTGAGGTCTATGGTCTACATTGGAGCTATATAGAAAAATCTAATTGGTAATTGAACACTGTCATTTCCTTCTCATTTTCTTTAAGCTAAACAGCCTCCACTCCTGCAATCACATACATGTAATACAGATGAGTATTTTACAACTAGTTTGTCTATGGTCATCTTAAAGAGAGATACCCAGAAAGTTAGATTTGAAAGAAAGATTAGCATTCCCCTTATTCTCAAGGACATCCCAAGGTCCTATTCATTTTGGAGCTTTTTAGCATCCCCAGATAGCTACCTCAAATAAAACTCTTAAGGTGTGTTTGAATGACTTCTACCAAGTTGCATCTCATCGTCCCCTTTCCGGATTAGGCCACTTTTTCCTGTTTGTTTGTTTATTTGTTTTGTTTGTTCTTTTCTAGGATGGTGGTAGAAGTGGCATTAATAATTAGACAACTTTACAACTACTGTTAAAGTTCATGTTGGTGTTGGCCTGTAACTTGAGTTTGTCAAGATATTTTTGACTTTTAGTTCTATCAATCTTCTTTTTATCATACATCACTAAGAGTACTCTTTATTTTGATAGTCAAAAACACGTAGTCACCATAAGATGAAGAGGATGGAATACTGGGAAGACACAGCCCTACTTTTATTCCTATTCTCAAAAATAACAGGTCTGAGGTTCTTCTTAACTGCTCAGTCTATCTGTGTACCTCACACATTTATTTTTTAAGGAAAAATACCAGGAAAACTAAAACAGTGTCTATCATCAAGACTATAAATAATCCTCTACAACGTTAAAAAACAAATTAAGATTTTTTTGAGAAATTTTACTTATAAAGCTTTGGAAACAAGCAAAAAATCATAAGTTGAGCCCCAAAGAAATCAAAGTGGAAAAGCATAAAATATGTTTTTAACACTTGATCCTTTTGCTTGTTTGGTCCCTGGATATCTAGGAATCTCTTCCTGAGTTGCTCAAGCTCTAGGGACTGCTTCTCTGCCCACAAGCACCTTGTATCTCTGCTCTTGCCTTTGGCAGTGGGAACAGGAAAATGTTGTTTATCTACCTTTCTCTTCCTTAAGGTCATGAACTCCTCAAGGGCAAGTAAAAGCCTTTTAATAATCCCTACACTCAGCACAGAACCTAACATATAATAGATAATAAATGTTTGTTGAATAAATAATTGAGCAAGCATGCTGACTACACATCCCTACTAATATAAGGCAAGTCATTAACTCAGGTTGCAGGTTAAGTATAAGAACTATAAAGAGTAAGGCTATTTCTCTTTCCCTATCTCCGCCTACTTTGACCACATTTCCTTTCCCCATTCATTACGGCCAGAAATTTCATTAAATGGGGACACCTTTAACTCTATAGCTCTCTAAGATATAAAATGCAAATATCCCCACCAGAGAAGCAGTACTTTGACATATATTTATATTAAGTTGCAAATTAGTGATACCAACTACTCCCTCCAGTGCAGTTTCCAGAGATTGTGGTGTTAGTAGAAAAAAGAATATCCATTATCCCTGCAGGTTCCAGCCCTGCTTTGGCCATGGGCCAATAAAATCCTAAAAGCACCAGCCTGCCGGCAAGTAGAGACTAGAAAATTCTGCTGCTTCCACAAATACCATGCCTGGAGTTTCCCATGTGATCATGTGAACCAAGTTCCTCAATGGGACACCTCTCCCAGGCAGCCCAGCTGCTGAACTAGCTTCTAGCTTCAGAGTTGCAAGTATTTGTGTCCCCTCATTGAGGGAGAGCCTATCCCTGAATCCCAGTTAGCAGTGAAGAGCCATGGCCTTCTTCCCAATACTGGGAAGACACTGCTTTCCCTGGATTCTTCTTAGGGAGGCCTCTCAGATCTGCCCAGAGAACCCTACTGCCCCAAGGTGGTGATATCTTCATTATTTGATTAGGACCTCCTTGGCCATTCACCTCTGCCTCAACGGGAACCTGGCTTTTGCCTCTCATTCTCTAGTTTGGCCCTGGAGAACCTTCCCATCTCCTCCTGCCTTGGTCATTGTACCCTAACCTTTGCCATTCCACCTTGGTGCCATTTTGCTTCTTCCTCCCCCACAGTAATCTCTGTATTTCAATCGGCCTGGTCACGTGGTTTATGACTCTGTGAGGAAAAAAGGAGGGGGAGGGAAGAGGAAAAGGAACTGCCAGAGACAACAAAGATAAAAACTTCCATCTGTCTCACATGTTTTGCCTAGAGCCAGAACTGCTCGGTGGCACGGGTTTTAAATTCCATGCACTGGGACAGAATTTCCTCAAAAAGCATCTCTAACTACAGCTTCTCTATCTTGCCTCAAGACCCCCTTGCAACCAGCACCCCACCAGGTTGAGACCAAATTCCTGGACTAGCCAGTTCTGCTAGAGCTTGGGCATCAGCCAAACTCACATGCCAAAGCAAATAGAAGAGGGAAAGGGCACAGAATGGAGGGACCAAAGGGGCATTTCCCAATTAAGACATTAGCACTGCTTTAAAAAAAAAAAAAAAGGCTGTGTTTTTAAAATTCTGTTCATGCAAAAATATAAATTCTTGAGAAGAAAATTTCCCTTCCACCTTCTTTTATTTTGCTATATTTACAGTATTAGATAGGTTTTAGTTTTCCATTGCATACAAGAAAGTTTAATGTTTGAAGATAGCACTTGTAAAACACAAGTGCTGAAAGAAATTAATACTTCACTCTATGTTAGATGAGTAAATGGAATGTTTTTAATTACATGTTTATTCATCATTTTAGATGCCTTAAAATGTATTTCTTTTTCACAGAACAATTTCATCATGAGTGGAAATATCTCAAGCTTACTTAACATCTAATTTAAGAGAGAGAAATGCATTAAAGTAGAAAAGAAACCAGACTGAGAATCAGAAGCCCAAAATTCTAGTCCTTCTAACAGTAGAACTTCAGGTAAAGTCTTAAAGTCCTCATCTGCAAAACACAAAAATTGAACAGAGACTCTCCGTCTTTTGTTGTTGTTGTTACAGTCATTTTCCTGTTCAGTAACTTGGTGTGCTGGGTGTGGTATAGTAAAAAAAGAGAAATGCACTTGGATTCAAAAGACTCAGCTGCCTCTAACTTTCTTTATGACTTTGAGCGTCTACCATCTCCTGCTTCCTCATCTGTAATAAAAAGGAAATGGAACATATGGTGTCTCAGGACATTTCCAGCTCTAAAATTTTATAACAAAGAAAAATGTCTGCGGTGCATATGCCGCCTTCCATTTGCATGTAAAACTTGATATTTTGCTCCAAGTAGCCTGAGAAGAATTGATACATTTGTGAACCATTTCCCCTGTGTGCTGGAACATGCATGCCCTCATCCCCAGGAACAGGGCATCTTAGCTCCCAAGGAGAAAGCTGTCTCAGGAGGCTTTTTGGCTTCATTTTTCTTCTCAGTCTCCAAGACCATGCTCTGAAATCCAGCACAAACTTCATTATTACTAGGCTTCATCCTAGTGACCTCTGCAGGCCTTGAAGCAAAGGCAACCACACTCAAATCTACTCTCTGTCTGCTGTTCATAAATATTTTGCTCAGGTTAAAAAAAAAAAAAAAGCCTTCTTAAAAGCTAAAAAAAAAAAGCCATTTTTCAAACAGACTTTAACATTTTCTTACATGAAAATGTGCTTAATCCAAAAATACTTTTGTGTTTTCAATTTCTGATGCCTTAACTATTCAAGAAAAGTATCTTTGATTCAAAAGGAAGTCAGAGCTACAGTCACGGGTGGTTTACAGAACATTTTCTGGTAGTCTTTGCTTCATTTCAATATCTTGCCACGATTGGCTGTTGAGAGCTACAAATAAGGAAGTCTTCAATTTAGGGGATTTCTCAGTGGAAGTTCCCAGTGCAACACAAGGGAGAGCTCAGGACAGTTTGGGCAGCATTGCTAGAGCCTATAGATAAAGCTTCCAGTCTCTGTAACTGACCACTTGTCTTTCAAGAGCGCTAGTCTGTGAAGGAAGGCTGATAACCTGGAGAAGAGGTAACCAAAATTTTCATTGTTCCTACCAATTCTCAACCTAGCAAGGTGGCCTGCATGTCTTAGGCTGAAATGTTGCAGATTTGTTCTACTCTTGCTTCTGCAAAGTGAGTAATTTATGACATGATTCGATAATGTCTTTGTATTCGTTGTCATTGGAAATTTGGCCCTTAAAAGATGGGCTACCTAACCAAGACTAAAGAAAAATTTTAAATACTGTGATCTTTTTACATTCTTCCCAACTTTTAAGATCAAATTTATGTCTCTACTTGAAATAATCTGTTCAAGTCTATATCTGGAATGTATAAGCTTTCTCCAATGAGTGGTTTTTATAAGATAATGTTAAGACTTAAAAGATACGTATTTGGCATAATTAAGTTGTGTGTAGCTTACTAGGTTGAACAGTAAACTAATACTATATATATTTATACTTTGAGGGGACTAAATTTTTAAAGATCATTTCTGGCTTGATCCAGTGAGTCCCTTCAAAAATTAACTGAAGGTTAGTATTTTTTTACCTCCTAAGAAACATACATAAATGAATATTTTTTTACAGTAAAATATTAACCTTATAGACAACATTGCATTTCCTATCTTAGAACATTTAAACTTTCACCATTATAGTAATCCAGTCTTATTGGTACCAATTGGCCTTTATTTTCACAATCAAAAATGAATGGTAAAGATTATGTACTATTTTCTTTAGAATAATCCTAAGAAAAGTTGATAGTTTGAAAAGATTAAGCAGCAAAAATCATTATCAACACCAATAGCTGCTGTTTATTGAATGTCTGTTGGAGAAAAACAGTCACAGGATCTTCCAGCTAGTAAGTAGCGAAGCCAGGGCTCAAACTTGAGTTCATACTGCTTCTTTTTTTTCTGACTTTCTGTTACCGCTGCTCTGCCTTTGTACAATATTGAAATAGCATTTTGAGATGTCTTTGCCCAAGTGCAGAGTGATGGGAAAAAAGGAAGATGACTTGGCCAAGGTCAAAGAGCAGCCAAGTCATTCATAGAAGCTTAGAAGTCATTCCAAGGTCTCCCTTCTGCTCACTCTCCCACCCCATTCTCCTCATTCCTTCCCGGATGCACTTCCACCCATGCACAGGTGCACATATTCGTCCACTTCCATGAAGCGGGGGGACAGGGGGCTATATACTAGGTCCAACCTGATGGAGGTTCCTCCAACCAGCTACTTTGGGCCCCAAAGCAACATTCAGTTATTTTTCTTAAACACTTGTGACAATGAAAGAGATGGCCAACTAGAAAATTTAAAATCAATTTGTTAAGTTCTGCCCAAAAAATCCTAGTTGGAATTTCATGGAACTTACACACTAATTAGAGAGAAGTGATCATCCTTACAGTAGAGAACCTTTCTGTCTGCACACATTTTTTTTCTCTCCATGTATTAAGACCTTGGGAAACACCATAGGTTATTTATTTATTATAAAATATATTCCAATATATTTTCTCTTCTTTGTGTATAGGGTTGGGGGTGCTATTTGGATAGGGACGTTCTTTCCACTGTATTTTCTAATTACTGCTAGCATTTAGAAAAGTTCTTTATTTCATATTTTTATCTTATAACCAGCTATTATACTGATCCTCTATTTGTTCCAAATTACTTTAGGTAATTCACATGTGATGCCTAGTTAAGAAAAATATAATTTTTTCTCCTCTTTTTTTTTCTTCTTGCCAAAACTTCTAGAACAGTGTTTAATAACAGAGGAGACAGAAGCTAACCTTGCCTTGTTCTGATCTCAGTGGGAATTTCCCTAGTGGTTAACATTAAGAATGATGATGGCTGTTGGTTTGAGATAAACATATTTATCTTAAAAAGCAAATAACTACAAAATATACTTCTCATTCTATTTTATGAAAGGTATATGAAGACTTCATGTTAACCTATATTCAATGTCTTTTTGGTATTATTAGAGATAGCTGTAAAGTTTTTCTACTTTAAGGAATATAGTGCTCTGCTATTACACAATGCAGAAATTGCCTTATTTAAAAATTCAGTGTTATCAAAAATCATGCCTCTGTAATAAAGGTAGGTTTATAATTATAAAGTATAATTAGTTATTGCTCTAGTTAAAATGATAAATCAGCTGATCAAAATGAACCAAACCAGACCTACACATTTCCTCATTCTGTCTTCAATCCACATGCTTAGATGCCTCTTCTCTATTATTTTGGCTTCACAATTCAGTTCACAACTCAAATTAACAGAAAAGAATGAAAACAATGTGGCATAGCCAAGGAACCCTATCCAGGCAGAGCAACCAGATACTCAAACAAAGCAGCTGTTCCTATGCTTTGTGCAAAAAAGCTTTCTCCCTATGATGACTGTGCTAGTTGCAAGCCACAATTGTGTTATAAGCAACAGCAGTATGCAAAATGTGTGCCCAAATTAATTAGTCTTACACTAATTTATATTAAGAAAATGTATGCTAAAAGAAATCTGTAAATTGTTGAGAACTTTTGCTTTCATTTTCACAAGTGAAATTAATTTGTATTTTTATTTTTTGATAAAACACCAAAGTTTTCCATGTTCTAAAAAAGTTTAATGAGAGTTATCTGCTCCTTGAAATGTTTAAAGAGCAAATCTTCACACTATTTGTCCTTGGCACCCACTTTTGGAAGTAATTCTTTAAAAGCTTTCCAATATTTTCTATTGTTATTGATCTAGTTGGGTTGAATGCTGTTTTTCCACACAGTTAAGGTGGTTTATAAATGATCCTTTTCATCAAATTTTTCAAAGGTATTAGCATACGCAGCATTCTTTTGTATTTTTTATCATCTCCATAACTATGTGGATAACCTTTTTCACTACTAATTTTGTTCATTAATGTTTTCTCTCTTCTTTTGTTTTGTTTTGTTTTGTTTTGTTTTTTTCCTGATTGGACATGTCAGAGAATTTATCTCTTGGATTTATTCTTTTATGATCAGCTCTTTTTAAAATAGTTTTTGCTTTTATCTCTATCAGTATTTTCTCTTTTGATATTTATTTATTTAAGGGGGAGGGGCAAAAGGAGAGAGAGAAAGAGAATCTCAAGCAGACTCCCCACTGAGCAGGGAGCCTGATGTGGGGCTTGATCTCTGGACCCTGAGATCATGACCTGAGCCAAAATTAAGAGCTGGAAGCTTAACCAACTGAACCACCCAGACACCCCTCTTGATTTTCTTAATATCTCTCATTAGACTACAATATTTTACTTTTTCTTCTTTCAATTTTTGAGTTAAATGCTTAGTTCATTTATTTTTATTCTTTCCTGTTTTTTAATAAGGTATTTAAGGCTAAGAATTTTCTGAGCACCATTTTAACTATGTCTTATATAACTTCTGATAGGTCACTTTCACGTCACCATTATTTTATGTTTTTAATTGTAGCTTTTTTTTTTAAAGATTTTATTTATTCATTTGACATGGAGAGAGATTACAAGTAGGCAGAGAGGCAGGCAGAGAGAGAGGAGAGAGGAGGAAGCAGGCTCCCCGCTGAGCAGAGAGCCTGATGTGGGCCTCGATCCCAGGACCCTGGGATCATGACCTGAGCCGAAGGCAGCGGCCTTAACCCACTGAGCCACCCAGGCGCCCTAATTGTAGCTTTATTTCCTCTTTGATCCAAGAGCTATTTAGAACAACCAAGTTTTTTTCAGTTAATAGCCTTTGTTTGTTTAGAACAGTTTTAGATTTAGAGAAAAATTGAACAAACACAACAGAGAGTTTCCATATTACCACCCTGCCTTGCCTCATCACATAGTTTCCCCTATTACTAACATCTTACATTAGGATGGTACATGTGTATGTGTTATAATTAAGGAACAAATATTGATACGTTTTTATTAACTCAGCCCCTTATTCAAATTTTCTTATTTCTTTCCCATTTTAAGAAATTGAGGTAAAATTCACATAACATAAAATTAAGCATAAATTTAACAACTCAGTAGCATTTATTGCATTCACAGTGTCTTGCAACCACCATCTCTATCCAGTGTCAAAACACTTTTATTACCCCAAAATGAAACCCTTTATTAGTATTAGTTAAGCAGGTGCTCTGCATTTCTTGCTCACCTCAACCCCTGGCAAATGCCAATCAGTCCTCTGTCTTTATGGATGTACCTGTTCTGGATGTTTCATGTAAGTGAAAGCATATAATATGTGACTTTTTCTGACTGGCTTCTTTCACTTAACGTAATGTTTTCAAGATTCATCCATGTTGTAGGATATATCCGTACTTTATTCCTTTTATGGCCAAGCAATATTCTATCGTATGTATACACCACAATTTGTTTATCTATTCATCTATCGTTGAGTAGGATAGTTGGGCTATTTTCACTTTATGGATATTGTAAATAGTTTTGCTATGACCACATATTCATATGTATTTGTTTGAGTACGGGTTTTCAATTCTTAGGAATATACCAAGTGGTGGAATAGTGGGTCATACAGTAATTCTGTTTGACTTTTTAAGGAAGAACCAAATAGTTTTCCATCATTGTCAAACCATTTTACATGCCCACCAGAAATGCATGAGAGCTCTGATTTCTCCACGTTCTTGCCAACTCTTGTTATTTTCCATTGTTGTTGTTATTATTATTATTATTGCTATCTTAGCAGAGGTGAAGTGGTACCTCATTGTGGTTTTGATTTACATTTCCCTAATGACTAATGATATGGAGAATCTTCCATGTGCCCTGTTGGCTATGAGTATAGTCTACTTGAAGAAATGTCTGTAAGTCCTTTAGCCATTTTTAAATTGGGTTGTTTGTCACTTTGCTGTTGAGCTTTAAGTGTTCCTTATATATTCTGGATTCCTAGAGTCTTATGAAATATAGGATTTGTAAGTATTCTTTCCCATTCTGTAGATTGTCTTTTAATAATGTCTTTGATAAGGTCTTTCAATGCCCAATTTTTCTGTTAATTTTTATGTAGTCAAATTATTTTTTGTTTTCTTGTTTATGATTTTGGTATCATATCTAAGAATCTAGTGCCAACTTCAAGGTCAAAATGATTTATCTCTATGTTTTTATCTAAAAGTTTTATAGTTTATTAAAAATTTTAAAAAATTAATAAAAATTTTAAAATTTTAAAAATAAAAGTTTTATAGTTTTACCTGTTATTTTTAGATCCATTTTGAATTAATTTTTGTATGTAGTGTGAGGAAAAGAGTCCAACTCATTCTTTTGATTATGGCTGTGAGTTGTCCTAACATCATTTTTAAAGAGACTCTTCTTTCTCCATTGAATAGTCTTGGTCCCCATG
Organism: Ailurus styani; assembly: GCA_002007465.1. Taxonomy (NCBI): domain Eukaryota; kingdom Metazoa; phylum Chordata; class Mammalia; order Carnivora; family Ailuridae; genus Ailurus; species Ailurus styani. The sequence continues at coordinate 2,703,150 of LNAC01000174.1, read as the reverse complement.
TCAAATATCAATTCACCAAATATGTATGGGTTTATTCTTCACTCTCATTCACAGTCCATTGATCATATGTCTATCCTTATGCTAATACACACTGTTTGAGTTACTGGAGTTTTGTAGTAAGTTTTTAAATTGTTAAGTATGAGTCCTCCAACTTTATTTTTCTTTTTCAGTATTCTCTTGGCTATTCAAGGCCCCTTGTAGTTTCATCTGAATTTAAGGATCAGCTTTTACATTTCTGACACACACAAAAAGGCCTTTGGAATTTTGATATAGAATATATTAAATCTGTAGATCATTTTGAGAAGCATTGTCATCTTAATATTAGCTCTTTTAATCCAAGAACACAGAATGTCTTTCCATTTATTTAGATCTTCATTTCTTTCAGCAATGTTTTGTAGTTTTCAATGTACAAGTGTTTTACCTCTTTGGTTATATTTATTCCTAGATATCTTATTTTGGGGATGCTATTATAAATGGAATTATTTTCTTAATTTCCTTTTGGATTATTCATTGACGATGTATAGAAACACAACTGATCTTTGAGCATTGCTCTTGTATCCTGCAATTTTGCTAAACTCATTTATTAGCTCTACTAGCTTTCTTGTGGAATCTTTGGGATTTTCTATATATAAGATAATTTCATCTGCAAGTAGAAATATTTTTACTCCTGGCATGCCTGTTTGGTTCAGTCAGTGGAGCTTGCATGCAACTTGGGTTTGTGAGTTTGGGACCCAAGTTGGGTGTAGAGATGACTTAAAAATAAAATCTTAAAAAATATATATATAGAGAGAGAGAGAGAGGAATATTTCGTTTTCTTTTTTCTTTTTTTCTTTTTTTTAAGATTTTATTTATTTATTTGACAGAGAGAGAGAGAGAGAGAGATTACAAGTAGGCAGAGAGGCAGGCAGAGAGAGGAGGAAGCAGGCTCCCTGCTGAGCAGGCAGCCCGATTTGGGGCTTGATCCCAGGACCCTGAGATCATGACCTGAGCCAAAGGGAGAGGCTTTAACCCACTGAGCCACACAGGGGCCCCATCTTTTTCTTTTTTTTTTTTTTAATATTTACTTGTTTATTTACTTGAAAGAGAGAGAAAGAGAAAGAGCGAGCATAGAGGGAAGAGGCAAAGGGAGAGGGAGGGAGAATTCAAGCAGACTCTATGCTGAGTGTGGAACCCCCCACAGGGCTCAATCTCAGGACCCTGAGATCACAACCTGAGCTGAAACCAGAAGTCTAATGCTCCACCAACTGCGTCACTCAGGCCACCCTTATTTTTACTTCTCTGTAATTTATATGCTTTTTATTTTTTCTTGTTTAATTACTCTGGCTAAAACTTTCAGGACAGTGTTGCATAGTAGTGGTGAAAGGATGCATCCTTTTCTGTTTCTGAAATAAAGGGAAATGTTCCAGTCCTTCACTGTTGAGTATGTTAGCTGGAGGTTTTTCATAAATATTCTTTTTCATGTTGAGGAAGTTCCCTTTTATTCCAGGTTTCTAAGTTTTTGTTTGTTTGTTTGTTTTTTAATCATGAAAGGGTGTTGGATTTCTTCAAATGCCTTTTTTGCATCAATGGAAATCATCGTATGGGGTGTTTCTCCTTTATTCCATAATGTGGTGTATTGCACTGAATAATTTTTTTTCTTTAACCAACCTTGCAGTCTAGGGATAAATCACACTTGGTCATGATGCACAATCTATTTAATATGCTGTTGGATTCTGTTTGTTAACATTTTGTGGACTTTTAAATCTTTATTTGTGAAGAACATTAGTTTCTAGTTTTCTTTTTTCCTGGTGTTTTTCTCTGGCTTTGATATCACAGTAATGTTGGCTTCATAAAATGAGTTAGGAAGTATTCCCTCCCCCTCTATTTTTTTGAGTTTGAGAATGATTGGTGCCAATTCTTTTTTAAGTATCTGATAGAATTCTCCAGTGAAGCCATCTGGTTCTAGACTTCTCTTTGTTGGGAGGTTTCTGATTACTGATTTAATCCCTTTATTTGTTATAGGTCTGTTCAGATTTTCTGTTTCTTCTGATTTAGTTTTCATTGTTTGTGTGTTTCTGGGAATTTCAACATCTCACCTGGATCATCTTATTTGTTGGCCTACGATTCATAGTAGTCTCTTATAATCCATGTTATTTCTATTTGGTTGGTGGCAATGTTCCCACTTTCATTTCTGTTTTAGTTATTTATTATTCTCTTCCTTTTTTTCTTTTTTTTTTTAAGATTTTATTTATTTATTTGACAGAAAGACGCAGCGAGAGAGGGAACACAAGCAGGGGGAGTGGGAGAGGGAGAGGCAGGCTTCACGCAGAGCAGGGAGCCCAATGCAGGGATCGACCCTAGGACCCTGGGACCACAACCCGAGCTGAAGGCAGATGCTTAATGACTGAGCCACCCAGGCACCTCTCTTCCTTTTTTCTTGTAAGTCTAGAAAATTTTGCCAATTTTATAGATCTCAAAAAACCAACTTAGACTTCATTGATTCTATTGGGATTTTTTTTTTTGTCTATTTCATTTATCTCTGTTCTAATCTTTATTATTTTCTTCCTTCTGTTAGCTTTGGGTTTAGTTGCTCTTCTTTTTCTAGTTCCTTGAAGTGTAAAGTTAGGTTATTGATTTCAGAGCTTTCTTCTTTTCTAATGTAGATGTTAACTACTATTAATTTCTCTCTGAGCACTGCTTTCACTATGCTCATAAGGTTTGGTACGGTACAATTTTGTTTTCATTAATCTCTAAGTAAATCTAATTTCCTTTGTGATTTCCTCTTTTGATCAGTTGTTTAAGAATGTGTTGCTTGGGATGCCTGGGTGGCTCAGTTGGTTAAGCAGCTGCTTTTGGCTCAGGTCATGATCCCAGGGTCCTGGGATCAAGTCCCACATGGGGCTCCTTGCTCAGTGGGAAGCCTGCTTCTCCCTCTGCCTCTGCCTGCTTGTGTTCTCTCTCTCTGACAAATAAATATATAAAATCTTTAAAAGAAAAAAAGAAGGTGTTGCTTAATTTGCATATATTTGAATTTTCCAGTTTTCCTTCTGTTATTGCTGTCTAGCTTCATTTCCTTTCTGTTGGGAAAGATACTTTGTATGACTTCAGTATTTTTAAATATATTGAGACTTTTTTTGTGGTCTACCATTTGTTTACCCTGGAGAAGGTCCCATATCTACTTGAGGAGAATGCGTATTCTGCTGTTGTTTGGTGGAATGGTCTATATATGTCTGTTAGGCCTAGTTGATTTACACCATCATTCGAGACCTCTCTCTTTCTTGATCTTCTATTTTTCTACCCATTATTAATAGTAGTGTAGTAAATTCTCCAACTGTTACTGTAGTACTGTCTATTTCTCCCTTCAATTCTACCAGTATTTGTTTCATATATTTGGGGAATCTACTGTTTGATATGTAAATGTGTATAACTGTTATATCTTTTTGATTAGTGACCCTTTCATCAATATATAATGTCCTTCTTTGTCTTTTGAAACAGTTTTTGACTTGAAAGGTATTTTGTGTTAATATAACTACCTCATTTTTTTTTTTGGTTACTGTCTGCATGGAAAATCTTTTTTCCATTATTTTACTTTCAACTTAGTTGTGTTTTTGGATTTAAAGTAAGTCTCTTGTGGTAAGCATATAGTTTGATCATCTTATATTATCCATTGTGCTAAGTCTTGCCTTTCAAGTAGAGAGGTTAATTCATTTATACTTCAAGAAATTATGGATAAGGAAGGATTCTGTCTTTTCGCTATTTGATTTTGTATGCCTTATACCATTTTTCTGTTCCTTACATCTCACCTTAGTACTTTCTTCTGTGTTTAATTGATTCTTTGCTTTGTACAATTTTATTACCTTCTCATTTTATTTTATACATATATGATATTATTTTAGTGCTTACTGTGGGGATTACAATTAGCAACTTAAATTTATAACTATCCAATTTGAATTAATACCAACTTAGCTTCAATAATATGCAAAAGCTTTATTCTTACACAACTTTGTTTCTCCCTTATGTTGTTGTAGTCACAGACTTTATATATTATGTACCCATTAATATAGATTTATAATTTTTAAAGTATTTGTCTTTTAAATCATAGGAAATAGAAAGAGAAGTTACCAACCAAAAATATAATTATGCTTGCTTTCATGTCCATCAATGTAATTGTCTTTATCAAATTTTTTCTTTGTAATGCTTTCAATTATTGTCTAGTAGCCTTTTATCTGAGCCTAAAGACTCCCTTTATCATTTCTCATAGGGTAAGTAAGCCTACTAGCACTGAACTCCCTCAGCTTTTGATTAGATCAGAGCATCTTAATTTTTCCTTCATTTTTGAAGAATAGTTTTGCGAGATAGAGAATTCTTGGTTGACAGCTACTTTTTTTTACTACTTTAAATATGCCATCCCACTGCCTCCTGGACTCAATGATTTCAAAGTGAAATTGGATGTTAATCTCACTGAGGGTCCCTTGTGTATAATGAGTCACTTTGCTCATACTACTTTCAAGATTCTTTCATCTGTGACTCTAAACAGTTTAATTATAATGTGCTTTGGTATAGATCTCTTTGAGTTTATCTTACTGGAGTTCATTGAATATAACATTTAGAAATTGACAAGAGAGAAACTGAGAAGAACCATTAGGAGGCTAATACGGTACATAAAAATTGATGGTGCCTTGAACAAGGGGTGACAATAGGGACAAAGAATGGCAGTGAAGACAGCATGTAACAATGAAGACAGAAAGTATGCATACAAGAAATGTTGCAGAGGAGTACTCATGTGAATTACCTTATTGGTTGACTGTTTAAATGTCAGGAAGCAAGAGTTTTTTTGTTTTTTAATTTGAGAGAGAGAGGGTGAGTGAGAGAAAGCATGAGAGGGGAAAGGGTCAGAGGGAGAAGCAGACTCCCCACTGAGCAGGAAGCCTGATGTGGGACTCGATCCCAGAACTCCCTGATCATGACCTGAGCCGAAGACAGTTGCTTAACCAACTGAGACACCCAGGCACCCAGGAAGTAAGAGTTTTATATTTTCATTATTAGGAGCAATGTTTTCTTTTCTTTCTTCCTCTATTAAGGTGAAAATAAACATACAATTTTGACTTCTACTTGTAGCTACTTACCTTCATATTAAAAAAAAAACTAAAATAATATATATCCAATTATCATAGTTAGAATAACATCCTATCCTATCCTATCATTACTTATTTCTATAAGTAGGAGATAAGAAAAATAGTAAATTAGAACTTTTCACTTCCTACCACCTCTCTTCCACCCACTTGAGTTTTTGTTGCTTTAAGTAGGTACTTTATTATTAAATTATTTATTTATACTTGTACCTTATATCTTCAAAATTACTTTTAATCACCTCATTATATTTGCTACAAATTTTCACTTAACCCAATAGTTATTTCCAATATTTACAAATATTTCTTTTATCTCAGAATTTTACCTTTCCTTTTTAAAAAAACTTGATTCCCTTCTTGACTAACTAAAGTGTATCTTCAACTATTTCAGGAAATGGGTGGTATATTTCTGAACCTTGAGGTATCAAAGAATATCTTTTTTATTTCCTATGTGAATGATAATTTGGGTGGGTATAGACTTTGTAAGTTTAAACCTTCCCATGCAACTGTAGATGTTATTCTAATCAGTTTCTGAAGTTTAATGTTGAAAATAGTCAATTTTTCTTTCCTTGCAAATAATTTATTCATTTCTACCTGTATTCTTATTGAATTCTCTCCATACCTTAGATATAGGAAAACTTCCCTTACCCTCTCAAGCCTGGACTCCAGAGTGTTTTCAAAGTACCCTGTAATGACACCCCTATTATAATATTGTAATAACCATTGTGCAGCCATTGCCTACTTTTCCTACATATGTTACCCACAACAGACACAAAGTTCTTTTAAAGTAGGACTATGTCTTGGTCATCTTTGTATCTCTAACTTTTAGCACAAGGCAAGTACTCACAAAATATTTGCTGAATAAATAAATAAATTGATAAATAATTTCATATCAAAATTTTATCAGGGTATGTCAAAATGTTTGGTCTCTTTTCGTTAATACATTTTAAAACTTACTGAGTCCTTTGCACCTCCAATTGCTTTGGATATATCTTCTGATATATCTTTGGTTGCTATTTCTGTTCTATTTACTCTATCTCTTCTTCAGGAAGAAGTTGGAGCACTTTCTTTCCACTATCCCATTTCATGGTTTTCTTCTATTTGTCCTTTCCATTGACATTTGAGAGAGTTTTTCAGGCTTTTACTCTAATCATTAATTTAATATTCTGCAGTATTGATTCCATCCTTGATTATGTTCAAATATTTTAATTTTTCCATTGCATGTTTTATGTCCTTACAGCCTTAACTTACCCAACTTTATTTTTATTTCTTCCTGTCTCTTAACTAGGTTCATCTTTTTCTTAGTCTAATATCTTGTCTAATATGACATCTCTTTTTCCACAGAAAATACAAAGCAGATTTTTCCCATTTACTTATGCTTCTGGTAAGCCATTTTCCAAAGTGTTCATTTTCTCTTCATTTTGAGAACTCTGTTTCCTTTCTTTATGCAGCATAATCTTTTCAAAGGGATGCTTTGTCTTATATTTTCTCATTCCAATCATTCTGTAGCCCTTACTAACCAAATGTATGGATTTTTCTTGGTTGTTATCTGCCTGATTTCTCTTAGTTCCTCTGCACAGTTATGGAGCTGAGAGACAAGTAGACATGCACAGGTCACAGGGGCATTTTTGGCCTGAAGCTGACATTTATTAATTTTGTCACTATAGGTATTGACCTGAGGTGAGATCCCTTACCGTTATTGCCTAGTTATTTTAGTATGAAGAGGAGAATTCCTGGTTAATCAGAAACAGTCATTGGTCTTTTCCTCGTTAGGAGCCATATATGAAAAATCAAAGTCTCAGAAATAGTCAAATGCACAGCTCTGGGTCTCTGGGTCTCCCCTTTCATCATTGGCTTCATATAGAGCATCACATTTATCCACTTCCATTGGGATCGTGTTGGTATACTCCAAATCCAAAAACGATAATAGAAGTACTAATGGGGGACACTGAAGCAAAGAGGTGTCAAATACTATGTGCAGATCACACATAGTAGTGGGGTTTCTGCCCAATTCACTAGCAGGTGCCATGAGGCAGATCATTTTACCACTGTTGTTCAGGCCGGCAGATTTCCTCATTCTCAAGCAACAAAGATTATGTCCATTTCAGCCCCACAGTTCTTGGAAATGATTGGAAATCCTGCCAAATTTTGTCACAAGGATGGTTGTCGGCAGGCTTACAGCTCCTTTTTTGATGTTGGGTTTTTTGTTTTGTTTTGTTTTGTTTTTCTGACTCAGAAAAAGGCAGTCCTTTGGGAGAAGACTCAAGCCCAAGAGGGCAAAGCTTGGCAAGTGACCACCCCTGTCAGCTGGGTGCTCTGTACATGGCAGAGCCTGCTCAGACATATGTGCTAGATCTGCTCATCGATTCTTTCTTTCAATGCTATTATGAGTTCTCATATTTTTTTGATTTTTTATTAGGCATTTAATTTAGAGTCTGAGACACAAACAGCTAGTCCAGATGTCATCCTAAATCAGAAGTCAACCAGATTCTATTAACAGTGATACTTCACATCAAAGATTTGACAGAGATCATTGATGCATACCTGACATTCCAAGTTGTAGTCAGTGTTTATACTGGCAGCTTTCCTTGTCCCTAGATTTATATTCAGAACGCTCAATAAAATATTAAGCATTTTTGAAAATAGAACCTAAAATATTTTTAATGAGCCTGCAGTTCTCATTTTCATCCCATTCTACCCCATAGTACCACTTGCTAACCTAAGGTATATAAATACAATATAAGTAGAGGTAAATTGAAGTGAAATTATGTCATTCTTTTAAAGAACTAATCCTAACCTTAATAAAACATACTGTATGTCAGTTCTAAAAAATTCATCATCATTATAGAAAAAGGAAATTGTTTGACGTTACCTTAGCCTGAAATTCGTCTCTTTACCCCAGCATTCATGCATGTTTCACACACTGGAGAAATATGCAGCCATTTCTCTTTATGCCTAAAACATCCTGGGATTGAAAAGAGAGGAAAATATATATTTAAGAAATGCGTACATTTAATTTTTTTTATTCCTCATTCAAAGATCTTAACACCTCCACATTCAAAATGCTTACCACTTAGTTTCAGATTCTGGATGTATTATTAACATTCCACTATTTCAATTAGAAATCATCAAAGCAGCGCTTTCAATTTGCTCAAAAGTTGAGTGAGTTGGACCCCATCAAAATAAATTTCTGCTCTGCAAAAGACACTGTCAAGAGAATGAAAAGACAAGCCACAGACTGGGAGAAAATATCTGCAAAAGATACATCTGATAAAGGACTGTTAGCCAAAATATACAAAGAACTTTTAAAGTTCAACAACAAGAAATCAAAGAACACAAATTTAAATGGACCAAAGACCTTAACAAATATCTCACCAGAGAAGATATACAGATAGATGGAAAATAACCACATGAAAAGATGTTCCACATCATATGTCATCAGAGAATTGAAAATTAAAACAATGAGATATACTACATGCCTGTGAGAATGACCAAGATCTAGAACACTGACAACACCAAATGCTGGCAGAGATGTGGAGCAACAGGAACTCTCATTCATTGCTAGTGGACATACAAAATGGTACAGTCATTTTGGAAGATAGTTTGACAGCTTCTTTCAAAGCTAAACATACTAAATATTATATGATCCAACAATCCCAATCCTTGGTATTTACCCAAAGGAGTTGAAAACTTTTGTCCACACAAAAGCCTGCACCCTAATATTATAGCAGCTCTATTTATAATTGCCAAAAATTGGAAGCAACCAAGATGTCCCTCAGTAGGTGAATGGGTAAATAAACTGTGATATATCCAGACAATGGAATATTATTCAGTGCTAAAAAGAAATAAGGTGCCAAGCCATGAAAATACATGGTGGAAGCTGAAATGTACATTACTAAGTGAAAGAAGTCAATCTGAAAAGGAAACATACTTTTTAATACCAACCATATGACATTCTGGAAAAGGCAAAACTATGGAGACCATAGAAAGATGAGTGGTTGACAGGGATTGGGGTTGGGGCAATGAATAGGTGGAGCTCAAAGGATTTTGAGGGCAGTGAAACTACTCTAGTAGAGTATGATATTACAATGATGGATATATGTTATTTATATACATCCAGGATGAACCCTAAAGGAAACTATGGACTTTGGAAGACAATGTTATGTTTATGTAAATTTATCAGTTGTGACAAACATACCACTCCAGTGGGAGATGTTCATAATGGAAGAGTTTTCTGTATAAGTTGGGATAGAGAGTATATGGGAAATCTCTGTACCTCCCACTCAATTTTGCTGTAAAACTAAAACTGCTATAAAAATATTATTTAAAAAAAACCAACAGTGCTTTAATGTCATATTTAACTCAATTACTTATTAAAAGAAACTGTTCGAGTGATCACAATGTTATATATGAGAAGTTTCTGTTTAAACGTTTTTTGCAATATGTTTTGGCTGTGACTTTTAAAACTAAGCCCAATATTAAAGGGTGCACTGTAACTTAGTAGGTATTTAAATCCTTGGATTTACAGGCCCAAGGAAAGAAGTACAAACATCCGTGGTTCAGAAGTATAAGGAGAAAGTGTGGCAACCAGAACCTGAGTTTCCTGCTCTGACAAAGAAAAAATACAATCCCAGGAAGAGCAAGATTCTGAGCTCTCCTGAGAAGATAGCAGCTTCTAAGTTATATGGGACCATATGACCAGCAAAAAGAGACTCAAGAATTCCAGACACAGGCTTGAATCTTTCAGGATGAAGAAAGAATCATTTGTCGAAGACTTAATCAGGCATGAATTAGCCAAGATCACCAGGACAAGAAAGTTCTCTACTTCAGAAATTTTGTTAAGTCTATGGATATAAAGCTATGTTCTGGAGCAAGCTGTCCCTGATAACAACATATAGTATTCATGGTCATTTTAATCCAGGCTATCAAATTATTACTTCAATGTCCTTGGTATGCTTGTGCTTGTTGATGAGATCTTTTTCAAACCCTCTCAACCCATGTCAGATATGTGCAAAAGTGGTGAGATTTTTAAAAATATTTTTAAGTTAAATAAATAAAATAGGTGATTACTATGGAAGCTTCTGAGAGTGTTACATGCATTCAGCCAGATGCAATCATGCTCCAGTCAACATGGAAAGTCCCAGACTTCGGTGCTTTCAGGAGGCTTCCACAAGTGCTGTGGATTTAACTGTTCTGTTTTCGTGCAAGGAATCCTAGGGAAAACCTTCGTGGTGGCAAGGATCCAGCCTGACATGAGTGACTCTGGACAATATCTTTCATTTGAAGAGCATTCTAAAACTTACCATGTGCTTTTGCTTACGTTATTGGATTGATCCTCACAACCATCCATCCATTGAAGTAGATTATCACTCTGTCTTCACTCGTCAGATAAAAAAATTAAGGTTCATGAGGTTAAGCAACTTGCCTGAGCCAGGAGGTATCAGAGCTAAAACTGAGAGTTCAAGCACTTCTGGAGGTATCTGTCTAAAATTTCTATCTTGGAGAGTATTCAAGCCGGGCTAGTAAATGGAAAAATGGAGTCTTAATTCATGAGAATTTTCGGTAAAGGTCTACTTGTATCTAGCAACCATTCAACTTTAGCAAGTACATTTCATGAAAAGTGTTACAACTGGGGAAAAACCAAATGGGTGTGCGTGTGCGTGTGCGGGTGCGGGTGCAGGTGCAGGTGCGGGTGTGTGTTGTGTTTCTCACTGTGGACTTCAATCACCTTAATCACATTCACATGAGGATCCTACAATAATGCAGTTTCAAGGCTTCACCCCACTTGCCTTGAACTCTAAGATCTCTAGGGGTGAACTGGTAAATCTACCTCTTTAACAAGCATCTCAGATGATTCTTGTGTTCGCTAACCCACATGCAGGGTGATGTTAGACCCGGCTACTTTCTGTTCAAGGACAGTCTGCCTATAGCCCTCGGGTGACCTTTAACCTTGACATTGTTGACTTTCCGCCGCTGTACTTTTCCCAGCGAGGCGAGGCGGGGTGGGGCGGGGCCGGGCT
>LNAC01000174.1:2611806-2691918 GCA_002007465.1 Ailurus styani | reverse complement strand
GGGCGGGCGGGGCGAAGGTGGGTGGGACGGGAGGGGTCCGGCCTGGCTTGGCCGGGTGGAGGGTGAAGGGTTAAAAGCTCCGTGCGCAGGCGCTGCCCTCTGAACTGGAACGGAAAACAACTTCCGGCCGACTCAGTCGGCCGGGCGCCGCCGATCCGGGGCTTGAGAGACAGGCGCGGAATCCCTGAACTGTGGGTAAGAAACTTCGCGAACGAGTTGGTCTGTCGGAACCCGTCGAGCACAACGGCGGGGAACTTGTGTGTGTGAGCGAGGGCGGTACGCTGGCAGTACGGGTGCCGCAGGGAGAGAAGCCGAGGAGCCGCGGAGACGACCAGTTCTCAGAGTGCAGCGGGACGTTGTGCGAGAGAAACCACCCGGGTGTGCGTCGCCGAGCGGACCCGGGAGGGGCTTTCCGAGCCCGCGACGTCAGCGCAGCACCGTTCTCCCCGCCGCGACGCTCTCTGGGGAGGGATCCAGCCCAGCTCCGCGTCCACAGCGCGCGGTGACTTGACTTCTTCGCCAAAAGAGGGGAGGCAGGGCTTGCGATGTCAGGGTGAGCAGTGGGCCCCGTCACGAGTGTCCGAGACTCCCTTCGGCGCAAGGGCTTGTCTTCCGGAACCTAGTGCTGTCGTGGTTATTCTTTCGAAAACTTTTCAGTTGGTCTTTCTGTTGTTCTTCCCAAGGCTGTTGCTCAGTTCCGCTCTGCTTTCCTGTGGGGTGTCATCATAGCCGTGTCAGTGAGAAGTGGGGTAGCTAACTTCCCCGAGGGTCACGGAGAGAATGGGTGGGCGAGGCGGGAAAAGCAAAAGCAGACCCTACCCCCAGTGGGAACCCAGGCGTTAGGTAGGGTCTCAACCCGGGTGAACTGAGCAGCAACGAGTTACAGGTGTAAAAAGCTCTGCTTGTCAAGAAGTGAAGGAAGTAGGGGGAAGATACTCAAACCAAAAACAAAGAGTAGGTGTGTCTCCCTTGTTATACTATAACAAGCAATAATTGAACAGCCTTGCTGGGTCGAGTGTCCTTATCTCTCTGATGCTTCCGACAAGTTGTCCAAAAGGAGAAATGGTAGTGATGGAAGTCAGGTGACAGGAAAATGAGGGAAAATGATCTGCTTCCTTACCATGGTGGAATACGCATTTCAAACGAGGGGTAGCAGAGAAGAAAGCTCTGTGTTCAGTTGAAAAATTGTTTTTTTCATCCTTTTGGAGGAGAGGGAAGCCCTGAAATGATACAACCGTGTATGAAGCCAACAGTTTATAGAGAAAATGAAACTTTGCTCTCAGTTCTCTCCCCAGTCGTCGTACTTCACAAGGCCTTCCACGTCACTCTTACATGTGCATAAACATGTTATTTCATTTCCTTGTGAAAGTGAGAGTATGCATACTATTCTGTTATATAAAAATATATATATGGTGGAAGTCTTTCCATACATAGCTCTACTTTATCTTAACGTCAGCGTGCTTTTCTTTGTCAGGATGTACCATAATGTAGTTAACTATCTCTTAACATGACCTGTCCATATATTTTGCCCATTATGCTGCAGAATTATTTATATTTCATTACGGTACAGATAGATACATTAATCCTTTGTGAAATATATGGCAGATATTTTCAAGAACTGTCAGTCTTTTGGTTTAAAATGCCCAGGTTTGTTTTTATCATTTAAGAAGACAGTTCCCACTCAGAAATTATTAAACTATTTTCCTATATTGTCTATTAATTCTTTTATAGTTTTTTATGCTTTACTCATTATAGTTTTTTATGCTTTACTCATTTTATAGTTTTTATGCTTTACCAAAATTAGTTTTTGTACATTATATAAGGTAGGAATTTAGCCGTTTTTCCTGAAATCATTTATTGGAATCATTTCTTCCTGACTAGAATACTACCTTAGTATAATAAATTTCCGTGTATACATGGGTCTTTTATTATTATTATTTTGCTTTTTTTCTCTTTGTCTCTTCCCATACAAATACCAGTCTCCTGATTATAGCATTTTTAGTAATTCATAAAGCAAGTCCTTCATTTATCTTTTTCAAAATTTTCTTGAATATTATTTCATTCTTTTTGGGGTAAAATTTAAAGTATAAACTGTTCATGTTTCATTAAAATAATCCTTTTGGAGGTTTTCGCTATTATATTCACTAATATTTTTGTGGCTGATATATAGATGAGTGATTCTACATCTGGCCAACTCTCTGAACTTACTAGTTTTAGTGAATTGTTTCCCTTGAATTTTCTAGGTAAAGTCATCTTAATATAGTCTTACCTTTATACTTCTTTTCCGTCTTTGGTTTAGTGAATTGCTAGCTTCTCCGGCACAGTGATATGTAGTAACAGTGATTCTGGTCATCCATATGTTATTTCTTAGTTTTTGGGTGTTTTTACTATGTCATAATTAAATAAGGGGTTTACTATTAATTTCCAATGATTCTGTTTATCAAGGAAGTGTCTTTAATATTTCTAGTTTACTAGGATTTTTGCAGGTTGGATTTTATTGTATTTATTTAATTTTATTTTAATTTTAGAGAGCAAGAGGGGAGGGGGCAGAGGGGGGAGAGAGAGAAAGAATCTTAAGCAGGCTTCATGCTCAGCTCAGAGCCTGAAGTGGTGCTTAGTCTCAGGACTCTGAGATCATGACCTGAGCCAATATCAGGAGTTAGATTCTTAACCTACTGAGCTACCCATGCACCCCACAGAGAATGGATTTTAGACCAGGGTTGTGTGTGTGTGTGTGTGTGTGTGTGTGTGTGTGTTCACATTGAAAGCAATTTTGAATAATAGATGTTGGGTGTTCACTTGGTCTATATGTTTCTGGTTGTTACGATGTCTTTTCATTACAACTTAACTAAATATTTTTATCAGGAATGGAAGTTGAATTTTCTCATATGGCTTTTGACATCTGTCATGACCTATTGTGTGCTTTTTTTAGACCTATTAGGATGATGGGTTATTTTAGTCGAATTCTAGTTTGTGAACCAACCTTAGGCTTGGTCATGGTGTAGTATTTAAACATATAGTTTTCTTTTTAGTAACATTTATACTTAAAATCAACAATTTTGTGTCATCTGTAGTCATCATTTTCTGTGTTACCTTTGTCAGAGTTTGATAGCAAGGTTTTGATGGTTACCTGAAAACAACTGAGAAGAATTCCTGCTTTCTCTGCACTGAAGTTAAACAGTATAAGAGCTCTTTATTCTTAGAAGGTTTAAAAGAATTCACTCATGAAACTATGTTGGCCTGAAAGTACATTGTTTTTAAAATAGCAACAATATTCAGCAAAAAGCCTCAGAACTTTATTTTTTTTAAGAATCTATTTATTTATTTGACACAGAGAGAGAGATCACAAAGAGGCAGAGAGGCAGGCAGAGAGAGAGGAGGAAGCAGGCTCCCTGCAGAGCAGAGAGCCCGATGCGGGCCTCGATCCCAGGACCCTGAGATCATGACCTGAGCCGAAGGCAGAGGCCTTAACCCACTGAGCCACCCAGGCGCGCAAGCCTCAGAACTTTAAAAAAAAGCAAACAAAAACTCCTCAGAGTAAATCCAAATAAATGGAAGAGTCTAAGAATACCAGTATATTGAAAACAAAGAACTTCTGTGTTGATCCTTGTCATTTCTCTCCCCTCTCCCACCTTTTTTTTCATGGTCAGTGAAGATGCTATAGGTAGTTTGAGGCTAATAATGTATTGCTGTTTGTTTTTTCCTCTGCTCCATTTATACTATAAAGTAAGGGGTGTTGCGTCTACATGGGCAAGTTCTTCTCTGCCCTGAAGGAAACCAGGAATGACACTCAACTGGGAAAGCATCAGTTTCACTTTGTTGTCATTCGCTTCCCAATTTTATTGGGAAATTTCTTTCTTTAGAGGCACTAACCAAGCTAACATTCTACTGTAGCCCAATCCCATAGGAGAGTTTCAGAATGAGTAGGTGAAAAAAAATATGCAAGCTCAGCATGCCTGTACTTACTTAATATGAAGTGAAAATTATTAGCACAGTCCAGATACGTATGTGACATGTGTATTGTGTATTCTTTGGTAGAGTTACTACCTTTTATAGATGATTATTCCAGACACTTTTTGATCACTCAAGAATATTACCTTAAGCAGGTAATGTAATTTATCAGTATACATCTGTGAACTGTGGAGGATTTCAAGACACTCATAAGTGTTATTTACAGAGAGATGCAGGCATTATGTGAATGCTTACATATTTGAGTATTTTAATCGATCATGTATCAATCTAGATAAAATAATTATTGATGTGATTTAGGATTGTGCCTTATAAAAACAAAAGACTTTGCATCTTTTTTTAAAGCCATACTCATTATCCAAAAGGAAATGGTAAATAAAAATAAGTAGCTTGTGATGTATAACTTCACTATTCTAGCTATTCTGACATTATGGATTAACTGATTAGCTGTTACTACTGTTTGGTATTTTGTTTGTTTTCTGACACCTTTTAAGCATGTATATTACTGTTTAATTTCACCTAGTTTGCGTTTCATTATGTCAGGCCAAATTTTGGGTTCTAGTTCCTGTAGGATTTATGTTGTGGCTGCCATCCCCCTTCCCGTCCCCCATCTCCTTGCTACTGTGGTTTTCTGTCATGGGTAGAGGGAAAGAGGAGGCTGTTATCTATAGAATACGTAACAAAAATCTCTTTATAGTCTGGGACCACGATTCTGAGTCATCTTCAAAAAAGAATAGCAGAGAATATTAAATTAACTGCCTTGTGGGTAGATGGCTTATTAGTGTACAAAGTCTTTTGAACTAGATGCAATATTTGACACTGTTTAGAAAAGTTGAGGAGGACCAGAACAGGCAGTGGCAACCAGGCCCTTTGCAACTGAAAACAAGGCTTTGGAACCTATGTAATACATATGTCATAGTTTCTCAATCCTTAGTCTATAAAAACTTTTTAAAATTATGGTGAAATACATTAGACGTGAAATTTACCATTGTAACCATTTTTAAGTGTACCGTTTTGTAGTGTTGAATGCATTTATATTGTGCAACCAAGAAAAACATTTCTTAAGGGACTTTTTTTTTTTCCTTAAAGAATGAGAGTCTGGGAAGTAAATAATATTTATCTCACAGGGAAAATGTCCTGTATAGTAAGCTGAGTTTTCTTCCTTTTATCCAGAGATATACTGTCTATGATAGTAATTATCAACATTGAATTATAAGAGTAAACTGAGCACTGATGATCTGCATTAGCTTTCACTTACTACCAGTACTTTCACTTTTTAAAAAAAGTGTCCTTTAAAAACAGGTTTTGAAAACAAGGTCTGTCCTTCAAGTCATTTCAGTAAGGAATTATTGGGAATTGAGTGGACGAAGAAAAATAACATGAGTTCTATTTTGATGGTTACTTAAGAAGTTGAAGTTTTAAGAATCTTTGAAATAGTTGCATAGAGTGAAGTATAGAGAATTGTTCTCTGGAGCTGCAGAACAAACACAACCAGGTAATTTTACTAGGGAGATGCTAGGGAGGACAGAAATCAGGAATTTAGGTCTTTTCTAGAAAATACATGATTTCAAATCGCTCGAGTAAAATCACCTGCTCTTATGGGATATTTAAATACTTGTATTATTCATAGCCACTTGTTATGTGGCATTTCCTATAATATAATTTCATATATTTGCTATCTCTAAACTAGAAATGCCTTTCCTTTGATATTGATGGTTCTTGGCTCTTTTAAAAATCCTTATCTCCTTTTTCATAAACATTAATCTCACACATCAAGGAGATTTAATATTTTCTCCTCCTTCCTACACAGTTTTCTCCTACACCTCCTCATACTGAATATAAACTTGCTCTTTTAGTTCCCCCATCCAAGAATATTCTATAGAGCACTACTTTATATGATTTATGAAAAGAGATTTTTAATATTAAATAGCCATTTTAAACTGCATAAACCCCATTCTACACACACACACACACACACACACACACACACACACACCCATCTCCAGATTTTAACATGACCCTTACTCAAGAGAGGATACCCCTTAGGAAGTTGAGCAGGCTAACTGAGCAATGCCATGTTTCTGTTTATCTTGGGGTAGAACATCACATGCCATGCCCAGTTTCTCTTTTGGTGTTACACTGTTTGGTTGTGCACTTCAACTCTAGAATTTGGTGAACAGTCTGAGAGAAAGAAGTACTACTGGACCAAAAAAAAAGGAACTAAGGCAAAGCTGAGACACATGGGTGTGGTCTTTGACTGTGAAATCTTTTAACTCTTAGAAGATAACACATGAAGTTTCACCAAGTTCGAACATCCAGGAAAATGGAGAATCTGGTCTGGGGAGCTTTTGGGTTGATCATGGCGGGGTCGTCTCACCTTGAGTATCCTACTACCAGCTTATGGAAAAAATACAAAATCTAAATTCGGACACTGCTGTATCGGTGGTATTTAAGTTTCTATTATTTCAGCTGCCTGACTGCAACACAGTCACAGTTGTAGTGCAGCATGCTATGGGTATATTGGAAAGTGAGACCAAAAATGCAAACTGTCATTTTGGAGAATTGGCTGCTAATGTTAGGGAACTCTCTTAAAAGTGGGAAGTGATTACAACTAAGTGTTAGGAGTGACAGTTCTTTTCCATTTCCTTTCTTTAAGTGGGGAAAACACACATACTTTTGGTGTCATTAAAATTTTACTGTAACTAAGATAGAGGATGTCCTTTTCTTTAAGTGTATTTACTGTGTTATTGTGCTTTTTGCTTCTGATAATTTTCGTGGGTGAAGAGGTGATAATAGAGCTAAAATACAAAAAAAGACAGGGTGTATCTTCCACTAACTTACTTACCTCTTCTTCTGCTAAGGTGGCAACTTTGCTGAAATAGAATGTGAATGCTTATTATTCATACCCCAAGGGGTTGGAAAAGCAGATCACTTTTCCAGGACCTAGTGGAAGAGGTAGCCCCAGGTGATTTCTTCCCCCCATCCTGAAACTGCTTTAGATTTAAAGTGGCCTCTTGCCACAAGTGTGAACCTGGCAGAACACTTACCTAGACACAGAATAGGTTCGGCAGTGGGGGAAACCCAACAGAGGGGCTTTTTCCACCTCCCAAATCACCAGTACTTGTCTCTCCTACCCCACAAAAAATAGGCCTTACTAAAGCATTATAAGTCATCCTGGGTAGAGGTGGTGGGAATATGATACCTTTAAGCCTGTGATTCTTTTCAAACTTGAAATCGCAAGATATATAACCAATCAAAGTTGAGTTGTTCTGGTTGAGCTGGGCAATTGATGGAACATTGTTTTGGTTCACACACCCCCAGCCTCACTAGATAGAGCCCTGGAAGCACCACTACTTACTTTGATTATTATTTTGTTTATTCAGGATTGGTTAACTATCACTTGGCAGAATAATACTGGTTACCAAAGATAGCAGGCTTAAGATATTTTATATATGGAATAAGAAAAAGAAGTTCATTCAAGAGGAAGGAAGCTGGGATGAATTAGAGTATCACTTCAAAAGATTCAACATCCAGATAGAGGAGTCCCACCAAGGAATACAGAAGGAATGAAATTGCCCAAAAAATAATTGAAGAAAATTTCCTGGAAGTGAAGGGTGAACTTCCAGGTGAGTTAAGTACAAGATCAGGAATCAAAATGGCTCTGACTTCCACAAAAACAAATGGAAAGTAGAAGACAGCATCGCAAAGCTATGAGCTGAATCCTTACTTTGCATAGTGGAAAGACAAGTAAAACTGAAAAATCAATAAAGGCAATATTAACATGTTATTTAGAGATACTGAGATTAATACCAGAAAGAACCAAAAGAATTAGAAATTGTTGCCAAGGTGAAGCAGGAAATGAGGAGGGGAAAGAAGAGAGCAGGGGATTAACAGTTTTTCTTAAGCCTTGTAAAACTCCTTGACTCCTTAAAATATATATATGTATAGCTTTGTTTAAAAAAAAAACCAACTAAATTAGAATGAGAAGAGCTAAGAGATTGGACTTTCATATCAGAGAAACCTGGATTTATTTGGGCCTTTCATTGTCTAATTCTTTGATCTTAGTCAATTTATAAAACCTTTTGAAGCTTGTTTTCTTTGTGTAGAAGAGGAAGATAATCTATACTCCTGCAGAAGAAAAATTAAAATAAGGTACTTTATATAAAGCACCTGGGAAGTAATATTTCCTCAATAGGTATCAATCCCTCCCCCATCCCTAACATTTCCCATGAGGAAATAGGGAAATGCCTCTTTCATTGCTGGAATGCTTGTCATTTAAACACAAAACTGAAATTGTCCCTAAGGTCCGGCGTTGTGTGCCTTTCTGGACTGAAGGCGTGTCATTGAGTTTTATGTCCTTTTTCAACTACCTATAGATAGTTTGAGAATTTAGATAGAACTGAGATGATTAGAGTATTGGTGGGGGAGCTGCAAGTGAAAAGGGCCATTGCTGCTTGGTCGAGAAAAGCTGTGGTCACACTCAAATTCCTTTCTCAACGTGAACTTAAGGAAAAAAAAAACATAAACTTCAGTGCAAATGCGATTAATGGAATCTCTTCCATTCATAGAGGAAACACTTGTATAGACTGATGAGTTTTGGAAATTTCAGGCAACCAAGACTGTTAGAGTGCTATTGCTCTAGGCTATCTGCCAAAGTATCAGAATACCTTTTTTTTTCTTTTTTTTCTTTCTTTAAGAGCATCTTCTACCTTAGCAACTGCTATTTTTGTTTCCGAATTCTATATACACAGTTCAAAAAGCAGATCTTGTGGAACAAAAAAGACACTGTAAAAGTCTGTTTCCCTGCCTTGGTGCATATTTGTATAGTGTTATACAGAGTACAGTGCTTTTACCAGTTATGAATTCACGCCCTATGGCAGTGATTCTAAGTGATTTAGTCTTGTGTCACATCTGCTCTTCCCTCTTTTCCCCTTTATCACCCACCTCCCCCCCAAAACTATCCAAGAAGTCTTGGACAGGGTTTGCTGATCTGTTTTTTTAAACCACCCTGGATGATTCTGTTGACCCATGTGGTACAGTATGTTCTAACCCAAACATCCTAAACTGGGGCCCATGAGGGAACTGAGGTCCACAGAAAGGTTAAATGACTTGTTTACTCTCTCCTGTCAATAAGCATGTACTCTATACTCCCAAATCTGATTTTATCTTCGGTTGACTAGGCTTTTTAATTTTGATTTCTAATGTTCAGATTGTCTTAATAAAGAATAAATTAATGTATTTTACACAGGATGTGGTCTCAGGTAAAAATTAAGTTTGGGGTCTTTATTTTATAGCATCTTTTTATTTTTTCCAGATACAAAAAGAAGTGAAAGAGTGAAAATTTTTAATAAACTCTTGCTTCCCCACAGTAGGATAGCACAGCAGGTGTCAAGATTTACTAGATCTGAATATTCACATTAAAGAAAAACTGGCTTTGAAAAGAGTGGAAATTCGGTCACTTTGGGCACAGATGCAGGTTTGAGAGGTTGTTTTGTCAGGGTATGCAAGGATTTGGGGGTCCTGTCTTTATGGGTATTCAACAACTGGAGTAAGAGTGTATTACATGGTATTATATCTGGTTTTAAACTTTTATCATACTAAACATTTAAAGTCACACCCTAAACATCTTGGGAATGACTGGAAATAGAGATTTGGAAATCTCTGAAACCTTATTTATTTTTTCATTGAAGTTCTCACAATTACTTCTAATAAAGCAAGTTGTGACTTGCAAACATTTGCCTAACAGCCTCGAGGTGTCCTCAGGGAAATTAAAAGCAGGGGTATGAAGAGCTGGGGAGTCCCGTGCCAATGGTTAAGAGCACAGAGTACAGCTTTTATAATTATGTAAGCTTTTGCCTATTCCCATTTATCATTGGTAATATTCTCAAGACTAAATGACCACTCAGCAATTTAAACTGTGATTTAAAATAGGCCTTTTTGTAAAAAGGTTTCCTGTCTCCTAAAGTTTTATATCTTCATAGAAGAGCTCTTTCCTTTCATAGTGGTTTTGTTTTGTTCTGATACAGTAAATGACTCAGAGATGCTAGAAGGGTCCCTAATCTGTTAACTCATGAGCTTTTTTTTTTTAGTTTTCTTTTTAAGATTCTATTTTTTATTTGAGAGAATGAGAGAGAGAGAGAGAGAGAGTGCGCAAGCAGGATGGAGTGGCGGAGAGAGACAAAGAAGCAGGCTCCCCACTCAGTGGGAAGCCTGACTTAGGGCTCAATCCTAGGACCCCAGGATCATGACCTGAACTGAAGTCAGATGCTTAACCAACTGAGCCACCCAGGTGCCCTAACTCGTGAGATTTTAACTACTTCTTCAAAAGCAACTTTTCCTTTTATGAATCGTGTGCAGCCTGTGACATCTCATACATTATTGTGTTTAGGGGGACTTTTTTAAGATTACTGAAAATATTTTTTTTTCAGACTTTAATGGTTAAAACCAAAAGATAGATACAAACCATCCTACTCCTGTGAAAGATCATTAGTAATCCTTCTTTCTTGTCAAAAATTTGGCAGAGTAGAAGGGGAAAGATTTCAAAAAGATCATGCATTCAGACACTTTACTAGGAGTTATTTTTCCTGTTATTTAAAAGCATGTAAGGATTTACAGGACAAAACATTAGATTACATTCCTAGTCTTTTGCCTAACAGTATCTTTACATAAGATAAAAGACTTCTGCTAAAAGGCCTTACTGTTTTATGCATTCCCTAGTTTATTATTTACCTTCTGACATTGTCCAGACAATAAGTGGCCCTATCCTCTTTTTTGCTATTTGAGAAGAGAAAAGTATACATCTTGTGACATGAAGTGATACAATAATGAGTATTACTTCTTTCTCCACTATTTTCTTTTCAAAAATGTAGTTTTTTTTGGTAAAAAGATTTGGGCTTGGTTGACTGTCCAAGGACTTACCTGCATCAGAGGACATTCAGAATGGGACTGTAAGAATAGGAATATAAGCAGGAGGGAAGCCATACTTAATATTTATTTGTTCCTCTAGATTTCGTTATTGCTCAGTTGGTACATTTTTCCTGCCTGCCTATTGTTAATTATGTGTCTTTTATAGCACTTTTATCCAAAACTGTATTCAATATTTTTTTTCCCAAAACATTGTTCTTTCTGTTTCTCTATCTGGCTATCATCACTGTCTGCCTAATATTCTGAAAAATATGGCTAGTGAGCCATCTTCAACAAAGTCACCTGGGTTATTTATTAAAAGGCAGATTCCAGGACCCCATCTCAGGCCAGCTGATTCAGAATTTCAGGGACCTGAATGTTGCCTTCCTGTCTAGATCTACTTGGCCAGCAAATCCTATTGGTTCTGACTTAGAAATGTCTCTTGAATATATTCATCTTTCTTTTCCCCTGTTCTTATTCAAGCCTATCTTTGACCCAGACTACAGCAATAGTTTCCTATGGATGTCCTTACTTTGTCTCCCTTATTAGTTTGTATTCTACAATGGGTATCCAGTTTACCTTTCTAAAACCTGTTTATCTCTTGCTTAAAAATCCTCCATCCCCCCCTTTTTTTTAAGATTTATTTACTTTAGAGAGAAAGAGCGTGTGTGCAGATGAGTGGAGGGAGGGGCAGATGGAGAGGGAGAATCCTGAAGCATGCTCCCTACTGAGTACAAGCCCAACGGGGGCTCTATCCCTGGACCCTGAAATAGTGAACTGAGTCAAAGTCAAGAGTGAGATGCTTAACTGACTGAGCCACCCGGCACCCTGAAAATCCTGCATTACTTCTTAGTGACAGGTTAAAATCTATAAATTTATTAGAGTAACAGTAAGGGTCCACTAAAATCTGGTCAAACTGAGTCTGCTGCATATAGTTTATGTACTTAATATACGCTGTAACTCTAGGGGGTTCCATTCCAATTATGGTCTGCCTGAAGGGTGCCACTAAGGTTTTTGTAGTTCAGCCCAATTACACATGGTGGCCCATTCTGTCTTAATACCCTCACTCTCCATCTTATATTCACATCTTAGACTTCCATAATAGAATACCTCCAGTCCCTAAATGCACTATACTGGTGACTTCTTAATGCCTCTGCTCTTTCAGAGTGAATATTCTTTCCTCCCTCTTATTCTCTGCTTCTTGAAATCCTCATGTTTTAGGGCCTAGTTTAAGTGTCAGATCCTCTGTGAAGCCTTCCACAGTCCCTCTCATTTTATTTTTTATTTTTTTTAAAGATTTTATTTATTTGACACAGAGAGAGAGATCACAAGTAGGCAGAGAGGCAGGCAGAGGAGGAAGCAGGCTCCCTGCTGAGCAGAGAGCCCGATGCGGGCCTCGATCCCAGGACGCTGAGATCATGACCTGAGCCGAAAGCAGAGGCTTTAACCCACTGAGCCACCCAGGCGCCCAGTCCCTCTCATTTTAATTGTTCTTCCTGTTGAGCTGTTATCCTGCTTATACCTTTTATTTAACAGTTCTTTTTTCTTTTTCTTTTGAGATAAAACATATGCAGTAAATCTTCAGTGAATCCTTGGGCAAATTCCTACAAATGCTTCCACCTTTTCCAGAACCCTATCAAGATATGATCATACCTTTTTACACATTTATAATTGGCCTGCTAGTATGGTTAATCACTTTCTTGTTTTTCTTGTTTATCTGCCTTACTAAATTCTAACTAGAGAAAAAAAAGCAAAGAATATGACTTTCTCTTTGCCATGGAAAAAAGGAGCACATACAATGCATTCAGAATTAAACCAGTGTTGACTATTATACCGATTAGTAAACAACTCAACTCCTCCCTTAAGAGATTCTCAAAGAAAATGGCTTAAATAAGACAAATTTTATTTCTTTCACATACTATATTTTAAAGTGTAAGATGTCCAAAGCTGATCTGTCAGCCCCCTGGTGTCAAGGACCCAGCCCTTCATTCTTGTTCCCACATCCCCTTGTCCTTCCACCATCCCTGAAGTGTTGTCCTCACTGTGGTGTTCTAGGTGACTTACCACAATATCCCATCCAGTTGGGGAAGGTCAAAAAAGTGAAGAGCTCCTTTTGGAAGTTGCAGTTACTTGCCAATGACCAGAACATAGTCAGTTAAAAATCAGGACTATTAGAAGAGAAGAGAATAGATATTGAGGAACAGATAACATATGTACTTCGTATATGGTTTCATTTAATCTTCATAATAACACTGCAAACTATGTATCATAAGAAAACTAATACTCAGAGAAGCCAAGTAAATGCTAGAAAATTACAGATATGGGATCTGAATCAAAAGCCCTTATTTTTTCATTCTATATAGTTGTGTTAGGAAGACATACATAAATGTTATTAAATAAAGTCATCTTCACAGTGTTATTGCACATATTTTTATATCACATATTTTCACAGTCATATCATCTCTTTAATTCCAGGACACCCTATATAACTTTTACTCCATGCTTCTCACCATCTGGAAATTAATGCCATATCAGCTGGTTTGTAACCAAGGCCTAGTTTATAGTACAATTTAAAACAAAATGACTACTTCTCTTAAAGCTATGATATCGTATGAGGAAAAGTATATTGCTGTATTTCCCAAGCAATAGCTTCAATCCTCTGTATTTGTTTGGAAATGCTATATAATCATAAAGTAAAAGGGAATTATATCATTTAGCCCCTTCATTTTAAAAGAAAGGAAAATGGAGGTCCGTTGAAGATACAAGACTTATCCTTTATTTCATTCTCACTGCTGCTGCTTTTCAGGTATCATGGGAAGAACACTAGCCTAATCAGTCATTTCTGTAAGTAACCATCATTGTTATACTGAAGAACTGTCTCAGGTTTGAGTTGTATGATCAGAAAAATCAAGGGGCACCTGGGTGGCTCAGTTGGTGAAGCGCCTGACTCTTGATTTCAGCTCAGGTTGGCTCAAGTCATGATCTCGGAATCCTGAGATCAAGCCCCACGTGGGGCTTCTCGCTCAGCACGGAATCTGGTTGAGATTCTCTCTCTCTGCCACCTTCCCATGCATGTGCATGCTCTCTGTCTCTCTCAAATAAATATTTAAAAAAAGAAGAAATATCAAGCTGAACAATGCCTAAAGAGATGCTTATTATCCTAGCCTTTTTTAGTGAAGAATGGATATTATCTAATACTAAAACATCTTTGTAGCCCTTGGGAACCTGCTGTAGAAAGGATGACTGCTATTTGATAAATAAAAGAAATGGTTGAGATCATTCCTCTCCATAATTCAAAACCTAGTGCAAATGTTACCTACCTCTCAGAACCTTTCCTAAACCTCAAAAATAGATGTGACCACTTTACTCTCTCAAATCTATAGCCTTTGGATACCTCAGGGTGTGTGTGTATATGTATAAATATATATATATCTATGCATATACACACACGTTAAGTGATAGCTAATGGTGCCTTTGTGAGGATAGGTTTTGTGTTTGTTTTGTTCTCAGCGTCAGTGGTGCCCAGTATATGCTTTGCTTGTACGTGGCAGTGTTTTATCAAATGAACATATCCACCATGGCACCATGGGAGAATATTTTGCGGTTGCCTTTATTTTATTTTAAGATTTATTTGTTTGACAGATAGCGAGAGAGGGAACATGGCGGGGGCGGTGGGGGGGGGGCGTGTGAAGGAGAAGCAGGCTCCCAGAGGGAGCCCATTGTGGGGCTCGATCCCAGGATTCTGGGATCATGATCTGAGCCTAAGGCAAACGCTTAACAACTGAGCCACTCAGGTGCCCCTGTAATTGCCTTTAAAAAACCATCCTTGAATGAAGAATTTCAAAGCTATGGTCCCAGTTCCCATGCTTATTGCTTTGTAGCTCTAGGCAAGTCATTTAATGCCTCTGAGCCCTTATTAGTCAGATGTGAATAAAAGAATAAAAAGAAATAAAGAATCAATGAAAAAACTTTGTAAAAGGAACGGAACTTTAAGGTGGTACTCTCTGAAGCCCCTTGCCGCACCCCACAAAAGTACCTTACATGTAACAAGTAAACATAAACTTTATTTTTCCTAATTGATTTGAATAGTAATGAGATCCGTTTTATTAACATCTAAGTTTGGTCCTAGCAGTTGGCAAACCTTTGTTGGAGCTGGGAAACTTTACCAAGGGAAGATAAAATCCTCTCCCTTGCGGAGGCTGCCTCTCCTACCCTAGAACAGTTTCATTATTGAACCAAGGAATTAATGAAAGAGGAAGCAGCCTGCTGCCCAGAGATTTTCTTGGTGCTTCCTCCTGGGTGGGCACACACTGGACCTGGGAGGCAGAACAGGAACTTGTCCTTCATTTTCCTCCTCAAAGGAACCACCCAAGGGGGGAAAAAGGAACTACTGCCAGGGGAAAAAGGAACTACTGCCAGAGGAACAGATGTGGGCGGGTAGGGACTATCCTGGCTTCAGATTGCCCTGGGTGGGTGAGGGTGCTTTGTTTTGCATTTGGCTTGCCCAGATACTTTCTGGAGTATCAGTGACTTAATCTTTTCCTCCTGTAGTGGAAGGAAACCAGCAAATCAGACCCAGGATAAAGATACTACTATGGAAGGCTTTCCTAAAAATATAATTAAAAGAGTGAAACCATAACTAGAAGAGTGCTTCTAGGGCAGAGGTTGCTTTAGCTTGGATCTCCTGGGTTTAGGCAATGAGATTTGGGTTTGAGCATGTTTACTATAAATAAAACCATTTCCCTGGAGCCTGGCAAGTTTTGCAGCGGGCATACCAAAATGTAATTGAAATGTGACTGCCTCTTAAATTGTGAAATTAATTTTACACTTAACAAATGCTTTAAAAAAAAAAAGAGGAACAAGTGGCTTTAAAGTTCAGGGTGTTAATATTTGAAATCTGTCCAATTTAATTAGTTGGGTCCCAGCGACTGTTTCCTTTTTCACTGGTCAGTGTCACTGATCTGACACCCAATTCTCTTCTTGGTTGTGAGGTAGAAATTAAATGTATCATTTATTTAGCTGTATTGACCTGAATCCTGTCTTTCCAGCTTACATTCTTATTTCAGGAAATAGGATGCATCCATGTGGAATTTACTCAGTAACTCTTCTTAGTGACATTTGTGTGATCTAATTCAAGGACCTGAAGTGAAGCATCCACAAGATTTACTTACATATGATGCAGCTATTTTTAGTACTGCATTTACATTTTTAAAAACAAGAATGCACCTTCTTGATGGAACAGACATGCATTTTTTGACTCCCAGACTCAAGAACTGTGGAACAAAGAAGCTTCTTTGAAATCAAGTCCAAATATCTTTTTTGTATTGGAGAGAAAGAAACTTGGGGTCAGAAAGATTTAGTGGCCCTGAATCAAAGTCACAGAGTCATTCAGTGATAGAACAAAATAAGAAATTAGATGGGTTTCCCATTCAAGGTTCTTATTTGATTTTAAAATATAAGTATTTTTTATGTTGACATTTGTCATTATGTGCAGCTTTTTAAGACAGCGATAGGTAACTTTGCCACATAGTTACTTAAACCTCTCATTTCTGCATTAGCATTTTACACTGTGTTGTAGTCCTTTCGCTGCCTATCCTTAATTTCTTTGCCTGCTTGTGTATCTATTTTTAATCTTGCTTATATTTTTATAAGCTGCCTTAAGTCCTTTGAATGATGTGGTGTCCAAATGAATAAAGTACTCAAAGTGATATTTTTGTGTTAATGCTAATTATTTATTTTTGCATAGTATCTATGGCATGTCAGAGATCCTGGCAATGTTAGTTATCCTAAGAGTATTTCATCTTTTTGACCTATCAGAGGTAGCAGTAGAAACAAACTTCCTAAGTGGCATGCCTAAAAAAACTACCATTCTTTCATTTCTTCAGAAAGCAGTAACACTCTGATCCCCATAATAAAAACCTTGGAATTGTTTTTAGAAGCCTGAAAAATGACTTAGGAGTGTATTTGTTATTTAAAATGAAAGAGTGGCTGATAGGATTGAAATATTACCTGAATATTTTAAAAAGCATTGCAGTTTATGGTCAGCTGATTTCAGTAAGAGTGCCCAGGGCCATTCAGTGCAAAAGAAATAGCCTTTAGTGCTAGGGCAGTACGATAGACGCATGACAAAGACTTTGGACTCCTACTGCATAGTGTACATAGATTAACTGAGTGTGGATCAAAGACCCAAATGTAAAAGTGTAAAATTCTTCAAAGGAAACATGGATGAAAATTTGCATGACCTTATATTAGGCAGCAGTTTTTTAGATAGGACATGAGAAAAGCAAGCCACAAAAGAAAAAATAGATTAAATCAGACATCAGAATTAAAAACTTTATCGCAAAACACTATCAAGGAAATATCTATAGAATGGGAGAAAAGTTTACAAATTACATTTATCTGATAAACCTCTAGTTTCCAGAATATATAAAGAAGCCTTACAAATCAACAATATGAAGACAACCTAATTAAAAAGTGGACAAAGGATTTGACTAGATAGACATTACTCTAAAGAAGATATACAGATAACCAGTAAGCACTGGAAAGATGTTCAATATCATTAGGGAAATACAAATCAAAACTGTAATGAGGTACCACTTCGCACCCACTGGGATGCATATAATTTAAAAATGGACAATAAATGTTAGTGAAGATGTAGATAAATTGGGACTCTTACTCATATCTAGTAGAAATATAGTACACATCCTGTGGAAACAGCTTTGGCAGTTCCTTAAAAAGTTAAACAAGGAGGGACGCCTGAGTGGCCCAGTCGGTAAGTGTCTGCCTTCAGCCCAGGTCATGATCCCAAGGTCCTAGAATCAAGCCCCACATTAGGTTCCCTGCTGGGCGGGAGCCTGCTTCTCCCTCTCCCACTCCCCCTACTTGTGTTCCTTCTCTCACTGTGTCTCTCTCTGTCAAATAAATAAAATCTTAAAAAAAAAAGTCAAGATTATCCAATCCAGCAGTTCTGCTCCTAGGTATATATCCAAGAGAATTGAAAACATATGTTTACAGAAGTACACATACACAAATAGTATAGCTTTCTTCAGAATTATCAAAAAAATGGAAGGAACTCAAATGTCCATTAACTGATGAATGGATGATGTGAGCCGTCTGCATGGTACAAGAAGGTGAACCCCCTCTGTAAGGCATGGGGCACCACCCTCCTGCAAGGCGAGGAGAATCGCAATGGGTAAAGCATTAATCACCCCCTCCCAGTTAAAAGCGGCTTGCAGTTCAAAGGAAGCGGAATGCTATGAATAGAGAGAATGGGTTAGATTTGTTAAGCATTAGTCAAATTTACTCTTAGTATGATTCATCTTTTCCCTATATAGATGATTTATTCCCTCTATAAGCATGCCTAGATAGAGTCCTGAAATATTGCCAGATAAGGTCTGGCACCATATTGTCCCTCCCCCAGGATAAATAGCCTTTTACCTCAAAATATAATGACTAACGAATCTGTACCAAACCAGTGATTTAAGTCAGAACTAGGTGAGACCTTAAAGGAACAGGAGGGGAGCTCTGTTAAAACTATGCAGGCTCCAGGAGACTTATGATACAGATAAAAAAAAGCAGGCCTCATCTATCTGGCCTCTGGGAAAACACCAAGCTCATCTACCAAGGCTCCTTTGATCAATGAATAAACATCCTGGTTGTGTCTTTGATCATCCTTTGTTACAATGATATAAATAAAGGACTCTGAGCCCTGAGGTTTTTGGGAGACTCCTGAAACATCATTTGAGTCCATCTCCTCATTCCGTATTGCCGACGCTGTCCTTTCCTTCGGGGACCCTGACTGTTGCTGGAGCTGGACTTTGGCAAATGGATAAACAAAATGTGGTATATTCACATAATGGAATATCATCAGACATAAAAAGCAATGAAGTACTGTTACATGCTATAGTGGATAAGCCTCAGAAATTTTATGCCATGTGATAAATGTCAGACACAAAGGCCATACATTGTATGGTCCCATTTACTTTTTTTTTTTTTAAGATTTTATTTATTTATTTGACAGAGAGAGATTACAAGTAGGCAGAGAGGCAGGCAGAGAGAGAGGAGGAAGCAGGCGCCCTGCTGAGCAGGGAGCCCGATGCGGGGCTTGATCCCAGGACCCTGAGATCATGACCTGATCCGAAAGCAGAGGCTTTAACCCACTGAGCCACCCAGGGGCCCCGTATGGTCCCATTTATATGAAATGTCCAAAATAGACAAATCCATAGAGTCAGAAAGCAAATTAGTGATTGCTGGGGGATTGATGGGAGAGGGAAATTGGGACTAACTGCTAATAAGTAGTTTCTTTTTGTAGTGATAAAAATGTTCTGGAATTAGATAATGGTGATTGTACAACATAATATACAGAAAGGCACAGAAATGTACACTTTAATATGGTGAATTTTATGTTACATGAATAGTATTTTAATGTAAAATACTACAGTTTTTTAAAAAGCATTGTGTACCCAAAATAAATGGACAGATGAAAGATGAGAGACTGAGATTATGAAGGATTGCCAATCATAAAGAAGTGAAATAATTTGGTATCCCCAAACCCCCCATGACTGATAGAGAACTTTACCTATTCTGTGGCTTTCAGAAGATTAAGAGAAAGGTCCTGTGGTGTGGCCTTTAAAGCTGGACAGGAAAAATCAGAATCATTACATGGCCCTCTCCTCAGAGCCAAGGAATGTGGTTAGAAATGTTGTACAAATTGAGATGATAAAACCAAATTACCTCTACTCAGTAAATCACCTGTAGTTCAGAAACAGCAGGGAGGTTGGAAAATAGGGAGTGTGGGTAGGACTGAAGGGATGTGATTTTTCTTTTTTAATGTACAATCCAACAGCAACTCTCCCTAGATTTTGTGCTAAAATAAGAGCATTTTCACACATTTTAATTGCTCTGCGATAACAACAGTGTGAACTCCATCCACAAACATTTATTATCTATTTAATTTTGCTCTAATTTCAGTGTAGCAAGAATTCACCTTGTAAGTGGAAATAACTGGCCGTTTAGTAAAAAGAAATCCCTTCCCACATTGCTAATCCTGTTGTACATTTCCATAATAAAATATTAATAACAAATGGCCTTTTATATTTCTCAATTTTAAGGTTGCATTTTTAGATTACTATTTTCAAAGTAGCATTTTTATGCACTGGAACCACACTTGCATCTTGAACATTAGTAAAGAATATTAAAAATTGAAGCAGTTAATGTTTGTTAAGATTTCTAATCAGGATTTTAGATGAGACTTATTTGCCTTTATAAACTTTTATAGTACTTGGTGCTATAATGTTCATGATCAACTGTATGGAACTGTCTATAAGATACATTTTAGAAATGAGATTTGTATAATTTAATAGCTATCTAAATTGTTCTGATTATTTTCCAGACCTGTCATTTACTCCATCCTTTATAGTGATGCTACAGAACAGAAAGGAATGGATAAAAATATTGGCGAGCAACTCAATAAAGCTTATGAAGCCTTTCGACAGGCATGTATGGATAGAGACTCTGCAGTGAAAGAACTACAGCAAAAGGTATATGGTTTTGGTATTGCAAGTTCTTATTTGTCCTGGTAAATGGAAATTTGAGAATCTTTTGCAAGTGAAAAATATTGTATTATTAGAAACTTTCTTGAACTGAAACACAGGGATACATATTAATGGATGGAATTTAAGATTCTTATTTGTTTTGTTTGTTTTTTAAATTGTGACCCAAGGGAAGAGTTTATAAAGAACATTATCCTCCATAAATAATTTTTAATTTTCAGTTTCAAAAGAGGGTAAATTAAAAGAAAGGTGTATTTCCTTGGCATAAATTTAGTTTAATAGTCCCCAGGTACATGTCTGTTATTGGTCCATGATTAGGTCTTCACTGATCTGCAGCAAAATGAGAAAAATAAGAATGTAATGAACTTCTCATAATGCTAAAATTCTGTCCTTTAGTCTCATACTGTGTTTCCATACTATCAGATTATAGGGCAGAATTTTATTAACACACACTTTTGTGAGATAATAATGGTAGTGTTTTTGTTTGCTTTTTTAATATCACTATTTAGGAGTGTTTTGGGGGTCCCCAATACCAAAAAACATACTCTGTGTTGTTTAGAGGAACTCACAGAACTTAGCATACAGTAACACTCACAGCTTAGTAAGATTTATGACAGTGACATGATAAAGATACACAGCTGGATCATTAATGTACAACATCAGGCAGACTCTAGAGGGATCCACATATAGGCCTCCTATGCTCTTTCCCTCTTCTGAGGAGTCACACAGAGTGCACCCTACATCCAGCTTCAAAAACTTAGTCACACATATACAATCCTTCCACATAGGGAACTCTGTTTGAGACTCAAGAATTTGGGGTTTTCATTAAGAGTTGGTCACACAGATACCTTATGTCAACCAAATTTTCAGACTCTTAGATATCCTATGTCAACCAAAATTTCAGGCACTCAGAAGAAAAGTAGGTCTTTACCATAAATCTCATGGTACAGTCTAATTAAGCTGGCAAAACAGTCCACTTTATCACTTTATCAGCTTAATCACAAATCAAGTTTCCAGATGCCAGCCAAGGGCCAACCTTGCAATAGTTTCAACAGGCAGTTAAAAAGTGGAGATTTTAAATTGGTTATCTCATTTAAGAACCAATTTTATTAGCCTTAAAATTTTGAAGTCTAAGAAATACGCTAGCCATGCAATTCTTAGTTTCTTCCATAAATGTAGGAACTACACAATTCTCTTCATCCTTTCTACTTCACACATCTATAAAACTAGATGTTATATGTACTTCCCTATATTTCTCAGAAATCATTATTATTTGTGATTCGCCTGCTCATTTACAAAAGATTACTTCCAGGTATATGGGTCTAGGACTTCCTTAGCGGTACACAGGAGAAACGGGCATAACAATGACAGGGAGTTTTACAAAATTACTGAAGTTTAGAATTTGGATTTCTTTGCCTTTCCAGTTCAGGTATAAGGCATAATCACTTTTTAAAAAACAACAACAACAAATCCCAACTTTTATTCTTCTTATTTTCCCATTAGGTTCATTAAGAAACTTCAACAGTCTTATACTTGTTCTAGGAAAGTTAAGAAACAGAATTAGGGAAGAAGAGTATTGAGATATTCTTAGGTTGAGGCGGAAACAGAAATTTCTGTAACTGCTCCTCTGCCTTCACTGGTAAGCAACCCAGAAACTTATGATTTAACCTTTTAACTGCCATGGAAAAAGCCTTTGTTCACATCAGCAATTACCCAAAGGAGTAATTAAAGGGATTTTTTTTTTTTTTTTTGTATCTGTCAAGTACTCAAGAATAAAAGAAAACATGTAGGGCGCCTGGGTGGCTCAGTGAGTTTAAGCCTCTGCTCAGATCATGATCTCAGGGTCCTGGGATTGAGCCCCACATTGGGCTCTCTGCTCAACAGGGAGCCTGTTTCCTTCTCTCCCTTCTGCCAGCCTCTCTGCCTACTTGTGATCTCTCTCTCTCTGTCAAATAAATAAATAAAATCTAAAAAATGAAAGTATACTCTCTATTCTTATATACTCAACTCAAAACCTCCCAGTTTATTTAAGAAAAATCAATGTGTGCCTGCTGTGTACTGGGCCTTTGATGAGGTTCTAAGGATGCTGAAACAAAATATAGTTTACACCCTTGAGGAACTTACCTTAATAAGGATAAGGTCCAATAAGAAGATAAAAAGGAAGATTAATAGTTATTACCATAGTGCACTAAGTGCTACAGTAGAGATCTGTGGAGAATAACGAACACAAGGAAGAGAAATCTAAATCACTCTGGGAAGATCAGGTCATAAGCCCACTCTCAAGACCAGCACTTGGGCTGAGATTAGGAGTTGGGTAGATGAGGAAGAAGAGTCCTGCAAGTAGGGGGATCAGTATATATAATAAAAAACACAAAAGTGAGGGAATGTATGGTACATACCACGTACAACAAGGTGATTCTGTGGCTCCAACAAGAACAATAGAGCAGTACAGGAAAAGAAGCTGTGAAGGTAGATTAGGGCTCTATCATGAGGAATATGACTAAGTAGTTCATACTGTATTCTTACTCGGTCCAAATTTACTGAAGGATTAATATATATGCTTTAAAAAATTCTTCCTGGCATTGGGATATAAGATAGAGGGCAGTGTGGAATTCATTTCAACAAGCATGGTGATGATAAACAATGGTCTAAGGGCCAGGATTATAAAAATCAGTGGCAATCATCAAGTTGCACTTCATGAACATATATATAATGTATATGTATATATGTGTATATGTGTACTACATGTATAATTATATATAAATACGTGTTAATACATATGTTCTATATTTGGCCCTTGAATAACACAGGGTGGTTAGGGGTGCTGACCCCCCATGTAGTCAAAGATCTGCATGTAACTTTTGATTCTCTAAAAACATAACTACTAATAGTCTGTTGACTGAAGCTTTACCAATAACATAAACAATTGATTAACACATGTTTTGTATGCTATCTGTATTATATACTGTATTCTTACAATAAAGTAAGCTAGAGAAAAGAAAGTGTTACTAAGAAAATTATAAGGAAAAAAATACATTTATATATAGTAAGGTACTATATTGGAAAAAATACCCACATATAAGGGGACCCATGCTGTTCACAGGTCAACTGTACATATATAATACATCAGTTTAAAAAAATAAATGCACTCATTTCAGGCAGTTAACATGATAAGCATTAGGGATGAATTAAAAAAGAGATCGAAGATTTATTTAGGAAATAAAATGGAAAGCAGGTGCCATCTGAATGCAGGCCACTTCTGAGTGTGATAACATAGATTCTAGGATGATACCCAGGTATCTAGAATAGAAAACTAGATTTATCGTGGTGCTGATGACTGAAAGGATCAGTAGAGAAGAAGATAGAGATTTATAGATGGGGAAATAAGATGCATAATTAGGTTTTAGTAACCAGGTTTAGTTACTTGTGGAATATGCAGGTTAAATTGTCCAATGGATGGTTGCAAATATGAATCTCTAGAAGGCTTTATGATAGCCTTGAATATTCAAAATAGCATTTCCAGGTTTGAATGTATAGAGCAAAGGAGTATTTAAAGGATAAGAGTGTGAGAGGAAGGAAATAAGGCCAATCACTTGGTCATTGGAGATTCAAAACTAGGTTAAAAAATCGACTATGAAACAGGAGGAGAAACACATATTCCTCTGAGAACTGGAACAAGAAAAAAAAATAGGTGTACACAAAGATACGTTTGCAGATTGGAAATGGTGGTGGCAGGAAATTAGCAGGGTTATCACCTACCATTTATATGTGGAATCTAAAGAAGTCAAACCTATTGAAAACAGTAAAATGGTGGTTACCGGGGGTTAGAAGGTGGTGGCAGGAAATTAGCAGGGTTATCACCTATCATTTATATGTAGAATCTAAAGAAGTCAAACCTATTAAAAACAGTAAAATGGTGGTTACCAGGGGTTAGGCGGTAAGAGGATAAGACTGATGGCTGTTTAAGGGTATAAACTCATAATAAGTTGTGAATAAGCCATAGACCTCTAATGCACAGTATAATGAATATAGACATAATATTGTACTGTAATTATATAATGTGATAAATTGCTACAGGGGCAATCCCACTGTATACCTTAAACTTACACAATGTTACATGTTAAATTTATTCAATAAAAAAATAGAAGTGTTGTAATGTAAGAGGCTATTTTTTTTCTATGAAATACAAGGTGAGGTTATCTGAGTGAAGTGATTTTAGGATATTCTGAGAGGAGTGGTAGTAAAACATTGAAACGGCTTCAGTTAAGAAACGAGAGAAGAAAAGTGTTGCATCCAACATTTACCAAGAAGTTTTGGTGGTATCAATCCATGTTTGTTGGTCATTTTTTTCAGCAGCTTTCTTGGTATAGAAGTGGAATGAACAGATGGCCAAATCGAGGATTAGGAGATTGCAGAGTTAAGAATAGAAGCATGGTTAGGTGGCTAGAAAGTGGGTACAAAAGCAATTGAAATGGTGTGCTTTGAAATATAAACTAACATCAGAAAGAAGTTAATCTAGGAGTCTAATAGACTAAGAACAAAAAGGCGGTTTTTGTCTGAAGTCTCCATGAAGTGAGAGAACAGATACAGAAGGAGTAGAAGAATGTGAGAGGTCTATTAGTAATAGACTATTACTAATGAGTTTTTGAATTGATGTTTAGGAAATTCATAATGTGTTATGGAAGTGGGTAGCTGGAGTGGCATTGAGAAATTCAAGAAACTCAGAGCACTTCATCTATAGTGTTGGTAAGATTAGGAGCATTTGGAGAGACTGTGTGAAAGGAAGAGCCAAGGGGCACCTGGGTGGCTCAGATGGTTAAACATTTGCATTTGGTTTAGGTCACGATCTCAGGGTCCTGGGATCAAGCCCCGCACTGGACTCCCTGATCAGCTGAGAGTCTGCTTCTTCCTCTGCCTCTGACCCTCCTCGCTGCTTGTGGATGCACTTACATCCATGCTCTCTCTTTCCTTAAATATATAAAAGAGTTTAAAAAAAAAAAAAGAGCCAAAATTTTTGAAAGTGAGAGAATGACTGATATGTTGTAAAATACCAGTAAAATAAACAGTTTTGAGGAGAGACTGGTATAATTGAATTCCTTGTGGATGGCCTTTTGCTTAAATTTAAAGGACTAATGGTTCAGAAGAAGCAATGATGAGGCAAGATAGTGCTTATGTTTTTGTTCTCCCACTTCCTATTCCATCCACTGCCCAACCCCTGTGGTTCGATGTAGACTGCTTCATATGAGGGGACTGCAGAGGCATCTATATCCTCAGAAGACAATGTAATAATTCCCACTTTAAAGCAAAATACCAGTGATGGCTGGGTGGCTCACTTGGTTAGGTGGTTGCCTTCAGCTCAGGTCATGATCCCAGGGTGCGGGGATTGAGTTCCACATTGGGCTCCTTGCTCAGTGGGGAGCCTGCTTCTCCCTCTCCCTCTGCCTGCCACTCCCCCTGCTTGTGCTCTCTCTCTCTCTCTCTCTCTCTGACAAATAAAATCTTTAAAAAAATCTTTAAAAAAAAATAAAGCAAGTTACCAGTCTTTTTGAAATTCAAATTTGTTGGACATTACATTCTCTATAGTATAATGAAATAGGAGTGCTGACATAAAGTTTTCTATTTTGATCTCATTCATTATGTTTTTTTAAATTAATTTTTTTCTAAAATGTTATTGCAAAAAGACCTGTATACTTTTGACATTTCTTGGGATGTTATTTTATGGAACACTTATTGTTTTTTGAATTACAGAATCAGATGTGCCAAGTGTAAATCCCTAATTTGTTCCAATCTAACTACTCCCAGAAAAGAAATTGAACTTTAAAGTAAAACAAGCTAGAATCTTTAGTAATAAGATGATACATACAAGGGAATGGTAGCATAGTTTGGGTCTCAGGCTGGAAGCTGTGGAAGGCAGTGGTGAGCAGCATAGCATGTAGAGGAGACTGCAGTGGACATCTAAGTGTAAGAGATTGAAGGAAGAGGAATATAATAAACATCTAAGGCCCTAAGAAGCTGGGGTCAGACTTTGTGAGAAGTTAAGATACTTCCAACCATCCAGGGAAAATCAGAAACAAACAGAAACATACAGACACTGGCCCAAACAAGGTACACACTCAGAAAATACCTGGAAGGGGGGTGAGAGGGTAGGGATAGGGTAGATGGGTTATGGACATTGGGGAGGGTTTGTGCTATGGTAAGTGCTATGAAAGGTGTAATCCTGATGATTCACAGACCTGTACTCTTGGGGCAAATAATAATAATTAAAAAGAAAAAAGAAAATACCTGGAAGACCTTAAGGGTTTACCCTGAGCTAATCTTAAGGCTAAAGGGCCTGCTAATTAGTGAAGATCTTTCAAACCTGGCTGCAAAGACTGGGAGAGTTTATTCACATACCCCAGTTTTCAACAAATTACAAGGCCTACAAAGAAAAGGGAAATATAGCCCTTTCAAAGAATATAATAAATTTCCAGAAACAGTCCCTGATAAACATGCATCAGACTTACTAGACAAAGACTTTAAAACACTGTCATAAATATGCTCAAAGAGCGAAAGGAAAACAGAATCAAAGGAAATGAGGAAAGCAGTAATATAAACAAAATGAGAATATTAACAATGAGATCATTATTTTTAAAAAGTGAAGCCTTCTGGAGTTCAAAAATACAATAAATGAATTGAACATCTTGCTGGAGGTGTTCAAGGGCAGACTTGAACAGAAAAAAGAAAAGTAAACAAAGCCTAAGAGATTTATGGGACACTATCAGGTGGAACAATATACACATTACAGGAGGAGGTAAAGAGAGAGAAATTAAAGAAATAAGACAAAAAGAAGTAGATTGAAGAAATAATAAATAATAACTTCCCAAATTTGGGAAACAACATGTATACACAAATCCAAGAAGCTTAACAAATTCTATGTAGGATAAATCCAAAGCACCATCCATCCAACTACATTATAGTCAAACTGTCGACAAAAACAAAAGAGAATCTGGAAAGGAGCAAGAGGAAAGGGACTCATCATGTATAAGGGAGGCCCTATCAGACTTTCAGTGGATTTCTCAGCAGAAACCTTGCAGGCTAGGAGGCAATGGGATGATATTTTTAAGGGCTATAAGAAAGAAACCTGTTAACCAAGCATACTGTATATCTAATAAAATTGTCCTTGAAATGAGGAATAAATTCAGATTTTCCCAAACTGAAAAGAGTTCATTACCATTAGACCTGACCTAGAAGAAATGCTGAGGAGTGTCCTTCAAATTGAAATGAAAGGATGCTGGATATAACTTGAAGCCATGTGAAAATATAAAGTTCTCTGTAACGTAAATATATAGACAAATATAAAAACTAGTATTATTATAATTTTGGTTTGTAACTCCACTTTTTCTTTTCTACAGGATTTAAAAGACAGGTGCATAGAAAAATTACTGTAAAAGATTTTACTTATTTATTTGAGAGAGAAAGAGTAAAAGGCGAAAGATTTATACGATCTGAAGAGAAACCAGAGTATTGAGAGAGAAAGAGTGAGAGAGAGAGAGAGAGAACACCAAACAGGGGAGGACCAGAGGGAGAAGCAGACTCCCCGCTGAGCAGGGAGCTTGATGTGGCGCTCCATCCTGGGACTCCAGGATCATTACCTGAGCCGAAGGCAGTCATTCAACCAGTTGAGTCACCCAGGCGCCCAGTAAATATAGATTTGCTTTAAATCTGTATTAATGAATGCACAATATATAAAGATGTAATTTGTGACATCAATAACAAAGTAGGGAGGCAGAGCTATAACACTGGAGAGTTTTATATGCAATTGAAGTTAGTCTGGTATCAATTTAAGATATTGTCATAACTTCAGGGTATTGTATGTAGTCTCAGTTGTAACCTCAAAATATCTACAGAATATATACAAAAGGAAAGGGGAAGAGAATCAAAATGTGTAAATGCGTCACTACAAAAAATCAGCTAAACACAGAGGAAGGTGGTAATGGAGGAAATGAAGAACAAAAAGCTGTAGGATATACAGAAAACAAATAACAAAATGGCAAAAGTAAGTACTTCCTTACTGGTAATTACATTCAAGTGTAAATGGTTCAAACATTCTAATCAAAAGACATAGGTTAGCAGAATGGATAAAAAACAGAATCCCATTGTGTTCTCTACAAGCCTCACTTTAGATTTAAGCACATATGCATAGGTTAGAAATGAAAGGATAAGAAAAGATTCCATGCAAATAGTAACCAAAAGAGAGCAAGGGTGTCTATATTGATATCACATGAAACAGACTTTATATCAAAGACTTTTTAGAAGATAAAGGGGAACATTATATAATGAAAAAGTATCAGTCTGTCAAGAAGATATAGTAATTATATATGCACTAAACATCAGAACTCCCAAAATATATGACGCAAACACTGACAGTATTCAAAGAAGAAATGATAGCTCTACAGCAACCATCAAAGACTTCAGTACTTTGGGGCACATGGGTGGCTCAGTCAGTTGAGCATCTGACTCTTGGTCCTGACTCAGGTTTTGATCTTGTGGTTGTAATTTTGAGCCCTGCGTTGGGCTACACGCTGGGCATGAAGCCTACTTAAAAAAAAAAAAAAAAAAAAGACTTCAGGACCCTACTTTCAACACTTTCCGTGAGGGAGTGAGCAGTCAGATTAGAAGATCAGTACGGAAAATGAGGTCTTTAACAACATTGTAGACCAGTTGGAACTAACAGACATGTAGAATACCCTGCTCAACAACAGCAGAATTCACATTTTTCTCAAGTTCATGTGGAACAGTATCCAGGATAGCCCATATGTTAGGTCATTAAAAATGACTTAATGTTAAAAGATTGGAATCGTACAAAGTATCTTTTCTAATCACAATAGAATGAAACTAGAAATCAACAGAAGGAAAAATAGGAAACTAAAAATATGTGGAAATTTAACACTGTTCAACAGCTAGTGGGTCAAAGAAGAAATCACACGGGAAATTAGAAAATATCTTGAGACAAATGAAAATGAAAACACAGCATACTAAAACTTATGGGATGCACCGAAAACTCTGCCAAGAGGGAGGCTTTTAACTGTAAATACTTACATTAAAAAGAAGAAAGATCTCAAATCAATAACCTAACTTTACACCTTAGGAAACTAGACAAGGAAGCACAAACTAAACCTAAAGCTAGCAGAAAGAAGGAAGTAGGGATTAAAAAGTCATTAAAAAGTTCCTAACAAAAAATGCCTAGTACCCAGTGGCCTCATGGTAAATTCTGCCAAACATTCAAAGAGGAGCTACCACCAGTGCTTCTCATACTCTCCCAAAAATTGAACAGGACGGGACATTCCTTAATGCACTCTATGAGGTCATGATTACCCTCATACCAAAGCCATACACAGACATTGCAAGAAAACTGCAGACTAATACTTTTTATGAATATCAATGCAAAAATCCTCAACAAAATGCTAGGAAACCAAATTCAAAAGCATGTTAAAAGGATTATACACCTTGACCAATTGAGATTATTCCTGCAATGCAAAAATGTTTCAGCATACAAAATCAGTCAATGGAGTACACCACTTTAACAGAATGAAGAGGGGGAGAAACCACACGATCATTTCAATTGATACAGAAAAAGCATCTGACAAAATTCAAACCCTTTTAAAATCTTTTAAAAACACTCAACAAATCAGGATAGAAAGAAATATTTCAACATAATAAAGACCATTTATGAAAACCCCCCAACTAACATAATACTGCTTAATGAAAGACTGAAGGTTTTTCTTATAAGGTGGGAATAAGACAAGGATGCCCACTTTTACCACTTTTGTTCAACATAGTACTGGAAATCCTACACAGAGCAATTAGGCAAGAAAAACAGTATCCAGATTGGAAAGATAGTTGTAAAATGATCTCTATGTAAAAAAAAACCTCTTGAAGATTCCACCAAAAAACCCTGTTAGAACGAGTAAATTCAGCAAAGTTGTAGGATACAAAATCAACACACAAAAATTAGTAGCATTTTCTATACATTAATATTAAATAATCTGAAAAAGAAATTAAAATTCCATTTGCAATATCATCAAAATAAATAATATACTGAGGAATAAACTTAACCCAAGTAGATGACAGACTTATACACTGAAAATTACAAAACACTGCTGAAAAAAATTAAAAAGACATCAACAAATGGTAGAAAATTCTGTGTTCATGGATTGGATTTACCTTTCACCATATACAAAAATTAACTCAAACTAGAACCTAAATGTAAGAGCTAATACTAGGGCACCTGGGTGGCTCAGTGGGTTAAAGCCGCTGCCTTCAGCTCAGGTCATGATCCCAGGGTCCTGGGATCGAGGGCCACATCGGGCTCTCTGCTCAGCGGGGAGCCTGCTTCTTCCTCTCTCTCTGCCTGCCTCTGCCTACTTGTAATCTTTTTTCTCTGTGTCAAATGAATAAATAAAATCTTTAAAAAAAATAAATTAAAAAAAAAAGAGCTAATACTATAAAACTCCTAGAAGAAATCATAGGGAGAAAGTTTCTTGACATTGGATTTAGCAGTGATTTCTTGTATATGACACCAAAAGATTAGGCAATAAAAGAAAAATTAGATAACTGGACTTCATAAAAATTAAGGCAGCCCAAGGAATGTGAGAAAATATTTGCAAATTATATATCTGATAAGGGATAGATATCTAGAATATATAAAGAAGCTCCTACGGCTCAACAACAAAACCTGAATCAAAAATAGGCAGAGGGTGCAAATAAACGTTCTCCAAAGAAGTTATACAAATGACCTGTAAGCACATGAAGTGGTCCTCAGCATTATTAGCCATTGGGGAAGTGCAAAATCAAAACCACAATGAGAGGCAAGCTCATACCCATTGTATTCGCAAAGATGTGGAGAAGTTCGAATTCTTTTACATTGCTGATAGAACTGTAAAATGGTATAGCCACTGTAGGAAATGTATGGTATTTCCTCAAAAAAAATAAACATAGGATTACCATATGACTCACCAGTTCTACTTCTGGGTATATACTCCAAAGAACTGAAAGCAGGGACTTGAAGAAATATTTGTATAACCATGTTCATAGCAAGCTTATTTTATAGTAGTCAGAAGATGGAAGCAGCCCAAATGTCCATGGATGGTAAATGGATAAACAAAATGCAGTATATACATACAGTGGAATTTTTTCAGCCTTTAAAAGAAAGAAATTTTGACACATAGTACAGCATGGATGAACCTTGAAGATATTTTGCTAAATGAAATAAGCCAGTCACAAAAGAACATATAGATGTATGATTCTACATACATGAGGTACCCAGAGTAGTCAGATCATAGACACAGAAAGTAGTGGGGTGGTTCCTAGAGGCTGAGGGAAGGGAATGGAGAGTTAGTTAGTGTTCAAAAGGTACAGAGTTTCAGTTGAGGAAGAGGAAAAAGTTCTGGAGATGATTATACAACATTGTGGTATACTTAATGCCACAGAACTGGACACTTAAGATTGGTTAAAATGGCAAATTTTATGTATGTATTTTGCCACAACTTTAAAAAAAAATCTGTTACAAAAAAAAGAAAAGAATTGGTGTAACCTGGATTCTCTTACTAGCTATGTTTTATTGCTGTTCAGCTGTTTGTACAAACTCACTAGCCTTTTACCACTTAGTTGTCCATACTCCACGCCAGTTCTTCTCTCAGTGTTTCTGTGAAAAAGTACACTTCAAGACTCAATTTAAGACTCCTGTTTAAGAAGTCAATGTGCTACAGCCATTAAGAGCTTTCTGTCAAGCAAAGGCATCCAAGTATTACAAATTAATGAGAAGCAATTCAGATAAGGGCAGGTAAGTGATTTTTAAAATATTAACTGGCTGAAATTACAAAAGCAGCACATGCGTATTGAAAAAAATGCAAGTAATTCAAGGCATACAGAATATAAAGTGATTGTCTTTTCCCTTACTCCCCAGGGGTAAGCATTGTTAGTAATTTGTGAATCATTTCTTTTTTGAAAAATAGGATGGTGCTCATCTGAAAAAGATTAAAATTTTTCAAAAATGTCTTTTATCTTTGGGGCACCTGGATGGCACAGTCAGTTAAACATCTGACTCTTAGTTTTGGTTAGGTCATGATCTTAGGATCATGAGATCAAGCACCACATCAGGCTCCATGCTCAGCAAGGAGTCTGCTTAAGACTCCCTCTCCCTCTGCCCCTCCCCACGCCATAGGAATGCACACATGTGCATGTGCCCTCTCTCTTTTCCTCTCAAATAAATAAATATATTTTTTAAGTGTCTTTATCTTCACCATCATCATCACTAAGATTTATCAAAGTTTATGTTTACCAAAGTGCTTTATACAGTCACCTGATTTAATCATTATACAAATCTTGTGAGGAAGTATTATCTTCATTTTTCAGATGAGGAAAAGGAAGTGCAGAGAGGTGAAATAACTTGCCCACAACTACATATCTAATAAGTACTAAAGCTAGTAGAACTGTGATTTGAAAAAAAATCTGCCTGACCATAAATACCATGTCTATAACTTCTTTGCCTAAAATCAGTAGTCTTTCAAATTCATTCTTTAAATTCCATTTAATGGCTGACCATATCTCTTGTATTACCTCTTCCTTAAAACATTTTTTTAACATTCCAGATAGCATGTTTGATTTTTCTCATTTCTTCTTGAGTCCACTTAATCTCCTTTATAGGTTTATTCTCTACCACCAGGCCAGAATATTTTAGTTTCCCAAGACTTTCTTCACTTCTTATTTTTTGTTCTTGTATGAATTATCTCATCTTCTCTTGTAATTTCAGATACCTATGACAATGACTCCTAAATTTATCTCCCTACTCCAGTCCAGATCTGCCCTCTGAGCTCTATACCCATATATATCTCATTGCTACTTGGAAGGATATTAAACTGAATCCCCAGGGCGCCTGGGTGGCTCAGTGGGTTAAAGCCTCTGCCTTCGGCTCAGGTCTTGATCTCAGGGTCCTGGATCGAGGCCCACATCAGGCTCTCTGCTCAGCAGGGAGCCTGCTTCCCTCCTCTCTCTCTGCCTGCCTCTCCGCCTACTTGTGATCTCTCTCCCTCTGTCAAATAAATAAGTAAAATCTTTTAAAAAAAATAAAAAATAAACTGAATCCCCAGACCATCACTAATTGTGCCTCATCTGTATCATTTCAAAGGAGTAATGAGTTCTACAGACTGCTATGGGGAATTATACTGCCTTTTATTTATCCTAAATTATATCACTTAAATTTCAAAGGATGATTCCTCGTTCTATTATTAGCATCCTGTTATTGATTATCAAGTACATTTACTTTCCCTGAACCCTAACTAGTTTTTCTCTTTTAGTT
Source organism: Ailurus styani (assembly GCA_002007465.1). Lineage (NCBI taxonomy): Eukaryota > Metazoa > Chordata > Mammalia > Carnivora > Ailuridae > Ailurus > Ailurus styani. The sequence continues at coordinate 2,658,159 of LNAC01000174.1, read as the reverse complement.
CAATACCAAATTTTCCATTTTTATGCCTACACACTCTTCCCACCATGCTGTTAAATTGTATTAGAATCTCTCATTTAAGAACATGACTATTTTTTACATTTTCCTTCCAGGATAGCCTTTATTCTACTCCATACCAAAATGTCATGTAACCCCAGATAATGCTGAACCAGTTGCATCCTCTTCCTCATTTAATTCTTAAATTTATATTACACCCTAAAACAGGAAAATTATTCATTGAATGAATATATTTTACAAGTTTTACATACTCCATGTTTAAATCCCCCTAGCCTGGCAAAGTAGACATAGCCCATTTTCAAATGAAGAAACTGAGACTCGGAAATAAGTTAATTTTTTTTCAGCCAACATGACAGAATGTATACTGAAACTAGGTTTATCTGAATCCAGATTTACTTTATTAACCTAGCTAAATCACAGCCCATTCCAGGTATTCAAAGTGTTCTTTCCATTACTGTGAATAACCTATTTTGGATTCCACTTTTCTTGGATGAATCCTTACTTTGTGATTTATATACCGCTTATGAAAAGAGACTGGACTATAATGCTCGTTATTACTTTTTCTTTCATTCATCCTATAATTTATGATGTCCCAGGTACATAATAAATACTAAGGATTCAAAGATAAATAAAACCTAGAGCATGAACTTAAAAAGTTCATAATCTGATATTGCTTATTCTATATGATGCCTTGTGTAAGCATTCATATGTACCCATGCTAAGAGGTCTTTTGATTGCTCCAAAGTGGAGGGATATTTTAATCACAGTAGCCCTGACATAGACAGCTTTTAATATGCTTACAGAATAAGAGAAGAAACTGGGGTGCCTGGGTGGCTCAGTGGGTTAAAGCCTCTGCCTTTGGCTCGGGTCATGATCTCAGGGTCCTGGGATCGAGCCCCATGTCCGGGTGCCTGCTCGGCAGGGAGCCTGCTTCCTCCTCTCTCTCTCTGCCTGCCTCTCTGCCTACTTGTAATCTCTCTCTCTGTCAAATAAATAAATAAAATCTTTAAAAAAAAAAAGAATAAGAGAAGAAACTCTTACATAGAGCAGTGGTAGAGTTGGCTTGGTCCTTGAATTAGTTACTGTACAGGATAAGCTGTTAACAAGAGACCAAGAACTACTGTGCTTAAATAAGATAAAAGTTTATCCTCTCCTGCAACAGTCCAGTGCTGAGTAGCCAGGGATAGTAAGGCAGCTCTACCATCCTTAAAATATGGTTTTCCTTTCTGGAATCAGAGTGGCCATTTTACTTTGTTAACATTTCCCTGCCAGTGAGAACAGAGAGAAGCACGGAAGAGCAGATACCTTTCTTCTAATTATGCAATCCAAAATTTGTACAGGTCACTTCTGTTCACATCCCGTGAACAGAACTTAGACATATGGTCATACGGCTGTAAATATATTCTCAACTGGATGACCATGTGTCCAGGTAAAAGTCTGTATTAAAGAAAAAACAAAAGTATATATGGAGGAATAATTAGCAATGTTTGCCACTCTTTTGACTGACTAGGCTAAAGCTGGAGAGTATCAAATATCACAAGAGTCCGTAAAGTGGACTTAAAATATTTAATCAGTTTTATTATTTATACCAAGTTGCTTTTCATCCATTTCTGCTACTGTTCTCTGGAAGAAACCAAATATATTTAATGAAGACTTAAGTATCCTCTGTTGCTTTTTTGACCATCTTTTCAAGAGAAGGATCAGTAATAAAATAATTAAAACATTTTGAAATTTTAAAATTGGTTGCCATTTAAAACCAGGTTACATATTCATAAATGAATTAAGTTTCAGAAAACTTCCTACAGCTGATCTCCTGCTTTTCCCAAGATCTTTGCATTATGTAAAAAGAAAATATAAATCTCCTTCATTAAAAAGAGAAATTTGGAGGGATGCCTGGGTGACTCAGTCGGTTAAGCAGTCGACTCTTGATTTCGGCTCAGGTCATGATCTCAGGGTGCTGGAATCAAGCCCTGCATCGGGCTCTGCTCTCATTGTGGAGTCTGCTGGAGATTCCGTCTCTCCTTCTCCCCTCTGCTCCTCCTTCCACTCATGCTCTTTCTTTTTCTCAAAATAAATAAAATCTTTTCTTAAAAATTCTTTTAAAAAAAGGGAAATGTGGAATAGAACATATTTGTCTCTTCTTGACAGTTCTTTGTTAAAAGTGAAAGTTCAATGTCTTGTATACAAAGGTAGAAATCCCTTAATTATGAGATAGTTCAGGTGCTTACAGAGAAAATTCCCTTTCTTTGTACTGCTAAGAAAAGTGAACACTACAGAATATTTAGAGCCATCTCATTTACTAAGTAAAAAGAGTCTTACTAACTAACCAATGAGTCTAAGATGAAATCCTCAAATAAGACTAAATTTGACCATGCACTATATTTTTGTCATAAATTACAAATCCAAACATTTTTCTTAAGATCTTATTTATTTATTTATTTATTTATTTATTTATTTATTTATTTATTTGAGAGAAAGCACAAACTGGGGCAAGGAGTAGAGGGAAGGGGAGAAGCAGACTCTCCTCTTGAGCAGAGAACCCAATGTGGGTCTCAATCCCAGGACCCTGGGATCATGGCCTGAGCTGAAGGCAGATGCTTAACTAACTGAACCACCAAGGCGCCCCAGATCCAAACAGTTTTCTGATAACAAATGTTAAGCCATTAAGGATTGTTTTGTGAGATTACTTTATCCTTAGTCTTGACCCATCTGAAATGTAAAGTGTCAGGGTTATGTTACCTCTAAAAACTAGGATTGTATGAAGGCATAAAATCCCTTTATTATAGGTACTACTTTATTTAATAATGCCTTTACTTTCACTTAAGATGTGGGTGGCTTCACCGTTTACCACTCTTCTTTTTTCCTTTCTTTGGTCCCCAAAATTTTTGTGTAAAGTGTCCATGGGAATGTTTAAATTATGGTGTTCATTCGAAGGTCTCGTGAGCACCTACTCAGTATATTGTATCAGGAACTGTTAACAATAAGTACTGGGTCCACAATGATCAGCATACATGCTCCCTGCTTCATGGAATGGTGGTACACATCTAGTAAAACAGAGACTAGTCAAGAAATCTCATAAATGTAAATTTTAAAACTCTGATAACTATTAGAAAGAAAAGTAAACTGTTATTAGAACATCCGTTAGGGACTTGACCTAATATAGGCGGTCAAAGAAGACAGTCTTTATGAAGTGATTTTTGAAAGGGCAGGGTTGAGGTACTTTCGAGATATAAGGACCTGTGTTGTAAAGACTCACTGGCCTAAAAGAATTGAAAGTATAAGGGAAATGTGCAATGAGAAGAATCAGGGGCAAGACTCTCTAGCGTTTTTAGAGGCTATATTGAGGATTTTTGGTTCTGTATTTTGAAAGCAGTAGAAAACCATTTAAGATATTTACAGGGGAAGGATGGGAGGACTGAATGGGTCTTATGATTACATATGCATTTTGCAAAACATAGTGATTACAGTTTAGAGAATGGATTGGCTGATAAATTTAGGGAGTGTAATGAGGTTATTTCAGTAGTTAAGTAGTTAATTAAGGTGAGTTAATTCTTGAATGGTGATGGCTACAATGGAGATAAAAAAAATGGATAGATTTGAGAGAGATTCAAGATAAAAATTGACACTTGGTAATGGTTTGACTATAGAACAAGTAGATGTGAAGGATTGTTATAGCTTTCTGGATAGATAGTAGATAATGTGGATAGATAGGTAATGGTACCATATACAGAGAGGAAATGCAAATGACTTGATTTTGCAGGGAGCTGGGGTGGGAGGAGGGAGAAAGGAAACTTGGAGGGAGGAGATCATCAAGTCTGAATATGTAAAAATTGAAATGCTTTCCCAACAGCACTTGACCACATAGATCTAGAGGAGAGACCTAGAAACCTCAGAGGAGAGGACTGGGCTAAAAGGAGAAATTTGAGAGTCTGGTGTATAACCTGCCACTTCAGATGAGATTAAGGAAAGAGTATATATCAAAAAGAGGATCTTGGTAGAACTGGATATACTTGCATGATATGCCATAGTGGTTATTTAGGTGCTTGGGCTTTGGTGGTCAGGCAAACCTAAATTCAAATCCCAGCTCCACTGCCTACTGAGAAACATTGGACAGGTTGTTTTGTACACCTTCGTGTCTCAGTTTTCTCACCTATAAAATGTGGGAGATTATCTACTCAGAAGATTAAAGAACTAAAATAAAGTAAAATAGAACTCTCTGATTTTGGTGCATAGTAAGTATTCAGTGAAATGATCATATGATGATGTATTATTAAAAATTTTGGTTACAGAATACTTCAGTTGTTAAAAAGTAAGATACATATATATGTGCACAGAAGTTCTAAAAAGGTACGTAACCAAAGTGTCAGTAGTTAACTCTGAGGAGGAATGAATGTCACAGTAAAGGAAAAGACTCGCTTTTTACCTTGTGCATATGTGGAGTTTTGTTGTGGCACTGATGGTAGACATTTTGTCATTTTTTGCATTTTCTCAGCAAATGTGCTGCTTCTGTAATTTTTAATAGCCATTAATTGTTCCTTAATCATTTTTGACTTTTTTCTCTTTGTAAACTTTGAACAACCAGGGTTTTTAGTTTTTTTGCTTGACAGAATGTTTTTGATTCAATGGAGGTACCACACTGCTTTCTCAAAAAGAAACTTCTGAGTCCTAGGTTACAATGAACTAGAAGAAAGACTGAGAAAACTGGCTTAGAGCATGGGGAAGTTGTGTGGTAAGTCTGGTGACATATTGTCCATGTTCAGTGGTGATCAGGGCTTTGGTTAATGGATGCATACGCTACATACTATAGTAACAGATATTATATAGATATCTGCTCATTATTAAAGGAAAGGAATTACATTTACAAAAGGTTATTATGTACCAGGTAATTTATACACACCATTTTCTTCAGTTCTTCAGGCAAACCATTTTCATTTCAGAAAGAAAGAGACTAAGTAAATTAATCAGAACCAAAACACAAGATCGTAAAGTAAAAATAGTTTGTCATTCTTTACATTTGGCATGCTGAGAAATTGGTGGCACTACTGTCACTAGTAGATGATCAGGTTGATAGTCTTTTCTGTCAAATTGCAGGTCTAGGTAATTTTTGATGGGCTAGGGGTCCCGGGGAAGGGGGTATAGCAGTGCTTATAACCTTGTTATATGAAAATATAGCAGAGAATGGCTGAAGAATAAGCTGTGTAAACCAGGATCTGAGTTGTTAATCCTATACAGTCTCTTTTTTTAACTTAAAATTGAAGTTGATACTTAGTTTACCCAGAGTTTCAAGATAAAGTAGTTTGTGATCAAAGTGTTGTATTTGGGACAGTTATTATTTGATTGTCTTACTTCATGAACTGTGGAGTTTCCTTATTGAGAGCATTTGTGATAGCCTTCTATAAAGCTTTTTGTTCTCTTTGTTAATCTTGGAACAGTCTGAAAGATTTTTAAATTGAGATTCTTTTTTTAACCCATTCAATTTGTTAAATTCCTATTGTCTTTATACCAGAAGAAAATAGGAAAACAATAGTATTTTTCAGAATATTGAGATTAGTTCTTGAGGATGAAAAAAGACAATGTTTGACCTTTTGCAAGTATCACTGATGACGAAGGACACTTGAACTTTTGTTCCTCCATCTAGGAAATAAGTGCTTTGAGAAATATAAAAAATGACAGTTTTCAGTGTCAGCAATAGGGAAAAAAATTCAATTTATAGAACTCTTTTAATATTTATGAAACCCATGAAAACTTGAGCAGCTGTATATCCAAAATTATAGAGAATATGCTGCCTTAGTTTTGAAGATGAATTGAAATTTTCCCTGGATAAAGGGACAGTTCTAAAGATAAGCTTTCTGCTTTGTTTATGACCAGGGAAGGACATGTATGGACAACCATTTTTAATAAATTTCAAATGTGTACTATATTGATCAACATTGTTTTAAGTTTTGCTTTTGAACACTAAGAAAGACTACAGAGTATATTATGGCACAAGTACCTTAAGTACCTGTTTACCTCTTTAGATACTGGTAGACCACTTGTTTTGCTAGTCTTTGGAATTGGAAGGAGTGTCAAATACACAGAAGCCAGAGTCATCTTGGCCAGATGGTGTTTGATACAGATGGATGGTTAGTTGTCATGCAGATCTCCTAGTTGGTAACTTGTTGCTGCCATCTGACTCAAAGAATCATTCACACACACTGGCTGTCAAAAGCATCTTCTCTTCTGTCTGTTTTAGCTGTCATGTCTGTGCTCTGTACAGAAGTGTTGACAAGACATTGCTGTTGTACATTTTCAATGTGGTTGTTAGTGATTTTTCTGTTTTGTGGGGTCTTTGATAGGGCTGGAATGTACTTGGTTTGTAATTGTATTGTTTTTTTTAAAAAACTCTGACAGTACAACAATTATCTGACCTTTTAAAAGGACTTTTCAGGTTGTAAGTTTATTCAGATCTGTTCAGTGAACAAAAGCATTTAATAAAAAGAAAAAAAACTTACTGTTTCAGTTTCCAAATATAACAAATAAATTTAATTCTACTGGTTATTTCCCAATTTGATACAATATCATCTTTTGAACTTCCCCTCTCATAGGCTTGTGGTCAAAATTTTTATACTATATTCTGAGTATGTATTTTCTTTTCTTGAATTGGTACCTTTTTTGCAAATGGTATAAGCGTCCCTTTTTTCAAAAAAAAAATCTTTAGATATTGCCTATCTTTTGTGCCCATTTTATCAAACTTAATTTCCTTTTGTCTTATTCACATACTGACCTATCTCCATTTTTCCTCTTTCCCTTATAAAATACAAGCAAAGCCTTTTTGCCATTCTTTCAGGTAACTTCTGAAGTCATGTCTATTTCTCTGATACTTAACAACTTAATTACCAACTTGAAGTCTATTTATTCCACCAATATTTACTGAGCATCTCAAAATTTGCCAGCCATTCTGCTGGCAGAATGGTATTCTAGAGATTCTGGTATTCTAGAGATACCAGAAGAAAATAGCCTCTACCCCTGAAGAGGTTATACTCTAAAGCAAAATCAGAACTATAATTAGACTAGAATACTATAATTGTTACAATGTAAGTATGCGGAAAAAGCAGTAAGAAAACAAAGACCATTGCTATTCTTTTCCCCCTACTGAACTTCCAGAATATCAGTTTTTAAGTTATTACAGTTTGCTAGAGTTTATAAAGTACTTTATTAAGTAGTATAAGAAATAATTCAAAACTTCAACTTGAAGTTTTTCTCAGCCAATGAGTACATTTTCAACATTATTCATTTACTATAATTGATATGTAGGTGTGCTAAAGTATGTTTTTAAGCCAGAGACTAAAAGATGAATATTACCTGGCAGAGCCTTTTGAGTTGGTTCCAAAAGAAAATACATGCTTTCCATGGCTTTCCATGAAGGTGGGAAAAAAAATATATAGTAGAAGGAGAATGGGCTGAGGTTTGAGTAATTTACACGCTTATTCTGGGCCTATATCTAATTGTTAAGTTTTCTGTACTGGTCACTTAATGTCTGGATGGTAGAATATTTTTACCTAAGTAAAATGGGCAATTATTGGTCAGTGTTTATTAAGAGCTTTGAGTTCTTTGGAGAAAGTTGTAAATACACAGAAGTAGATAGTGAAGAAGTAACATCAGCATGTTTGCTGATTCCTCAGCCTGGTAGTTCTGTGTAGCCCAGGTAAATTTAAACTATTACAGAATTTGCTATAGACCTTTAAATCCTCTTTTCAGTCAACCTACTCACTCTAGGGGTTTATATACATTTATGTAGGAATAAGATGTCTTGTCCTGAGAGGCATAGCCCTAGTGTTTAAGGTTTAGTTCTGAGACTCATAATCACAGGTCATATGGTCTAGATGGACTCACAGCATACAGTCTTCTATTTATAATAATAAAATTAGGCTTCTTTTTAACTTGGATTCTTTATTTCTTTTTTTTTTTCCAATCAAGGATGTACTGTATCTCTCCCATGTATAAATTACTTTGCGGAGTTCTATGGGGGAGTATCAAGTTACATAACACTACTTCAGGCAGCATGCAAAGATAACAAACCACTTGAGTTACTTAGCTCTGTCAGTTATTCTTGTTTGAAGTGTACTACTTATAAAAATTTCACCCTTTATTTGGGGAAATGTGGTATTTTGCTTTAATTTTGTAAGCTAATTTATTTTGGGAATTTAGGAACAGCTGTGTAATTTATTAAGAACTTTAAGCCTATTGGTCTCTGAAGATAATAATTTCACTAATTTTGAACTTGGATAAAAGTTCAATTCAAAATCAAATATTTATCTTTTTTAAAGATTTTATTTACTTGAGAGAAAGAGAGTGAGAGAGCATAAGCAGGGGGAGCAGCAGAGAGAGATGGATAAACAGACCTCTTGATGAGCAGGGAGCCCAATACAGGGCTGCATCCCAGGACCTTGGGATCATGACCTGAGCTGAAGGCAGATACTTATCCGACTGAGCCACTTAGGTGCCCCTCTAAATCAAATACTTAGTATCTACTGAAGGACATTCTGAGATTATTAGGACCCTATTTTACATTCAGGGAATTTACAATTTAGTCATTTATTGTTGCACAAATGATAAAAATTGATAAAGAATTCTCTGTTATCTGTTGGTAATATATTTTTAAGACTTTGTACTAATTTGGTAATTGTAATGCAACATTTTCATATTTGCTTAAAGGTTTGTTGACATGTTACTCTCTAATGCAAACTGCTATCTTCTTTGATTGCTTAATTCTCACAACCATTGCAATAAAATAGCAAGATGAAAGGATTAAAAATATAAGGGAAATTATGATATTTAAGATATCCAGTAAGGATTAACCACATATTCTCTTGACTTTGTAAAATTTAATCTGAGAAAAGAATTTTCTGATCAATTAATTTTATAATTTGTACTTGCTCCTTTAATTTTCACAGGGTCTTAGTTATGCTACTTTGTGGTTTTAAACTCTAAATACAAATTCAAAACTGTTTATTTAAAAGCTATGAAATTTTAACATTTTTTAAGTTAATAGATATTTTTATAGAAAAATATAGCGTCCATTTTGTCGTTCATGCTTTATTGTTGTTGTCATCAGGGATTGGATTCTAGATTACAATTTTTATCCTAACTGAAGGACCAAGAAACCAAACGTTGAATTATTAACTGAAATTTCTTTAATTAAGATGATTTTTTAAATTTGACAGTGTTTTAAGTGTTTTAAATCAGTGATGTTTATAATAACTATTAATACACTGTTGGAGCCAGTTTTTAGTTCACAGATAACATGCCTAATACCTGGGAATGGCACTAAGGCAGCTCATATCATATGTAATTAATTATTAATGGACAGTAAATGTATGTACGTGTCTGTCAGTAAATATGAGGCTAACTGGTTTTTATGTCAGCAGACTGAGGACTATGAGCAGAGAATACGTGAGCAACAGGAACAGCTGTCACTTCAACAAACTATTATTGACAAGCTAAAATCACAGTTACTTCTTGTGAATTCCAGTCAAGGTATGTTCATATTAATTTTTTATGTGTTTCTTGAACCTCTTGGAGAAAAGAAAGTGGATATCAAGAGTTTTTTTTATTTCTCCATTGTTTCTTAGTAATTCTGATATTTTAGTAACTCTGGTGCAGTTACATATTTTTATTTAAGAAATGGATAATTGCAGGTTATGGGGAAATGAACATTCATATACTATATTATGGAACTCTAAGTCGATGAAACTTCCTAGAAGATAATTTACCAGTAAATAGCAAAAACTCTCTTAAATGTCTATGTCTTTTTTAAGTTTTTTTTTTTTTAATTTATTTATTTGACAGAGAGAGAGATAGAACAGGAACATAAGCAGGGAGAGTACGAGAGGGAGAAACAGGCTTCCCACGAAGCAGGGATCCTGATGTGTGGCTTGATCCCAGGCCCTGGGATCATGACCTGAACGGAAGGCAGATGCTTAACGACTGAACCACCCAGGCACCCTGATTGTGCCTTTTAAATGAAAAATTCAAGTCCTAAAAATATGTCTTAAGAAAATATTTGTTCAAGAACTCAAAGACATGTATATAAGGGTGCTCATCACAATATAACCTCTAATAATGAAAAAGAAATAAAGAAATGTTCAACAATTAAATTAGTCATATAATAAACAGCTCTGTAGCCATGAAGAAGTGATGATAATAGATGTTAACTTACTAACATGAGACATATTCATCATATATAGAAAAATGAACAAAGCAAGATAAAAATATATAATTTTATGTGTGGAAAAAAGATTCTTATTTGAATTTGTATGTATAGAAAAAGGAAAACTGATAAAATATAAACCAAAATGTTACTAGGAATAATTCACGGGTCATAAAAGTTGTGGGCAGCTTTTATTTATTTTTGCCATGTCTGCATTTTCTAATTTTCCTAGAATAAGTATGGAGTAGTTATGCAAATAATTATCTTAAACAAGGGATACATACCTGGAAATATGGCTTAATAGAAGTTTAATTGCTGTTGTTGATACTAAGTTGCAAAGAACTTCTAGTTTTCTAAATTCTGCATATTTTTTACACCACTTATTTTGGGAGTGGGAGTTTTGTGTATTTATTGGGAGTGAAAAAAATCTAAGTGGGAAAATTTAAATTGTCAAAGTAATTTTCTAAAGATTTTTGAAGCTCGTAGTTTAAAATCTCTTTAAAATTAGGGTTTCTGGTTTGTTTTTATTTTTCCAGGTGGTACCAAAAACAGGGGTTCTCTACTTACATCCAAGAGGTTTTTGTCTTGCAGATAACAGTTTTGGCAATGTTCCCCTGCTTGAAGACAGTGAAGCAAGGAAGAATAATTTGACTCTTGATCAGCCACATGATAAAGTAAAATCAGGAATTCCAAGAGAAAAAGAATTAAAGGTAGACTGCACTGCTGTTTTATTCCCTAAAGGAAGTAAGAAATGAGAAATCAGGTTCCACAGACTTCCTGAATTATTCAGTCAGTATTCTATCAAATTTGGGTGGGCAGAAACAGGGTAGAAGGTGGACAAGATTCTTTTCAATCCTATCATTGCTTCTACAAAAAAGCGACATTCAAATGTCGATACATAACACATCTTCCTTGTTTCATTTTCCTGAGGTAGATCCACCATCGGAATTTAAACAGAAATTCTGTTTATACACAAATGCATGACTTACATGTTTCTAAATAGAAGCACTATTTCCAAGTAAAATAAAGGCTTAGGTTTGTTTCATGTTTCCTGGTATTCTCTTTTCTATATCACAGGCAGTTAACAAATAAAACATTTAACTAAGGAAGATAGTAAGGCACAGATGATTCTGGATTAGAAAACAATACTCTGGTTTTTTTCTTCAATTGCTTGTGCTTAATTTTTTTAAAAATCCACCTAACCAGTTTAAGCAAAAAGAAACAATATAAGAGGAGCATTCTGTATCTGCAAGGAGATACATAGGACAACGTTCAAGCTTCATTGAAATAATATAAAAAGGAACATTCTGTATCTGCAAGGAGTCATATAGAAGATGTTCAGGCTATATTGCTTAGAAACAGCTTAAACATCCATCAGTAGCAGAATGATACCACCTTTACATGAAACACTTTAGAAAAATTAAAATTAACTAAATATATATTAGTATGTCTAAGATTTCAGAAACAGTGTTGAATAAAAAGTGGTAATTACAAAATGATAAAATGGGAATAATTTATGTAAATTTTCTGAAATATAGAATATTATGACATTGTTTATAAAAACACAAGTATGCAGTAAAAGTATAAAAACATGGACAGGAAAGTTACACAACTTCTTTAGAAAAATGATCACCTCTGCAATTGGAGAAAGAAGAGTTTGTGATTCTGGGAAGGGAATAAAGAGGGCTTCAGTTATATCTAAGTTACAACTTCTTTTTTTCTTTTTCTTTTTTTTAAAGAAAAGAGCTGAAGCAAAATGTTAACACTTATTAAATTAAGGTAGTGGATATATAGATGCATAGTCTCCCTGTTTTTATGAATCATTGAAATGTTATGTTTAAAAAGGAATTTTTTTAATGAGTTATGTTTTAGTAGGATGAAACAGCTTTTGAATAAAATAAGATCTCCCAATAAATGAGGATTCTTAATGTACACAAGACCAATTAAGTCAAGAATCCTCTATTTATTTCTTTTCTTCTAGGTAAGGTAGAAGATTTTAGCTTTATGTGCCAAGGTTATTCAGTTACCAGTCCCATTACTAAGACTATCTTAACTTGTTTGCATTTAACATCAAATATGAGAAATCCAATCTAAATATATTTCTATGTATAAAAATTTTAGAATGGGAAGTTCTCTAAAGTATCTCCCATTTCATTTTTTTAAAACCATTCTTGTTTTTTTATTTGGATCATTAATCTCTTCACCCCCACTGCAATTTCAATTTATCTGAAGATGCTGATAAACACAAGAAACCCTGGCACTGGGGGACGCCTGGGTGGCTCGGTTGGGCAGCTGCCTTCAGCTCAGGTCTTGATCCCAGGGTACTGGGATTGAGTCCCACGTCAGGCTCCTTGCTCGGCAGGGAGCCTGCTTCTCCCTCTGCCTGCCACTCTGCCTGCTTGTGCTCTCTTTCTCTCTGACAAATAAATAAATAAAATCTTAAAAAAAAAAAAAAAGAAAAGAAAAAAGAAACCCTGGCACTGGAATGTGTTTAGGTTTATTTTACAAAAGACAAAATTCAGAAGTAGTATTCTGACTTCTGAAATGCAATTTTATGATTGGGTCTATTATAGTATATTATAAAATAATTGAATTACTGTAAAATGGCGACTTATAAATTTAGTGCTTAAGTAAACTATACACTTTCCTGTTTCAGGGACTTCTAAATATTATTTACCATTAATTTTTATTCAAAATTCCTATATTCTAGTTATAACATTTCTTTGAAGATTATTATCTGGCATCTCTAGTTCAAAATATAGAGAAGGTATTTTTGAAAAGATTAGTCTTGGTTAGAACAAATGGGATGGTGTACAAAGCTCTTAGATATGTTAATTTCATTCATTTTCTATTTGGGTAGTTTGTCATTGTTTATGAAAGCTTTAGAGTTTATTTTTCAGTCAGTGTTGACTTCAATAGAATTCTTTTTTAAAATACATTTGTTTTATTTTTATAAGGTGTCTTTTGTTTATAAAATATATGTCTGGATTCCTGGGCTAACGTTAAATATAAGTAACAGAAATTATGTCAGACATGGCTTTTTTCTAAAGAATTAATAATGTTGCATCAATTGTAACTTTAATTTGTAGACAGACAATAGAGGGAAAAAATAGAGCTCCAAGTAAGAAATAAATCTAAATTCATTGTGTTCTCATAATGATCTTTACTAGTGGGGAAAACATTTATCTGACAGCCACATATTTAATACTATGAATAGCTCATCAACTCAGTCTTCTTATACTGTAACCATTTAATAAAAATTAAAATTAACTCTCTTATATTTCAGTTTTCTTATCTTTATATATCCAGAGCCAAAGTGCTGATGAGCACTAAATATATAACAGATTAAAAAGAAGAGTAAATATATTCTAAGAGAATGAATAAATTGGATTTATCGAATATTTGAAAGCTAGCTGTATATTGTAAAGTTAGGCTTCATTTAGAAAAATACTGCTTAATTAAGTAGTTGAAATTAAAATCTTTTCATTTGGCATATATGTTGATATATACATACTGAGTTATAATTAAATTTACTTTTAGTTAATACAAGGGAAATACATTCCTAAAGAACTTCAATTTTGGATATATCAGGGTTTTTCCAAGATGAAAAAATATATTGGTTATCAGTTGCAATTTAGTAAAAGTATGTATCTCCATATAAAAACCTGCAAGGCATGATGCAGAAATGGCTAAGATAATGGTACAGTTCATTTTTCTCTATTTTTGATATACTTTTATATTATTAGTCTTAGAAACTAAATGACTTCTGGAAATCACATTCCTACTCAGTTTGCCTAGCCTCTGTAATGAAATACTAAGTTAATAGAAATGCTTTGAACCAATAACACAAAGAAGCTACTAACCACTTACAGTCCTTTCTTTCCTTCAGTTTGGTGAGTGGTTTGAGGATTTATTTTCTTTAGACTATTTATTTTGTTTAGGATTTGGTTAAGATATTTGACGGGGGAAAGACCCATTGACATTATGGCAAATACCAACTTTGGGTGCTTTGGCAAATGAGACAAAGAATGGAGGAAAGGGGCATGTTGAGGGGAAAGAAGCTCTTTTAGAAAATTTTACTTAAGAAACATGAATTTTATAGTTCAGCCTCTGTTCATGGTGTTCCTACACAGAGCATGCAAAGAGTCCTTTGACTTCTCAAAGGACATAAAGAAGTCAAGGGTTGCCTGGGTGGCTCAGTCAGTTAAGCATCCAGATCTTGATTTTGGCTAAGGTCATGATCTCAGGGTCATGAGATCAAACCCTACATCGGGCTCCATGCTCAGCAGGGAGTCTGCTTAAGATTGTTTCTCCCGCATACCCCCGCCAATGCCCCGTCCATGCACATGCACATGTGTATTCTCTCTAAAAATAAATCTTTAAAAAAAAGTCAAGACAGCAGAATTTGTATAATTGAATGACCCTTAGTACTCTGCTTATATATGTTTAGAGCAATAGGGGAAAAGTACTCTGTTTAATGGAAAACCTGAGTTTCACTTCTTTTTTTTTTAATTGGCAGGGTGAGGGGAGGGAGCAGAGGGAGAGAGCGAGCCCCAGCCAGGCTCCATGCCCAGTGTGGAGCCTGACACAGGGCTCAATCCTACACCCTGAGATCACAACCCTAGCCAGCATGAGGAGTTGAACACTTATCCGACTGAGCCACCCAGGTTCCCCCAAGTTGCACTTCTTGTACACCACCATAGTTTGCACAGTTTTTCTTGATGAGACATTGTTTTGGCAAAGGGGTCATTGCATCATCCATCATACAATAAAGTACCCCAAACTTATCAGCTTAAAACAACAAATATTTATTATCTCAGTGCCTGTGGGTCAGAAATTTGAGAGTCACTTAGCTAGATAGTTCTGGTTCAAGGTCTCATGTCATTAAAGTCAGGACATGGGCAAGGGGTTCAGTCATCTAAAGGGTTGATGTGGTTGAAGGACCCACTTCCAAGATGGCTTACTGACATGACTGTTGGCAGGAGACTTCTCCTTATGGCCAATAACTTCTTCAAAGTAAGAAAGTAAGAGATCCGAGAGAGAGCAAGAAGGAAGTCTCAGTGCTTTGTATGACTTAGTCTCTAAAAATCACATACCTTTGCTTCCACTTTATTCTGCTCGTTAGAGATAAGTTACGAGGTACTCCAGAGGCAAGGAAATAAACTCCTCTTCTTGAAAGGAAGAGTACCAGAGGGGCGCCTGGGTGGCTCAGTCGTTAAGCGTCTGCCTTTGGCTCAGGTCATGATTCCAGGGTCCTGGAACTGAGTCTCACATCTGGCTCCATGCTCAGTGGGAAGCCTGCTTCTCCCTCTCCCACACCCCCTGCTTGTATTCCCTCTCTCGCTGTCTCTGTCTCTGTCAAGTAAGTAAATAAAATCTTTAAGAAAAAAAAAAGGGAAGAGTACCAGAGATTTTTGTAGATGTATTTTTAAAGAATCATGGGATTGTAGATTGTGTATAGAAGAGGGTGCCAAAGACCAAGGGTGTGGGGTGTAATATTTAATTTATATGATAAATACTAGTGAAAACTAGAGGACCTTGGAGAATTTAATAGTAAATTCAACTTCCTGAATCCTTTTTTTTTTTAAAGATTTTATTTTTTTATTTGACAGAGAGAGGGATCACAAGTAGGCTGAGAGGCAGGCAGAGAGA
Source organism: Ailurus styani (assembly GCA_002007465.1). Lineage (NCBI taxonomy): Eukaryota > Metazoa > Chordata > Mammalia > Carnivora > Ailuridae > Ailurus > Ailurus styani. Next base: position 2,642,303 of record LNAC01000174.1, on the reverse strand, counting down.
GAGGAGGAGTCAGGCTCCCTGCTGAGCATGGACTCCATTCCAGGACCCTGAGATCATGACCTGAGCTGAAGGCAGAGGCTTTAACCCACTGAGCCACCCAGGCGTCCAACTTCCTGAATCCTATCACTGTTAATCTCAGAAGAAAAAAATATCATAGCTTCTCCTCTGAAGAATAATTTTTAAAATTCTAACATGAATGTAGACTTCCCAGAGAATAGCTGAGCAATGTTTTAAAGAACCAAGAAACTGTTGCCTATTGTTACTCCTTTTTTTTGTAGCCAATTTTAAAACTTGAAAATATGTAGAAAATCTAATAACATGAAAATATACATACTTATTCTTCACAAAACTACTATCTCTTATTTGTAGACCACCATTGTCAGACATAGTAACATATGTCATGAGTGCAGTTATTTAAATAACAAATTGTGTTTCTTAATGTAAATATAAACTGGTATTGTTTAACTCACTTTTTTAAAAGCCAAGATTGTAATATACTGGGTCACTTTTAAGACCTTGGAAATAAGAGATTTCTATAATACTGCTTCTGGGAAGCACTTCAGTTGCCAAACTAAATACTGTTCTAGCTGCCCAGGGTTTGATAAAAATTGTTTGCCCTCATCTTTCTATCCTACTTTTTGTTTTTGTGGAAGTTACACAAAAGTCTAGATAGAGTGTTTGGATGCAAGAAAATATGTAGAGAGCAATAATATAGAATACACAGAAGAATTTGGTAGTATTGGTAAATTCTCTTCACTCATTAATTAACTGGACTGCGTGTGTACCTGTCACTGCAAGGCACTGGAAGAACAAAGAGATACTGTCCCTGCCATCTGGTTTAAAGTCTTGATTTAATAAACCAGACTGACTTTATTGATTGTTAAAAAGTCATTTTCCAAGCCTAGGATCCAGGATACAAAGTATAGTATGAATTTATTTGAACGTCTAACTATTTATGTAAATAGAGCTCATGTGTTTGTGTCCAAAGAGCTGTTTTTTGCTTCATTTCTGATTTTCTGCATATATTTCTAGTTTATTCTTTATACATGTCTTTTTTCATCTGATTTACATGCTTGAAGCAAAAGTATAAAAATACAGAGAGTGCAGTTGTTACTGAAAGATGCTGGTTAGACAGTTGGCACATTTCTAATGTAGCTATCGTTATGATTAGGTCAGGGGATATGGTAGCTTTGAGGAGCAGCAAAGATTTTATGGGTTTAGAAGAGTAAAACAGTGATGCAGCTGTGGAGCTGCCATCAGTGCTAACAGTACCGAAATCAGATGTGCTGTACCTGGCAATTCTAGTATACACAGAGCCTCTGTCATGTTTGAAGAAAGCTGATGTCTAAAAGTTCACTTGTCAGTCACTTAGACGAGAAGTATTTGAACTCCTTCTATTTGCCCAGTCTTGCTAGTCACTGACAGGAATACCAAAAAAAGAAGAAGACAAGATCCACCTCCTTTAAGGAGCTATATAATCTGGTTGGAGAAATAAGGATTTGGAGACCCAAAGCAATTAGCAAACATAAGACAATGCGAAGTCTTAATTATATGATAAAATGAAACATGAATTATAATTTTATGGTACAGATAAAACATGTAGGACCTTAATTTAAAGATAAAAATTCCCGGTGAGCTGAAGGTAGGCTTGAGCAGGGACTCAACATTTAGTTCAAGTAGAGAAAAGAAAACATATTTTTATATGCCTGTATTTTGGTAATGTGTGCACAGATATGTAAATTTTCTGCAAGATTTTAATGGAAAAAGAGTAATTTCTAGGCAAGAATCAAAATTATTACAGGCCACTTTGGAGAACATTGTATAAACTGAAAGCTAGGGTGCTTGGCTGATCAGTCAGTAGAGCATGTGACCCTTGATTTTGGGGTCATGAGTTCAAGCCCCATTTGGGTGCAGAGTTACATACATAGATACATATTTACACAAATTAACTAACTGGAAGCTAAAACTGTGGGTTTTGAAAGAGCATTTCATTTACTGTAACCTTTTTAAAATAATATAATCATGGCTGCAGAAGACAGAATGCTCCCTACCATTTTGTTACTTTATTCTGTAGATGGTACTTCAGTGAGAGGCATTGGTGTGTTTCTCTAGTTGTTATGTATGACAGCTTTAGCAGGCAGAGTATGAACTTTAAACCCTGCTTTATTTTCTGGACTTCTGTAACTTAGCTTTACAAGCTTTACAAGTCTACATCTTGGATGGCATCCCCATCCTTGAACTGTTCATTTGTCATATACACTGGATTTCAGATGCAGTGTCCATTTAGGATCTCTCTGAGTTTAAGCCCCCTATAGTTTCTCACTTTTTCTGTTACAAGTCTCTTAAACTATATTTGTCAAGTTGCCATATATTGTCCAAGTACCTGGTTTTATGTGCATTATAAAAGCTTTATAGTAGACTATTGTTATTATGAATACCTTGATACATGTTAATGTTAATGCATATGGCAATCTTTATGAAAATATACTTGATAAAGCCTCCCATCTATAATTTTAAATACTGCTCTAACAACAAAACCATAATATGAAACCAGTTAGGTTTTGCAAGAAGAGCTCTTAAAATAGAACTCACAGTTTTTACTCCCTTCCTTTAGCAGGGTAGTATCTGGAGCCATTAATAATTTGGTTGGATTGTTTGGGTTTTTTTAGCTAGAAGGTTTATAGAAACCTTTTCAGATTTCTCTTCTTCATGTAGATATTGATCTATCGAAATACCTTATTTTGAGGCACCTGGGTGCCTCATTTGGTTAAGCATCTATCTGACTCATGATCTCAGGTCAGGTCTTGGTCTCAGGGTCATGAGTTCAAGCCCCGTGTTGGGCCCCACGCTATGTGTGGAGCCTACTTAAAAACAACAACAACAAAACCACCTGTTTTACCTTACATATATTTGTTATTCAGGCAGAAACTGCTGTATTAGGAAATTTCCATTTTAGTCCATTAAAAACAGCAAGGGCGCCTGGGTGGCTCAGTGGGTTAAAGCCGCTGCCTTCGGCTCAGGTCATGATCCCAGGGTCCTGGGATCGAGGCCCACATCGGGCTCTCTGCTCGGCAGGGATCCTGCTTCCTCCTCTCTCCTCTCTCTCTGCCTGCCTCTCTGCCTACTTGTAATCTCTCTCTCTCTGTCAAATAAATAAATAAAATCTTTAAAAAAAAAAAAAAAAAAAACAAAAAAAAACAGCAAGACCAGTCTCTATCACGTACTGATTTAAAATGTCTGCATGTTTATTAAAAAAATAGATTGTCATGTTTTTCATCATTTGAATGAAAGTTAGAAATTAGACCATTAGTCAAGATATGTAATTATCAAATGACTTCTGTGGCAAAGTCAAATTTGGTTTACAGCACCTAAACACAGAGTACCTTTTCTAAGAGAGGAATTTGAAATAAATTTATGTTATATTATTCAATTTGGTTTAAAAAAAGTTACTGTGTTCTTTTAATGATCAATTCTCTCTTTTCATCATCTTTTATTAGATAAAAGTAGTGATTATGCCATCTATACAGTGGTATATGGCAGCCTAAGCTGGGGCTTATGTAGAATTGAAGAAAATATGTGTGAGCACCCTACCCTGTTTTCTCGGTCAGAGCAAATGTCCTATTCCCCCTAGTTTTGTTTCTAGAGACTGGATTGAATATACCTTCTTTTAATGTATAATACTTCTAGGGCGCCTGGGTGGCTCAGTCGATTAAGCAGCATCTTGGGATCAAGTCCCACATCTGGCTCCCTGCTTGGCGGAGATCCTGCTTCTCCCTCTCCCTCTGCCTGCAGCTCTGCCTACTTGTGCTCTCTATCTCTCTGTCAAATAAATAAAATCTTTAAAAATAATAATAAAATAAAATAAATTTTTAAAATACTTCTATATTACTCCTCTTTGGAGACTGGTCTTTGTTTACAGACCCTCTGGTAAATAATTAGAAGGAAGAAAATTTATCTTCAGCCAGTTCATTCATTAAAGTTCAGAGTTTTTTCCAAAGTGTCATAATAAATATATCACAGACTTAAGAGACAAAAAAAATATATGTTGATATCCAAAGCATTTTAATATTTACTTTGAAATCTCTGTTGCAGAAACTTTGATTGTTTCCAAATCTGATTTTTTTTAAGGTTTATTAATTTATTATTTTAGAGAGAGTGCACATCAGGGAAGGGCAGAGGGGGAAGGCGAGAGAGAATCTCAACCAGACTCACTGCTGAGCGTGGAGCATGATCCCACAACCCTGAGATCATGACCCAAGCCAAAATCAAGAGTTGGATGCTTAACTGACTGAGCCACCCAGGTGCCCCTCCAAATCTGAATTATTAATCCAGCCTAGCCCTTTCCTGTTCTGGACCTCTGTTTTTTAATTCAATACATCATTTTAGGATTTTTGTTTTTATAATACTGGAAGTAATTTTTGAGGGAAGGAAAAAAATTAGAAATGGCATATCACTTTTTAAGTTTTCTTCCTGGCTTCTAAGCAAATTTGATTATTTCAAGTGAAGGCTTTACTCCCCTTACTTCCCCCTTTTAAACCCTTTCCTCACATTTCCCATTTTTCTTTTTTCTGCTCTTCTTCAGACACCACAAAACAGAGTTCATATACTCTGTTCAACCCTGATTTCTCTTGACCCATTAATGAAAGTCTGTTCTGTAAGCCTCAATAGGTTAGGACTAGCCTCCCAAAACAGTCTATTTTCTCTTCTATTATAATCTGTCATCCTAAAAATCTCAAAATCTGTTTTGAAGACATTTGTTTTTTAGCATTATGAAATGCCTCAATATTTGATCCGTTGTGATCTGTTGTGTTGTTTTTTGGCTGAATTATATGGAATCTAGTTTCATACAGATACGTAATTGGGAAAGGGAAGAATGCTTTAATAACCTTTTTAGAAATTGCGGCTATTCTTTTTTGATACCATACCAAAATTCAATAAGTAGTAGTCTCTTAATTGTTAATTTCAATATAAAAGCTGAAACCAGTGAACTTTTCTACTGCTTTAAAAGCCAGTGGTCTATTTGTACTTTGGATTTTTAACCTATATGATTTTATAGCATCATGAATTGGTTATTTGGAGAATATTGGTTCACTGAGCTATGCAGATCTTGCGAATATTGACTTATGATATAATATCTAAAAATCACATTTAACATCATACTGATCTCATCATAAAAGTCTTTTAAGGATTGGGCAGTTGGCAAGCTTACTGTAATAGGTATACTTTACCCAAGCTTTTAATTTTCACTTGAAAACTTAAATTTTTTTTGTGGACAACAAATCTTGTCAGTTGTTTTCCTTAAAGTGAGAGGCTAACTTCATTTGCTTTTGAGAATGTCTGAATAACCATAGCTTATAGGTCAGTCATTCTTTCAAAGTGAAAATGGCATTCCATTAAAAAAGTGACTAGTTCAGCTTGCAACTGAAAGAGTTGAACCAGTACTTTTCCCCCAGACAACCTTTGTACTTTGGTATGAAACAGAATTTGTGTGTATTTCCTATTTTGTCTCACATAGTATTTAAAAGCTATTAACTTGGGATCAAAATTTAATAAAATTAGTAATTTTTACTGTCTCATCAAGGAGATAGCTTAGGACCCCCCAGGGATCCTTTTTTTACTGAATATGTGGCATTAAAGAGTACAGTGACTCCAGTTTGGTACCATGGCCTTGATCATACTCAGGTGCCAGCAGTTTCACCCACTGTTGTTTGTGCATCATCAGTATGAATGCCAACAAAGTAAAAAAGGCAAATAACATCTAATGATATTGTAATTATAGTTGACCCCATGGATGTCAGGGTCAGGGATTTGATTTTACCCTACTTACAAGCTAATAAGTTAGCTGGTTGCTGCTTCACAGGTGCTATAAGAAGAAAGAAGACTCTTGAATCAGAGAAAAAGATCTTTATTATACACAGCACAGCAAGCAAGGGCATTATTATTTGTTTTGGTCCCTCCTGGGCATGGGGGAGGTAACGCAGTAAGACCAAGATGGATGCCTGCATATACAATGGGTTGCGTCAAAGGTGAGAAACACTGAGCTTGGGAGATCTATCATTTTATATAGCAAGCAGTCAGCAGCCTGCTCCTTGTCCAAGGGAGACATTATCTTTCAGGTTTATGCCCTGCAAACACAATCCTGAGGACTATCCCAGGTAAAGAACAATCAGAGCATTGTATTCTAGGCATACACAGCAAAAATGTGCAAGGACACTCAGGGCCCATGTAGATTTCTCTCCCAAAAGTGGATCCCTCGAAAAGATCTCAGGACCCCAGGGATACTAAGCCATATTTTGAGAACCAGTCTTTACCAGATTATAATTTTCTGTTAGAAAAATATGGCTTTTTCTCAGTAAGTTACTTACTTTTCCTTCTATTGAAATAATGTCATGCTCTAAGAATACTTTAACATCTCCTCAGGAACCCTTATTTATGCAAAGAAGTCATATTGCTTGTTCATCAGTCCTTTCCACATTTATTAAATAATTATTCTACATCTTTATCCTTTTTTTGTTGTTACATAAATTAACCCATTTATTATGAGCTAGCAATGTTTCAAATGGAGAAGCTCCTATGGCCTTTCAACGCTTTCAGTTGGCAGACTTTACTGTGGTGGCAGAAGTGGTGTTGTAGGTCTAGGCACCACTGTTTCCATGCAGGAACCACAAGGCCAGATCCCCACAGTTCATCTTTTCATGTTGATTTTGCTGTAGAAGGAGCTCATATACTTGGCATGCTGGTTTATTTCAGTCTTCACCATTTTCCCAAGGTAGGGCACCAGAACAGGTCCTGTATTTACCAGTGATTCTAAACTTCTTGGTGTGTTTAGCCATGTCGCCGCAAACTAGATCTGAGCTACAACTTTATACTTTAAATCATGGTACCTACATATTGCTCCTGGTTACTTCTCTATACCAGTCTAGAACAAACTGAATTTTTATTCTAATCTGTTAAAGATAGTATGGTGCCTGATACATTTCCTGGGGTATCCACAGAACCCCAGACCTGCAAAATGCTGCGTACTCTTTCTGATCATTTTTAAAAGCATAAGAATATTATGGGATCTGAAATCAACAGTAAGACAACCACTTAGCTTCATTTAACCATAGGATATCCAGGTAGCATTTTTCCCAAAATTGTATTTTAACAACCTCTTAATGGATTTGTAGTCTCCTTAAAGATATTTCTAGAATTTGGTGGGGGAGTGGCAGGGAAGGCTCACCTAATTTTTCATTTGCACCTAATATGTTATACTTAGGCAGTCTTGCCATGTTATGAAACCTAATTTTTTCCCTAAAAGACAAGATGGATCCAAGATGGATGTCTTTTGTTTTCTCTCTCCCATTTTGTTTACCAGCAGTGCTGGTGTGATTTTTGTATTGCAGCTTAGTTTTCATCTTAGTAATTCCATATCAGATGGGTTTAGACACATTATTTCTACCACTAATTGTCTTTGCTGTTTAACATTAAGAGCAGTATGTCTTCCTCTACATTGCACCTACATAATGTTGCAGGAGCTCACTGACTTGTCCATATTTCCTGAATGTGTCATCTGGATTTACTTCTGCTGGATGGCCAAATAGCTACAGTAACTTTTGCTTTCTTTCTCGCTGCAGCTAATTAAACATTCTCTTCTCCTCTTGTCCAGAGGACAAAATGATAACTTCTTTTTTAAATTTTATTTATTCATTTGACACAGAGAGAGATCACAAGTAGGCTGAGAGGCAGGCAGAGAGAGAGGAGGAAGCAGGCTCCCTGCTGAGCAAGGAGCCTGATGTGGGCCTCGATCCCAGGACCCTGAGATCATGACCTGAGCCGAAAGCAGAAGCTTTAACCCACTGAGCCACCCAGACACCCAAATAACTTTTTTCTAAAGCTGAATCTAAAACTCTCTCCTTCCTCCTTTTTTTCTATTTCTTATTGTCATGAAGAAGATAATACATCTTGGCATTTTATTGCCCTTTGTTGGACCTACAGTTTTGTTTTGAGTTTTACTATTCCAGGAAAGCCTAATCTCACTTTCTTTAAGGTTTTATCATACCCTAAAATTTTTTGATGCTAAGGAGAACATCCTTATATTAAAAAAGGAAAATGAAGGTTAAAAATATAAACCATATTTGAGGAAAAGGTAATTAGGTTATATTTTAAAACTTGGTCTACAGTAGACAGCACAAGTGAAAAGGTATTGGATCAAAAGAGATGAGAGTGATTATCGAGAGAGAAGGGAGGCCTGAAAATACGGACTGTAGAAAATGAAAACTCAATAGATTTGATATGAGAATGAATGATAAGAAAAGTATATCGTGAGAGAACAGTGTACTCATGTCTGAACTTTAGAGAATGCCCACATATGTGGCCTTGGTCAGGGGGCAATGCAAGTATCAAAGCTCAAGAAGAAAACCTAAATATGTTATACTGGTAGCCAAAAAAAAAATGTTTCAAGGAGGAGGATATGGTCAGTAGTGTGAATACTGTCAGATCAGCAGTGAACAGAATGACAGCTGTAGGAAAAGCCAGTGGATTGGTGATAAAGACTTTGGAAAATTATGGTGAAAGCTCAGAATAATGAAGGGATTAAAAAAACAAAAACAAAAAACCCCCCTGAGTTTTGGAGTTGGAGCTTCTGTACAGAAGAATGAGTACCTAACTGGTTATCTACAAAGAAGGGTATTAACTCCAGCAACATACACAAGAACAACTCCCTGAGGAACTGGACACTGAACTTCGCATATTTTAGAAAGGAGTCAAATGTGGAGCAAGTAATCAGCTCAGAGTAAAATTCCCAGTTTTCTGTAGTTTTGTCCTGAGAGTGGTCATAGTTGCAGGGGCTGAAATTCCAATAGAAGACCCACCATTATTCTGGCTGGAAGAAACAGGAAGGAGAGTGAGTTAAGAATAAGCATGGTCACCAGAGAGAGGGAAGGAGCCCCAGAGAGGAGAGAGCCAGAGAAGAAAGGAGAAACCTAAGTTCTGTGTTTAGACTCAGGTCAAATTTCTGGCTGACCCCTGAGGGCATGGATGTGCGGGGGCGGGGGGGGGGCAAATAGGAAGCAGTTTGCAGCTAAGATTACAGAACTGAACTGAAATCGAATTGCCCTTCAAAGGAACGGAGTTAACAGTTTAGAGTCTGACCTCACCAGGTTAATTGCCTACAAAAACATTATCACCCTTGGCACCATGTAGCATAATGTCTCCACAACATATTCACAATGTTCGGGGTACAGCCCAAAGTTATTCAATACATGGAAAGTCAATTGTGACCCAGTTTCAAGGGAACACTCCAACCCTGAGTGGATCTAGACAGTGAAATTGTTAGGCAAGGGTTTTAAATCAGCTACCATAACTATGCCCAGTCCTCTCTTAGGAAATAGGGGGTAGAAAGAGAACTGAGGTTTTGAGAAGATGGAATTAACGATAAGATACTCTCTATTGTCATGTTTTGTCAAATGGTTAACTTCTAATAGTAAGTTTGAGAAATAAACAATGAAATTTACGTTAAGAAACTATTGCCAGATTGTTTCTGTCAGCAAGTGAACTGGTTTGGCAGAACTTGAGTAAATCTATCTGGTTATTTTTGAATGTAAATTTCTACTTGGACATTCTTGAGCACAAAAAAGGCCATACCAAAGGTTGTTTCCAGGCAAAATTTAAACATCAAAACTTGGCTTATCACTGCTTCTCAGTGAGAAATGTATTTGTTATATGACAGGTTTTAGAATCTTAAAATTAGTTTGTACTGGTGAGATGTGTAAATGTTACCGTTCTATATCTACCTCACGGTGCTAACTACTACTGAGCTTCCGTGGCAGCCAAGCCCTATGCTTGAGAAGTAAGAGCCTAGACTGATGAAGCTGAGGTTCCAATTGCGGCTACTCTATCTACTGGACTGTAGGCAAATTATTGGACCTCTTCAGAGCCTTATTTACTATAACAAAGTACCTAACTCACAAGATTATGTGGATTAAGTTAAATAATATATGCAAATTGCTTAAATAACAGCTATTTTCATGAAGATATTTTCAGTTCAACATGGTAATGGTGTAACATAAAATTTGTGGTTAATGAAAAAGATTTTCCCAAATCAGTTCATTTTAAATCTCGCGTTTGGATAAGGGGTAGGAGAGTTATGGGAAACCTTACTTTTATAAATTGGTCGTTTAAGGTATTCATTTCTATTTTGCATAAAGAGGCATCCTCACAATTTTATATTTCTTATTAAGAAAATAAATTCAGAAAGATGTTGCAAAAGGAACCTAATGCACAGTGAAGATTCAAAAGATAGATGGTAGGAAAGTATTAATCTCTCTCTGCTTCAAATTAACTTAATAGAATTGTCATTGTGACAGTACTGGTAAAGGACTCTAACTTTTTTTTAAGGAATGGTTTATTGTAGCATTGATAGTGATTTTTGGGGATTTACATTAAATCAGAATCCTGTGAAGAACTTGGAAGTAATTGGGGTATTTAATTTTATCCTTATATTGTTTATTTTCTTGCTGCTTCCTTCAGAATTCTGGAATGGATCCCATTTTGCCTTGAAATTGTTCCTGCACTGGCAGTGGGTTTGCCTGGCACACGGTGTCATGCCAAACAGACAAGACTCCTAGGATTTGTGTTCCTCTTGCTTTGCTAGATTTTCAGTAATATTAGTGAGGGTGAGAGAGCCGTAGATTTCACACAGCCATAAATTCTTATAAATATAATTTTCTTGTGTTTTTTTATTTGCCTTTTGTCCTGAAACTTTTTTTACTATGCCTTCTTATTCTCATCAGATCTCTTTTTTGTAATTTTTTTGTCACTCTTTCCACCTTAATCTCTTCCTTGTCTCAGTCCTTTTCTCACTTTCTCCCTATTTCAACCATATTCAGTGCTTGACATTACCATAACATCTTTGTCTCAGTATATCTAAGACTGGTAAGAAAATACCCAACCGCAGTTTCTCCTTTAACATTTCAATCCTAGTTTCAGTAATCTAAGTGATAAGTGAATTCTTTTTTTTTTCTTTTTTTTAAGATTTAATTTCAGGGAGAGAGCATGGTGCCACATGCATGAGCTGGAGGGAGGGGCAGAGAGAGAGGGAGAAGCAGACACCCACTAAGCAAGGGCTCCATCCCAGGACCCTGGGATCATGACCTGAACAGAAGTCAGATGCTTAACTGGCTGAACCACCCAGGTGCCCCTATTTCTCCTTTTTCTGTAGAAAACTTTTCAAACTAATATTTATAACTATTCCACAGTTTATATTTTCTTTACTAATCCATCCTATCTCACCTTGGTTTATTTCTTGGATTACATTGTTCTAAGTAAGAGCATAGTTCTCTTTTCTGTTTTAAAAGCATAATTCTAGGGGTGCCTGAGTGGCTTAATCAGTTAAGCATCAGCCTTTGGCTCAGGTCAGAACCTCGGGGTCCTAGGATGGAGCCCCAAGTAGGATTCCCTGCTCAGCGGTACGCTGGCTTCTCCCTCTCTCTTTGCCCCTCCCCCACAGTCTTGCTCTCTCTCGCTCTCTCAAATAAATAAAATCTTTAAAAAGAAGTAAATAAAATCATAATTCTACTAAGCCTCATCCAGAAACAAAATCAAGTATTGGCTACACTCAGTTGCCTGAGCCACCTAAAAATAAATATTCCTTTTGCATCAACTAAATTTTAGAGGGAATCTTCCATATGAACACTGGACTAGAATGATAGTCATTGCTGTAGTTCAGAATGTGTCATTGCAGACTTACCACTTTATTCAGTGTTAGCCTTTTAAAGTTTAAATTCCATATAGGAGAGTATACATGTATTAATGAATGTAATATTATCTTTAAAAGTTTCATAACAAAGTTTATTTTTCTAACCTCAGTTGCTTAAAATTTATAAGAAAAAACATAATTTTGAATTTAAATTTTATTGCATTTTTCCCCTGCTTTATGGAGGTTTAATTATAACATAGAAGATACATATATTTTCAGTTTACAATATGATGTACTTTTTTTTAAGATTTATTATTTATTTGAGGGGGGCTGGGAAGGGCAGAGGAAGAGAAAGAGAATTTCAAGCAGACTCCGTGGTGGGGCTCCATCTCACAACCCTGAGATCGTGACCTCAGCCGAAGACAGTAGTCAGACACTTAACCAACTGAGCCACCCTGGCATCTCCAACATGATTTTTTGATACATGTGTACATTAAGACATGATTATCATAGTCAAGCCAATTAACATATCCATCACTTTACATAGTTATCTTTTTTTTTCATTGTGATGAATACATTTAGGATTTACTCTTTTTAGTAAATTTCAAGGATACATAAACAGTGTGGTAGTATTAACTATAATCACCATGCTATACATGAGAGCTTCAGAACTTATTCATCCTGCATAACTGAAACTTTGTGCTCTTTGACCAACACCCCCCACCATTGTCCCCAGCCCCACCCCCACCCCAGACCCTGGCAACCACCATTCTATTTATTCTTCTACCCTCTACTTCTATGATTTTGGCTTCTTTAGAGTCCACATACAAGTGAGATCACTCAGTATTTTTCTTTCTGCGTCTGCCTCATTAGGATGATGTCCTCCACACCCATGTTGTCTCAAATGACATGATTTCCCTTTTTTTTTAAGGTTGATATATTCATCTTGTGTGTGTATGTGTGTATTTAGGGACACTGACTCCCCACATAGTTGAAAATCTAGATAAAACTTTTGACTCCCCAAAAACATAACTACTAGTAGCCTACTATTGACCAGAAGCCTTACTGATAACATAGTCAACTAACACATATTTTGTATGTTATATATACTGTATTCTTAGAGTAAAATAAGCTATAGAAAATGAAATATTAAGAAAATCATAAGGAAAATACGTTTGCAGTACTGTACTGTATATACTGAAAAAAATCTGCATAGAAGTGGACCTGCACAGTTCAAACCGATGTTCAAGGATCAACTCTACAATATTCCATTGTGTGTGTGTGTGTGCACGTGTGTATGTGTGTTTGTGTGTGTGTATATATATATATATATATATATATATATATATATATATATATATACATTTTCTATATGCATTCATCTGATCATGGTTTAGGTTGAATCCATATTTTGGTAATTGTGAGTCATTTCTTTATTTTTCATACTGGTTTATAAAAGGCTTTTACTTTTAGTGCTAAATATAAAAAAAGGCAAGCATTGGGGGAAACCTACATTTCTTTCTTTAAGATGTTGATATCTAACAGATCCTGGACTCCCAGCGCGCACGCGCGCGCACACACACACACACACACACACACACACACACACACGCACAGTTTTCCATTATCTTTGCATTAAGAATAAATCTGGTTTGGGACTAACAAAAATATTAACCACTTCTTCTTTTCCCTCCTTAAATATCATTGCATATTCAACTGGCCCTGGAACATATATTTTTTATATGATACCCATCTATGAGAAACTTAAATTGATTTACACTAAAACAAAATTCTCCCAATTCACATAAGAGGCAATTTAAGGAATCATTTCACAACATCTTTCAACTGTTTTAAATGGGTTTATCTTAATGATTTAGTTGAATGACTTATCCAGTGCCATAGTGGAAGTGTAAATGAAAAGTACGACGTGTAAAGCTCTTATTTCAGTATTCATTCCACAAGTTCGGCATTTCCAAACTAGTACTTGGAACAGTTTATAATGTTAAGTATTTTAAGTTTTAGTACCTCAAAATAAACTCATTTGTTGAATGATTTAACGTTTAAAGTCTCTTAAAATATAACGTTCAAAGTTCCCTTGCTTTCTTATTTGAAGTTGCAGTAACTTCAGCTTCCTGCAGTGCAGGGTCCGCTTGGATAATAGTTGAGAATAGAAAGAAAAATACAAGTTATCTCTTGTAATGTTTACTTACTCTCTGGGATGCTCCACAAACTGCATCGTCTTTATTAAGTAAAGTAATTTAGCATTGAAAAGCAAGTCTTGAGTTTCTGGGAAAAGTGTTGGAGTTGCCACTGACAACACTAATTCTGCCTCCTTAGAAAGATAAATGACCGTTTTCAGAAAGTTGTGTCAAATAGCTACACTGGAAAATTGCATTGATATGCTCTACCCGTTCTAGATAAACCCTGCTTCCCAATGTCTGAGAACTGCTTGCCATTTTTGTCATTTGTTGAACTAACATGTTAAAAGGTCCCTTTTGTAATTTTTTGGTGGGATGCTGGAGACCGAAAATTTTCATTCAAACTACATCAAGAGATTTATTTGGTATAAATGATAGAAGGTGCAGTGTATTGCATAGTACAATTGTAATGTTTTTCTTCAATAGTAATAACAAAAATAATAGTATACAAAAATAATAGTATACAAGGTCTGTGTTCCTAATCCCCAAAAAAGCTGACGATCTTAAATTTACATACTTCATGGAAATTTCTCAATAGAGTCTTCCCTTTATCCCCTACCATTACATCTGAGGAATCTTTTCCGGATAAATTCACCCACACGAGTTATCAAATCTAAAGGTCAGAGGGCCACCTGGGTGGCTCTACCTGTTAAGCTCCTGCCTTGGGCTCAGGTCATGACCCGGGGTCCTAGGATTGAGCCCTGCAAGGGGCTCCATGCCCAGCGAGGAGTCTGCTTTTCCCTCTCCCTGCCACTCCCCCCTCAACCTCTACCCCTGCTTCTGCATGCGTGTGCTCTCTTTCAAATAAATACATAAATAAAATCTTTTTTAAAAAATCTAAATGTCAGAGAAGTAGGTTGACACAGGTTACTTGCCAAACCATAAAAAGTCTATCATTCTTTCCCTTCCTCTTCTTCACCTTCATCTCATCTCCCTTTGTTTTTAAGGGTTCCCTTAACATTAGAAAGCAATCATTCCAGGTACTGATCCTCAAATCAGTACTTTGGAAAATGGAATAGTCTTTACTACTTTCTGTAAATATCTTCATTTTTAGGTTAAAATTACAGACCACAGCTGACCCTTGAACAACACAGGTTTGAACTGAGTGAGTCTGTTTCTATGTGGATTTTTTTTAATATAAATACAGTACTGTAAACATATTTTCTCTTCCTTCTGATTTTTGTAATAACATTTTCTCTAGCTTTATTATAAGAATACAGTATATAATATACAAAATATGTGTGTTAATAGAGTGTTTATGTTACCTATAAGGCTTCTGCTCAGTAGTAAACTATTGGTAATTAAGTTTTGGGGGAGTCAAAAATTATACATGAATTTTAATGGGGGTTGACACTTTTTTTTTTTAATTTTAATTTTATTTTTATTCTTTGCCCAAGGGGTACAGGTCTGTGGGGGGTTGACACTTTTAACTCCACGTAGTTCAAAGGTCAACTGTACTTCTTTTTGGTTCTTTCTGGCTCCTAATAAAATAACTTTGTTTAGTACTGAGAATTTCTAGTAGCAGATTTTTAAAGGAAATTAATCATTTCATTTAATCATTTTATTATGATTTAACATTAAATTGTCAAGTGTTTCTGTTCTCTTAATATTACCTCTTCTCTGATTTTGCTGATACAGATTTAATATCTTTTATTTTATTTTTTATTTTCTTAAGTCTACTCTATACCTAATATGGAGCTTGAACTCGCAACCCCCAAGATCAAGAGTCACATGCTCCACTGTGTGAGCCAACCAGGCACCACTTAATATAGTATGTTTTAAATGTTTGCTTTCATACTTGTGTCATCCTGAATGGTTGGCTGTCTTTAAAATGTTGCCTTTTTTCCTAGTCCACACTAAAATCCTTTGAGTGTTTTAATTGCACATAACACTAACGAAAAACCTTGTATACTGCTTTTAAAAACAGTGTGAAAATGTCTTCCAATGTGACTCCTTTGCAAGCTCAATAAAATACTTTTAATCCAGAAGAAGACATAGCCTAAATGTTTGCCAGACAGAAAGTGTGCAGCAGCAAATGATATTTATTTTACCTCAGTAAAAGATACAATATATAAAATCACAAATTGTTTGCGTTGCTGAGATTTTATTTTACTAATTAAAGGAATACTCTATTTTAGAAATGTTAAGCAAACACTCTTATTAAGAAAAAGCTAGAAAGGTAAAGGAATAAACTGAAATTAGAGAAGATAGTAATTTGAAAAAAAAACTGGAATCAAGGCTTTTTCTTAACAAAACTCCTAAGAAACTGAAGGAACTTTATGAAAAGCAAAATTAATAGGGGTTATACTCAGATGATAAGAAACAATGAGGTAAAATCATCCATTTTATAATGGCTACAATGACCTTAAATCTTAAAAAGTTACTAAATACAAATGTCCACAATTTCAGTCTGAACCTTAAATAAGACCTATAAAGTTTTGGTAGAATTATAATTTATAGTTGTATAATACTAAGACATCTTCAAACTTTGAATTCGTCAGTTTGTGTCTTTAGAAGATACACAAGGTTTTCTAAGTATGATTAAAGATTTTTTAAAAATCTAAACCATGCAGTAGATTTATTACGTACATGCTCTTTAATGTTGACTTTTAAGTGTCAGAATAAATGTAATACCAGAATAAGCCACAGGGTGGGAGTGAAAGGCAAGAACTTAGCTTCAGAAAGTAGCTTAAATACATCATTGTGCTATCTTTTAAAATGCTTCTTAAATGCTAAGGTGCTGTAGCTTGATTTTCTTTCTTCCTCTAAATATAGCTGCACTCCTCAGCAAAGAATTTGTAACAAAATACAAAGACATTGATTTTAAAATATAGGCCAATAATGGGAAAGAAGTAAATACACATACAGGTATTTTTTTTCCCTAGTTGCTGGTCATATCAGGTGCTTGATAATCAGAGTGACAATTCCAATCAGTACTTGAATTTGAAAGTTCTTGAATTGTCAGTACTGGAAATAGTAATTACAGAAATTACCAGAAATACTTCTTGTCTCCATCCTATTTTTCTACCTTAATTTTCCTTTTTCCCTGATTGTTCTCATTTAAAGAAAAAAAATCTATGTATATCTGTAAGCTACCTAAATTTATTTTTCCATGAGGAAGATGAATTTTCCATTGTATTTTCTGCTAACCCATTCTCATTTGAGTTTAGAAGCAATTTAAAGTGGTGATTATTTTGTATCTTTAAGGTAAGAAGACAAGAGGTTTCTTCTCCTAGAAAAGAAACTTCACCAAGGAGTCTTGGCATTCCTTTATTCCATGAAAGGTAGTTCTATATCCTTTTTTGCCAACTCTAAAAATCATGAATATTGAAATATATTTTTATTTACATATTTTAAAACTTTGCAATTGTAACAAAATAGCAGTCTTTTAGAACTAGAAGAGACCAACCCAAGGCTCCTCCAGGTTAAAATGACGTATGTAAGTCATATAGTGAATAGCAGAGATGGATCTAAAAGCTAAATTAAAGCTCTAATATTTAGTAGACAAAGTATTATGGCCACACTATTTTATATGAACAGATTTCAATGTAAAATGAGGAATATTTAGTTTTCTTCTATTTAAAATGTTTTCTGAGAACAAAAATCAGTAATTGAAATTCTAACGTGATAACGAGACAACCAGCAAAAGTGTGATTTATGAACAAGTAGATATGCTAGCCTGTGCTACATGTATGTATTAGAACTTATAATTTATCACTTTGTGCCTTTGTTCCTGGTTCTTCAAATATTAGAGTAGTTCTTTGGGACATTTTCTAGGATTTTAAAATAATTTTTTTAACTTTAACCTTTCAGTAATTATTTTGTGGTATATAAAATGCTGCTATTTAAGTTTAATAATGATAAAAAAATATTTAAATATAAAGCCTTATATTTTAAAATATTTATTTTTAGGGCTTATATAGAGACTTTCCAGGATCTAAAAGAAGAATTTCATAGAATATGCATGCTAGCAAAAGCACAAAAAGACCACTTAAGCAAACTTAATGTACCAGCCACTGCAACTGGTAAGGTTTGATTTAACACACAGTAATATTAATTTGATTGATTTAAATTTATTTCTTTTTGATTGTAAAAATATTTCTAAATGCTTGTTAAGTGCTAAGGATCTGCAATTTGCACCTCCCACCACTTATAATGGGTAAGTGTTGTCTAAGTTCTGTACTGTATTACATTATCTAATGATTGGCTTTTCTCTCTATTGTGTGTGGAACTATGTAGAATGAATTGAGTGATGTAATTACTAATCATCTGAATGAGAAGTCCCATCTTGGAAAAAGTACAAAACAAATTTAGGAAATCTCTCTCAAAGTTTTCGATTGCTATTTGGGGGTTTAATTAAACATTAATTCATAGGTTAGTAAGCAACCTTGAAGCTGTACTACCATATATGAGCTAAGTAAAATTATAACATCACGTGTATTTTTAACTTCTGCTTGAAAGTTGATTCAACACTATGGAGTTTTATAATTTGGTTCAAGAAATAAACATTTCACATTTCATAAGGCCAGTTCTGTTGGAGATACAAAGTACAAATTTAGTATAAAATATAACTTAAAAGGAACATCTGTTTTATACATGTGTTACGGCATGTTTTTTAAAACCTTTACCCTTTCCTAAAACCCCAGACTGGTGTTTGCTTCAGTCGTTCATATGAATAGCAAAATGCCAGGGATTGAATCTGGCTACCAAGCACTTCTGTAAACAAAAGGAAAGTAAACTGATCATTTAAAATGATAAATTCTCCTTTACTTTTGTGATTTGAGATACTCTGCATACAATTCCCAAGAGATGTGATTTACAGTTTTCACTCTGAAAGATGTTGCAGCAGTGCTATTACCCCTTTAATTAAAGATCACTTTCCATTTCTAACAGCTCTTATATCTGGGCTATTTAGAAATCATTTTATAGTGTGAATTTACTTTTTGCATACTACTACCATTTTATTTTCAGAAAAGGTACACAATGTGGTAGAGAAACAAAACAATCTTTGTAGACCGACATAATTTATTTCTTCCCCTCCCTCCCTTCTACCTCCCCTAAAAGAACTCTAATTCCTTCACCTGAATCTTTGTCATTTTCATGAGAAATTGTTCTTTTGTGTAGGCTAAAGGCAAAAAGAATTATTTTCATTTAAAGTGTACTAGCTATAGAGATGTAGTACAGAATTCATAAACATGATTTTTTTAACATCAGCATCTTATCAAAACATTGTAATGGTGATATATTCATTGTTACACAGAGAACATACCCCATTATCAATGGCTTAATACTTTGACCATTTTTAAATTGCACAGGTCTAAATCTGAGTATGTATCTGTCAACTAGAACACTGAGTGTTTAACTTCAATTTCTCCCCCACTAAAACTGCTTCCTAATGTTATTTTTCTGCTTCATATTAAATGTGTCACAAATAATAAATACAACATTATTCTTGAAATATTTTAGATTTGTGTGGCTCGGACTCCAGTGAAGTTTTGGTGGGTCCAAACAAAAACCAAAATATTAAGTATTATTCTGGTAGTAGTAGATCAAAAAGGGAAAGAAAGAAAAACATTTTGGAAAAAGAGGACTATTCAGACTTTTTAAGGATGAACATTACATTGAATAAAAATATAAAGAAACCATTTCAAATGTGATTTACATAATACAGCTGGAAATTAGCATTTTTGCCCCCATGTTATTTTTTGTGAAAATTTAACTTTTAGATAAACATATAATTCATGAAAAATTGCTGAGTTAGTAGAATTGTACATTTCCTTTTTCTTTTTTCTTTTCATTTACTTATGGCAATAGCCTTGCGACGAGATAAAGATAAAATATATGTTTAAGCAAATGCGGCTTCATAAAAAGTATTATTTGGTCCATAAAGGAGGGTCCTATTTCAGGAGAGATCACTAGAGTAGAATATAGGATTGCAGGTTACAAACAACCATCAGATCTTTTTCTTTTGTCAGTGTATAAGGTAATTAAACCAAGAAGTAGTCTAAATGGACAGCCTGTACTTAAAATTTGGAAATCTAAAAATGTTTCTCATTTTGGTTTTTTTTTTTTCTTACGAAAATAAGTGTTCTTGAAACAAACAAAATAGAAAAGCAATTTGCTCCACCTGATCATGTTTCTCAGTATAGTGTCAGGATGACAAGTACTTTTATGTACCTCGTTAAAATTTTTTTTTTTAGTAACTCATTGCTTGAACAGATTAATTCAGAAAATTATTTTATGTGGCTGAAGTATGCCCGCTAGCTATACAAAAAGAAAATACCTGCTTTATTATAGTTGTTTTGAGTTTTCCAGGTTATTCACAAGGGAGATAGGTCAACTACTAGAAAAGAAATTCAGAACACATTTTTATCATTTTGGGGGCTCTTATATATATATATATATATATATATATATATATATATATATATATAAAGCAGCATGTTTGATTTAGCATAATGGTTCAGAGCACAGGCTCTAGAATTAGGTTGCCTGGGTTCCAGTGCCAGATCTACCACTCATTCATTAACTGTGTAGTCTTAGAAGTAATCTCTTCATATCTCAGTTTCTTGACATGTAAAGTGAGGATAATATAGTACGTACAGTGTGATTAATTTTGAGTATGAAATGAATTAAGGCACATATAATGATTATAACAGTACATGGCACATAGAAATGCTATTAATGTTAATAGTTGTCATTATCATCAGCAGCAGATTCTTCATCATCATTCTCCCCGTTCTTGTGAACATCGTTTTGATAAGCATTTCCTTCTCACATGTTAGAGAATTTGGTTACCTCAGCAGTTGATTTTCCTGATGTGTTTTTTGCAGTTACCAAATGTTACCTACAAAGAAAGTACTGTTTCCTAGAATTTCCTGCTACTGTTAAGTCTACTATCAGGAAATATAACTAGAGTTAATGGAAGGACAAAGAAATCCTGCCAAACATTTGAGCTTGGTCTCAGTGACTGTACCACTCCCAGTCACAGACAGATTAGTGAATGTAGAGTATCATAGTAGGCTCTGTTGGAAACAGAATACAAATTCATTTAGAATACATTTATTGAGAGCATTCTATGTGCCAGGCACTGGACAGGGTACTGGGGTTAAGTGGGAAACAAAACATAGTTGAAGATCTTAGGAAACCTACTTTAATGGGAGAAAGAACAATATACTTGGAAACGTAATACAAAGTGTTTAACCCTCAGGGCACCCAAGAATCATGCCTAAAACAGTCTTGGGGAGCCAGAGAGCTACCAGAGAAATTAATGTCTACACCAAGAAATGAGGGACAAATAAGAGTTAGGTAAAGAGTAGCCGGAGAGGATACTTTAGGCAGTCTGCATAGCATGTACACAGGCCCAAAGACAAGAAAGCATGGCTATTTTGGAGAACTGTACAAAGTTCCCCACCATTATAGTTGTGGTGAAAGGTAAGAGCGTGGAGAAGTGACGAGGGGCTGGTCATGAACAGTTCTATATGACTTTTCTGAGGGATGAGGCTTTGGAGAGCCATGAAAAGATTGTATTAGGAAGGTAATATGACCAGATTTGTACTTAAGAAAAAAATAGGGAGCAATGTAGAGAATGGATTGGATATGAGCTAAATTTAGAGGCAAAGAACCAATTCAGAGGCTGTTGTAATCCAATAAGATAAGATGATATGTACTAAGGAGAGGTAGTAAGTATATAAGAAGGTAAACCAAAGAAGTTCGTTGCATGGTCCTACCATCATGACCAAGGAGAAAATATCTCGTGTGGGAATGTGCTGTGGCAAGAGATGGAAAGGTGTCATGAGAATGCAAGGACCAGAGGGAAAGGAACTGACATTTGTTAAGTGCCTACTAACCTGGACAAAATTGTGCAGGGCGCTTGCTGTTTCAGTCAGCTTCCTTGGGAAAGCCTCCTTTTGTGAAGGTCCAGCTTCTCTGATGACTGCCTTTTTAAAGTGCTGATTTTTTTTTTTTAATTTCTACCTTTTGTTCATTTGATGAAAATCACACATTACCAATCTCCAGCCTTACTGTCTTCTTAGGTAATATTATGGACCACAGTTTTAGCTTTTTCTGATGTCTTAGGATCATCAACATGGAGAGTGCTTTGATCATTGTTTTTTTGCATTGAGAAATGTAGCCCTTATTGGGCCTACACCAGACTATAGTATTTCCTGAGTTCTTATATCTGCCTTTTTGTTTTTCTTGTCTCCTCTCATGCTTTTAGCTCTTGTTGATATCTATATCTGTCTTCAGCAACTCCTATCCCTACCTTTTAATTTGCTGCTTCTAACCAGCTCTGAGCTAGGGAAATATCATCAAGCTTGTTAGAATAAATCTAAAAAGAGAATAAGAGCAAAATGCATGTATCTGTGGGCCTTTTGGCTCTAATTCTGACTCCTCAGAAGCTCTATTTACTTACTTTCTAGCTTTTGCCTGTGTCCTAGAGAGCTGAATTTGTTCTAGAGAGCTGAATTGGTTGGGGAAGCAGCTTCTAGTTAAATGAGCTGCCGAGGCCACGGTATCTACCTGATTACCTGCCTACTAGCTTCAGAGATCTGTATATAAAATGAGAGAATTATATATTCATATACAGTTTTCTGAACATGCATCCCAAAATTTCATCCTCCTTTTGCCTCTGCTGTCTTCTTCCTCCCCAGCCCCCACCACTGCTACTCCCTCGCATAAGGATTATTGAGAGTAGTACACAATGGCTAAATTGATTGGTGAAACACTTTGTCACACAGTGATATTAGGGGTAATAAATGGCCTAATTCACGTAGATTCTTAACCTGTGTAATATGATATATGCCTAGTAAGGATTTTCCTTTTTAACAACTTATTTTTCTGAGCAAGCTCACAGTTGCAGCTTCCATTACTGACAAAATGTTTAAATGTATACACTACAAGCAAATGTTTTTTTACGCATAGAGCAGGATAACTGTGAACAAGATGTAAAGCTTACAGCAGAAGACCTAGGAAAAGACAAAGTAGTTTAACCGTGACTAATAAGCTACGTTCCAGTTCACCCACTGGAGACTGCTAATATTCCTGTGGAAGATGGTAGCAAATGTAAAAAAACCCCACTTGTCTTCAGTTGCTATAAAAACCAATAGAAAAAATAATATTCATCTGTCCAAAGCTAATTGAACGTTCAGATTTTTAAGAATGATTGGAACGCAACTGTTTTCCTTTTGTGTTCTTTTCCCTGCAGAAACACAGTGCTCTCTCCCTATACAGTGTACGGATAAAACAGATAAACAAGAAGCGCTGTTTAAGCCTCAGGCTGAAGATGATATAAATAGAGGTGCACCATGCGTCACATCTGTCACACCGAGAGGACTGGGCCGAGATGAGGAAGATACCTCTTTCGAATCACTTTCTAAATTCAATGTCAAGTTTCCACCTACGGACAATGACTCTACTTTCTTACATAGTACTCCAGAAAGACCCAATATCCTTGGTCCTGTCACATCTGAGGCCGTGTGCCAGGATAAATTTAATATGGAGTTCAGAGACAACCTGGGAAACTTTGTTAAAACAGAAGAAACTTTATTTGAAATTCAGGGAATTGACCCCATAGCATCAGCTATACAAAACCTTAAGACAACTGACAAAACAAAACCCTCCAATCTTGTAAACACGTGTATCAGGACAACTCTGGATAGAGCTCCGTGTTTGCCACCTGGAAACCATAATGCATTATATGTAAATACATTACCACTTCAGGACCGGTCTGATGCACCTTTTGCTTCACTTGATTCCCCGGGAAAAGCTATCCGAGGACCACAGCAGGTAACCGTTTTGCATTAACAAATATATTATGTGTGAACACACATTTTGCCATACATGCACAGATATGCATCTTTTTTAGGTTATCAGTCATCCTTCTTAAAACTAATGACTAGCTACAGTTAAGGGTTTTAATAAAAAAAAAACCTCAAATCCTATAATAAATGACGTGAAATTTTAGAAGCTGAGTATGGAAAAGCTCTATTATAAAGTACCTTAAAATGTAGGGCACATTTTAAAATACATGGCAGCTTTATCCATACCTGGCGTGTGTTGCTTTCTTAGTCCCTTATTCAAAGCTTTTTACTCAGCATCAGTGTTACAATAGGATTCTTTGGTAAATTTCATACTGTGAAACAAATGACATTTTTTTATTAAAAAGTTTGTGTGTCATTTTCCTCTTTACAAGAACACATGTTTTTCATAAGTAAATAATTGCATCGTGTATTCCTATTTATCAAAATAAGTAAACTGTCTTTCATCTGATATTTCCATTACATTCTCAGTCATACAGTACGTAGATCTGTAGGGTTTGGTTTTGGTTTCTAATCTGGCAGTGAACATGCAGCCTAATATATTTTTAAATAATCTCTACATATGTATGATTTTAATCAAACACTTAAGTGTTTCTACAGCTCACAGGCAACTCATAGCTCCCCAATCCACTACTACCCTCCCGTTTATCCAGGTTCTATCACAGAATGATGCTCTTAGTTTTAAAAAAAAAAAAAGCAAAAATTAATGCCTGAAGGCAAATGAAAAATATGTAATTGTTACAATAAGCAGAAGCATGTGAAAATACAGAATGGTGTAAATATCTATATAATTTGCACACATTTGTTTAATTTCTCTTTGCCTTGAGATACTTATTTTTAAAAATCCAACAATTTGATGAATACCCTTTGGCTTTCTAAGTACTCGTATAGGTTACAGACTTTTAAATCAGCATACAAAGGAGGCAGTAGTCAAGCTGTGGTATTTTAGTAGTGGGGAAAACTAGGCATCTCTGACAGTAAGCCTTAATTATAAACTCACTTATGTTCTACATTGTGCCTTATTTCACATCATAGTCTCAGTTATAGTTACTACTAAATGAAACAAATTAAACAATTTCTTTTATTACAAGTAGAATTCCTGCAGAGCTGTGAAGTACATCAGTTCTAATGCTTGTTACTTTTTTCCCCATTATATCTCTTGCTTGTTCTTTTACTAGTTAGTCTGTGCATTCATGTTTCAGTAGATGGCACCCTGCATTGTGCATTTGCTTTCTATGCTACAGCAAGGGAAACAGCTGGTATGTGATTACAACTTGATGGAAAAGTATTCAGCTTAAAAAATGCAGGAGAATTGGTGTTGAGCTGTCACAAGACATGGGGCATAAGGTTAGATAATTGATATTTTGGCAGAAAAGGCAAAGAAATTAGTTTGTTTTGAAGGCCATATTACAGTTTAGGATTGAAAGAATATTTCTTAATTTTTAAAAACATTTTACCATTTTATTTGTATTAATAAAGCTAGTATGATAAATACAGAATTCTTGAATTATTAGTAATGACAAAGAGAAGTGAAAAATTTGGGTTACATGTTTCAGATTTTTATTTTATATCAATCACCACTACTACTTTTTTATACATTCAGCTATCATAACAAAGCCTAAAATATGTCTGCTTATTTTTGCTCTATGTAATTTTCTTTTCTTCCTACTTTTGCTGAGTCAGTGAGTGGGGTCGCAACTGAATTCTATGAAAGGATCAAATCTGAACTAATAACTCCTAATAGAGAGGAATAAACATGGACTTTGAAGATAAATTGGCAGAAGATTGGCTTTCCAAATTTAGAAGCTAAATTGCTTCTAAGCTTATTTCTTACTATTGTATAGATCTTAATAAGAACTATTTTTAATTGAACACTCTTTTATTTATGTCCGTATCAGTTTCCCATTAAAGTGATGCACGTTAATCACTTGTACTCTTTGTTTAAACTGCAAGCAGTAAAATTTAAATATGGTTAACTCAAACTTATTTTTGCTTATATACTCACAGTTATTACTGCTGCTTTTAATATTTTCTAGAAAATTATCCCAAATTTTAAAATAAATATTTTTAATGTTACTATTTTTTGTGATAAAATTGTCACTTCTTAAAAAGGGAATTGAATCAATGTTATTATAAGCCTCTGCTCTAATATTTGAATGTATCTCGGTGCCTAGACAGACTTTGTATATTTACACCAACTGTACGCAGCTGTCCAGTAAAATGTTTATAAGAAGACAGTGATGTCGTGAAACTCAAATGCTTCAATTAGTAATACACTGTTTATTGTAAATGATTGGTTAACTAGAATGAAAGAGATTGGTTAAGGGAATGAAAACTAACACTGTATCAGGTATTGGACTAGGCTGTTACTTTGAAAACATATTAGTAATAGGAGCCCAAAGCAATCTCTTTAAATTAACTTGTTGAGGTGATTCCCTCAAAGTATCAGAAATTAGCTGTGTCAAGGTAATTTACCTATGTCAAGGTATACCAGAATAATATTTCAGGAAAATAAGATACTCCGGTCAACAAACATTTATTGAGCACCTACTATTGAACTAAATACTTTCTTTTTCTTGCCCCACTAGGTATTTTTATTAGAAAGAATAAATGCAGTATTTTCAGAGTATTTATGTCTTGCTTAAAGTGGAGATAGTTCTGTTGGATTGTGATTTTCCATACTTTAATTAGGCAGCTATTGACAGGTTTCACTGTATTCAGTCACAAGAAAGAGTAAAGAAGGCAAAACTATATATATATATATATATATATATATATATATATATATATATGTCAAAGAATGCTTCCCATGTTAGATTTTGTTGAATGATTAAATATTTGACGTTTCAGAAAACAACTCATCAGAATTTTTTTAGTACTTTAAAAATTTCAAAAACCAAAACTATACTTATTCCTATGTTTTATTCATTGTTTATTTGCTTATAAATAGCAAATTTTAAATGGCTCTTGATCAAAATACAGGTATACACACCTCATGTCTAGTGTTACTATGTATTAGTAAGAGCCCTATAACTTAGGGTTTCTGTTGGAAAATAGAAAAGATAGAATTTGATTTTTAAAGAGTCTTAATTGTTGACTGTTGTGATAATGGATATTTAAATTTGCTTGTGGTAAAACTGGAAAATTTTTAAATATGTGAAGATAGAGTGCATGTATTTTAAGTGACTCTTAATCAAAGTTTAGCTGTGCCTTTAATGAAAAGAGGATTGAGTCACATCTTCATGCTAATGCAATGGAAAGGTAATTGCTTTCCTATAAGGGAATTTTATGTTTATGTACATACCCACACAAAAAAATTGAATTTGAAATTCATTGTAAGTTGATTTTAAGTACAAATAACAGAAGATGTTTTTGTTTGTTTCCTGCAGCCCATTTGGAAGCCCTTTCCTAATCAAGACAGTGACTTATCATCGGTACTAGGTGGCACAGGCTCAGAACTGCATATACCTCGAGTATGTGAATTCTGTCAAGCAGTTTTCCCACCATCCATTACATCCAGGGGGGATTTCCTCCGGCATCTCAATTCACACTTTAATGGGGAGACTTAAGTTGCATATGAAAACAGTTCGGTGTGATGATTCTATGTGATCATCAAGTTCTATGTGATGATCTTGGGTTTGTAATACTATAAATACTTGATTGCAAACTTAGTTCAAGATCAGTTATTGAAAAATAGCTGTGTCACAGCTATTTGAGTTTTTTTCTAAACTTGCATTGTAACTTTCATTTATCATCTTTTAAAAGATCATTCTGTACGAAACTAATTCATTGTAGTCATGTTTACAGTGTTTATTACCTTAATTTATGTTCGTTTCAAATATCTAAGCTTATTGCTTGGATTTCTACTTAGATCTATTGAATTTGGTGATGTCAAATGTTTATAGGGTTTTTTCACCTAAAAATTAGATTATTTATGCTATAGGTGATTTTTTTTAAATAAACCTATAATACAGAACAGCAGACAACATGAATGTCTAATACCAAACCTAAGACATTTGTTGCCAAGTGATAAAATCACTGGTAGACTTATTTAAACACTTTAGATTGTTTTGTTAAGTAATATACATGGTTTTAAATTTTACTATGTGTATAGCTACATGATGAAATGAGTTAAATATTTAAAAAGTTACGCGTGTTGTGATCATTAAATGTGTTCTTTGTTCCTGAGTGAAAAAAATAAAAATAAATCACATTTTGGGGAAGTTTATAACATTCATGTTTTCTAATGATAGAAGGGTGATACCAGATCTGGTGATATTTAATCATGAGTAGTAGATCACTTTGAATTTAAAAATTATTTTTCAAGCTAAACTTGCTAAAAGAAACATGTTTGTATTTCCTGGGAGCAAATCTAAAGCCCTGTAAGGACTATCCACATATATTGGTTTATATTAGAAATGTTTACATTGTTGTTCAGAAATTGGTTTATTCATTGTCAGTAGCCTGATTGATGGCCACTGGAAGACATTTGAGAGAGATGATTCCAAACCAGAAGGCTGCAGAATTTTGTTTAAAATGAGATTTCTCTTTCATTTTTCGTCTCTGTGGTGCTTGTTTTTTAGGTTTCCCTTTGCCCTCCAGTTTTTAAAAACATTTGAGGCATGGCTTCCATTTTAGAAAGTGAACACTGATTTGCAACTCTCAAAACAGGAATTTAGGCCTTCTTTGGAGTAAGTGTTTTTAAAAATTGGAGGGTTTTAGGATGGGGGAATTTGAGAGGCCCCTGTGCCGCAGTAAAGAGCCTTAACTCGGAAGAATGAGAATGGTGCCTCGACTTCTTAGGGTGCCGAACACATCACGTTGACATCTTCCTCACCAAGGTGACATAGCGATGATTAGGCATTCACTGTGAAGGGTTCTGAGACATGTACATCTTTTCTCCATTGCCACTAGGGCTGAATGGAAATACCTAGACAATTATCCAAGTCTCTTCCCTACCTCCCACCCACCCAGCCTCCCCTCTCACTTACTCCTCCCACACACACACAAAATTAAAAATAAAAACTTCTCAGCCTGTACCAGCCAGAATACACCACTGTACCTATCTCGTGAACGGGGACTCTTTTTCCTTCTCCTTTTCTAGAAGAGAAAGAGCCCCTCACACAGTTGCCATCTACGAGCCTGCTGACAACCAAAGGAAATTATAGCCCAGAAAGTGACTCAAATTTAAGTGTTATGAGGGACTCTTCCCCAGTCCGCCCTTTTCCCACCTCCAGCACTGTTAGTAAGAGTGGGAAACTCTTGTTTCCTTTTGGGCTCCAGGGCTCCAGATTCCGAGGGACAAAGGCCCTCTTGGGCCACAGGAAATGCAGCCTGGAGATCAGCCTCCAGTCCCGCGCTGCAGAGGTGCCGCTGGCTGCGGCTCGAGAGGTGGAGTGGGCACCCGCCAGGTCGCTCCCTCCGTCTCTTGTTACTGAGTCGTGCAGGGGCTGCATCTTGGCATCTGCTCAGCGTGGCCGGGTAAGAACAGCTCCCAGGTAAAAAAGCTGCACACGCGAAACGCTGAGTCTGAAAAAACCACCCCCGCCGAGACGAGGCAGTTGTGAGCGGGATGCCTGAGAAGTGGGAGGTGAATGTCCTCGGGAGGGCCCCCCCCGGTGCAGCTTTCCCCGGAGGCTGAGGCTGCTGCCAGCGGGGACATCTGCTTTCTTACACTCCAGCCTGGCTCACCCCGCCCCCTCAGCCCGGGTTGCGTGGTTATTTTACCAACACCGAGGGAGGGAGAGCTCGGGGAGGTAGAAAAGGGGTGGATGGAAGCTCAGGAGATGTTCTTCCCACTCCCCCACGTCCCCTCCTTTTTTTTTTTTTCACATCTTTTAACCTTCAAGGTAAAGACTTTATAAATATGAAATGATAAACGTGTCCGCTGGCTCCCAGGCCCGCCTTCTGCTCGCGGGGCTCGCGGGGCTCGCGGGTGCCGGGCCTCGCCCGTCTCTCCATCCGCGCCGGAGCCCGGCCGGTTGGGGCGGTTGGGCCGGGCGCAGGGGCCGGCCTGGTGCGCTCCGCCTGTGGCGCCTTCTCTCGCGGGCTGCTGCCTCGACAGCTGCTTGTAGCTACAGTAATTAGACTGTCAGGGCTTGTTAGAGGCGAGCGGGGAGAACACGCTTCTGACAGCAGATTCCGAGACTCCCCAGTTCGTTAATTTCGGAGAGATCTTTAAAGCATTAATTGAGGTCTCCCCCAACTCTCCCCTCCCGCCCCTCTCCCCAACTCCTCCCTTCCCAAAAATATCTTCAAGAGAAGAGAATTCTCTCCGCGTGGAAGCAGTGTTTCCCGCAAAACTGCCAGGCCGCCCCCGACTCCCGCGCATACACCCTATTTTACATATACGCATCTACGCGCGCATGTATACGCGCTAGGTTAACTCCGCGGGGGCCTCGTCCAAATAGGAACCAGGATTGCGTTTAAAATAATAATAAATAAAGAAGTAAATAAATAAATAAATAAATAAATAAATAAATAAATAAATAAATAAATAAATAAATAAATAAACGGGGGGGCGGGGAGGGAAGCAGAAGTCGGGAAGAAAAGAGAAAAGCAGCAGGCTGATTACGAGGTGTCAAAACTGCCAGGAGCAAGAAGGTGATAGCAATCAGGGGTGAGAAGAGTGCGGCATTCGTGCGGGGCAACTAATTATCCGTCTCATTTGAGAAGAGCAGCATTTGAGGCAGCAGCGTTCGCCTGCTGAACGGTGACAGATTGGCGCGGAGGAGAGGGGAGGTGTTAAAACAATGGAGCCGGGCGCGCGAGCGCTGCTGCATGCTAATCAGCCCTCCCTCC
>LNAC01000174.1:2428175-2601837 GCA_002007465.1 Ailurus styani | reverse complement strand
AAAAAAAAAAAAAAGGAATTCCGCTTCCCTAGCAGGATGGGTTTTAAAAAAAAAAAAAAAAAAAAAAAAAAAGAAAATTCACCCATGTAGGGATGCCTGGGTGGCTCAGTTGGTTAAGCGTCTGCCTTCGGTTCAGGTCAAAATCCCATTGTCCTGATATCGAGTCCCACATCGGGCTCCTTGCTCAGCATGGAGCCTCCTTCTCCCTCTGTCTGCTGCTCCCCCTGCTTGTGCTCTCTCTGACAAAAAAATAAAATCTTAAAAAAAAAAGAAAAAGAAAGAAAATTCACCCATGTAGAATTTAAATATATTTGTTTATATTTCTTGGGAAAGAAGATTTTGGATAACTATTAAGCACCCAATCCCATGTTGGGTGCAAAAAAATCTGAGATCCTAATATGAAAGACAAATTTTTTTTTTCCCACTAAGTGACCAATTCTGGGTCAGTAGATTGCACTTTCTAAATACTTATGATCAACAAAACTGTTTGTTGTCTGATTCCAGTAGAAGTAGCCTATGTTCTGAAAATTTAAGGTACAGGAGAAAAATTGTCAAGCCTGTATACCGTTCATAAGTAAGGTATTATTTTTCTTGACTTGTGTTCCCGTTTGAAATCATTGTTAGGCTTTTCTATTTTCTTTTGACTAAATGAAACGTGGTTTAAAATGATATAGCAAGTCAACTGGAAAGTTGCTTTTGAATAAAACAGAAAAATGGGAATGCCAACTTTCTTTCCTTCTCTATAACTTCATTAACATGGTTGTATAGACATTTGCATGTAAAATGTAGTTAACAAAAATTACACAGAAGTAAATTTAGTCCTTTAGTGCCTACCTCTATGGTAAAATCAGACCATTTGGCATAGTTTGAAGTCTTCCAAGAAGCCTGGTTTCCACCTGGAAAATAAATTACTAAATTTGAATGTGTTACTTATACTATGGTGAGTTGTCTATCTGTTAACATTTTATTTTAGTGCATATACTAGAAGTTGTATTTAGAGTTTTCTAAAAATGTCATCTGTCAAGGTAGAGAATTATAATAATATAATTATATCCCAGAAAGGTGTTCTGACTTTAGATTCTTTTGATGCTGTCGCAAATAATGCATTTTTCAAAATTCAGAATACCACAAGTTCACGTTTCATTGTCAAATTTTGAGATTAATTTGGATTAGCTATAACTGTTATAAGCATAGTTTATTTTCTTTGCATTTTTAATATACAGATAATGTTTATACAGGGGTTCAGTGTAACATATATGCACTGTTGGAATCTATCTAATTATTTCCACTTTTCAAAGAGGCCATCGGTAGATCTACCTGTACTTACTTTGCTCCATCTTTAAATGGAACTTCATCCAAAAATTTCTAATATAGCCTATTGATCAAATCATTGTTATAGTCTCAGTTCATTATATCCTACTGTTTTAAATCATAAAGTTTGTGGTATTATAAAAACTATTTTGATTAATCAAAATGACACAAAGTATCATAACAAGGTGGTTGATGAGATGTCATAGACAGTGAAGACAGCACTGGATTAATTTATCCAGATCGAAACTATGTCTTACAATGCTGCAGGTGTACACAGCGGGAACAGATGAAGATGTGGGACCATGGTTCAGTAAAAACTTATTACCACAGCTAGTGACAGGGGGAACCAAAGTGTCTTATTAAAATGTGTTTTTAAGTTTTTCTTCATCTGAAAAGAGAACACATTAACCTCCTAAAGGAAGCGGCATTTCTTTCTGAAGTGTATATTTTTTCTAAATTGAATAAACGACCAGAACAGGTGTCGTTGTGGAACTGTATACTTTCAAGACCAAAGACTTTACAGTTAGTTCCACTATCCCCAACCATGTCTTACTCCTATACCATTTTCAGGGTAAATATAATTTTGTGTTTGCCATTTTTTATTTCTGAACTGCTTTGTGAGTCCAGGTGAATACATAATAAACACCACCTTCTGCGGGGTTGAAAAGAAGAAAAATCTTGATTCATACCTAAAGATGCTATATTTGAACGATATGATGTTAAAATATTTTATTTAATATTTAATA
This sequence comes from Ailurus styani, assembly GCA_002007465.1. Lineage (NCBI taxonomy): Eukaryota > Metazoa > Chordata > Mammalia > Carnivora > Ailuridae > Ailurus > Ailurus styani. The sequence goes on along the minus strand of LNAC01000174.1, from coordinate 2,599,780 downwards.
GTATAGGGCATTTGTTTTGGAGAATTTATCTGGAGGACTCAGGACATCTATATAGTAAACTGAATGAGGAGCCTTGACTTAAGATGGTAAAAGAGTAATATTTTTAGAAAATCATGCCTCCAGGACATTTACTTGGCCATTGGTTTAATAGTCTAAGCAGTGATGGTGATTGTGATGGTCATTATTATCTTTATTCAGTGACAAGAAAAATGAAGCTAAGTTCAAGTCACTTGGCTGGTAACCGACTAGTCCTTGCTCTTACGTGAGGCACTTTCTTTCTGGTGTCTGAAGGATAGAGGGATGGGAGGTTAGGAAACCATCTCTGTCCCCTTAAAATTCCATTTTTCCTTTACTGAATCCAAAAGACTCAATGAAGTAGTCCAAGAATTTAGCAGTGTAATCGAGGTCCATTTGATTAGGAAGTCTTTCTATGCCTAGAAACAGGATTGCTTTGGCACCAGCATAAAGACTCAGGCGATCTACACGATCTACACATCCATCCTCAAATTTAGCAATTCGAAGCAGTTAGCTACACGGACAGTTTTGTATGCATTGCTAAATGCAGACACAAAAACTGCATTTGCAAAAAGAGGAAACCCAGTTAAACTAGGTTGCAAATTTGGCCCTAATTTAGCGTAGCATTTGTGATACATATAGGTTAGAGTGACATTTATATAATGGTGTGAAATATGAGAAACTTCCAATGCTAGACACAAAGACTTTTTAAAATTGCTTTTGCCTACTTTGGTTAGTTTAAGAAACAGGAGGAAGAATTTGGTTTTTCAAGTGATGGGAAGCCTTTAAGGATGTTGGAACACTGTTCAGTCCCCTGGGGTTCTGCCTGCTGTACAATTTTAAATGTCTTTTAGCTAAAAAATTGGCCAACAAGGGAAACATAGAGATGAAATCTCTTTTTCCTTATCTGGGAAGTGACAAGCTATAGGTGGGTAACATAATCCAATTTTGACTGTCAAACAAATGGTCAGCTTTGGGGGGTCAGAAAGCCATAATCGTTTCTCCTAGCTAATAGAACTATTTAATTGGAGTAACTACTTATATACTAGAATTTACTTTGGAGGTTTTGTCCTTATGCTCGGTTGTAGACATCGTTTTCAGCTTAAGAAATACAGCCAGAAACGAGACTGGCTATACACACAATGTTTTCTCTAAGTACTGCAATCATGGTACCTGAAACTCTTTCCATTTCTCCAGTGAAGACCACTGGAGGGCAGTGTTTTCCCCTTTGGGAATAGCACCTGGTTTCAGATGGAAGATGCACTGACAGATTAAAAAGGCGTCTGGCTCATGGAAAATGAGTTGCTCTTCTCATTCAGGTTCTGCTTGGAACTGACCCCTCCTGTTCACACGCTGCTTATCACACTGCTGGCCAAATCTGGCAGACCTAAAATCAGATCCTAAAATAATATCGTGTACAATATTTGCTACTTGGGAGTCTTTTAAAGTTTTTTTTTTTTTATTAATTAAACATGTGAGGATTCTGCAAAGTTTGTTCTATTCATTTAAATAGCAAATGAAAGGATACATGAGCAAGAATGGATAGTTTTAACTAGCTGCTTTGTGCTTCACAATTTCATTTCATTAGGTTTACATTAATTTTATTTTTTGTTTTTATTTATTTATTTTTAAAGATTTTACTTATTTATTTGACAGAGAGCACAAGCAGAGGGAGCAGCAGGCAGAGAGAGAGAGAAAGAAGCAGGCTCCCCACTGAGCAAGGAGCCTGATGCGGGCCTTGATCCCAGGACCCTGGGATCATGACCTGAGCCAAAGGCAGACACTTAAAACAACTGAGCCACCCGGACACCCCACATTAATTTTATTTTTAATACAATGTGTATACATATGTTTGCCACCAAATCAACAAATTACATTTTCTAGAAAGAACAAATGAAGAATGCTCCCTAGAGTTTATTTGCCCTACTCGGTGGTATGATTTGTTCCCTAGGGAAAGTATATGGGAAAATATTAGAAATATTTTATTAAAACATGATCTGTTGCTGAGTATTAAATTTTATAATTACACTTATTTGTGTTCCCATTAACTAAAAAATGAAGTGGGATTACATAATAAAATTTAGGGAGGAGCCATTTAATCTTTACTTAAAGGCATATAATGCTAATTGAATTCTTTTTTTTTTTTTTAAGATTTTATTTATTTGACAGAGAGAGAGCAAGCACAAATAGGGGAAACAGCAGGCAGAGGAAGAGGGAGAAGTAGGCTTCCCCCTGAGCAGGCAGCCTGATGCAGGTCTCAATCCCAGGACCCTGAGATGGTGACCTGAGCTGAAGGCAGATGCTTAACGACTGAGCCACCCAGGTGCCCCATGAATTCTTTTAATTATTATAGTAATTTGTTTCATTTTAAAAAATGAAAATATTACATATTTTAGATATGTGATTTTGTCTAACAAAACACCATGGTTTTTTTTTTTCACAAAATCAACATATAATTTTATTCTCATGATTTACTTGGTATATTTTTTCAGTGAAATGCTGACAAACTAACCGGGGCTTACACCTAAACAAAGCGACCCAAAGCAGCCAGCCACTTAAGAAAAAACGTAAATTTAAATGTCTGCATCATAAACATTTGTTTAAATTTTTTTGCTTTTTTTTTTTTAAGATTTTATTTTCTTGAGTAACCTCTATACCCAATGTGGGGCTCGAACCTACATCCCAGAGATCAAAAGTTGCACACTCTACCGACTGAGCCAGCCAGGTGCCCCAGGATTTTATTTTTATAATATTATTGCTGATTAGAAAACTAGTAAAGTGTTTGTTGTGAACATTATGGAAATAATATAATAAAAATCACCCTTAGCCCAACCAGTGAGAGATAGTCACTGTCAATATTTTAAAACATATTGTTACAGTGTATTTTTCTGTGCAGTAATTTATATTAAAAACAGAATACAGGGCACCTTATTTGTGAGCTAGACTTTTCACTTAAAAGATATCACAAATATTTTCCCATGCCATTAAATGTTTGTCACCAGAATTGTTTTGAATGACTGTATGGTACACCAAGTTTATCTAACAAGTTCTCTAGAACTATATTTGGTAGGTTCTAACTTTCCTACATTATAAGCAATGCTATGAGGAACATCTCTGTAGACAATACTTGGACACATCTACAATTATATCCTCCATACAAATACCCAAAATGGGAATTTGAGGGTCAAAAAGTTTTTTTATAAGCTTTAATACATAAAACCAAATGTCTTCCAGATCTGAAGGGTATGAAGTTGTCCATTTATCCAATTCTTCACCAACACTAAATGTTACCATTTTTTAAATCTGTGATGTTTAAAAAACAGTTTTGTTCTTCTAGTTTTTGTTACTTTGGTTCAAAATTTTTAACATATTTTATATGCTTATCATTTATATTGTTTCATAGTGGCTTGCTTTTTTTTCTACATTATATATTTTTTCTATCAAGATGTTTTTATTTTTTAATTAATTTCTGAAAGTTTTTATATAATAAGGATAGCAACACTGTGCCATATATTATAGAATATTTTCCCAAGGTAATATAATATTTAGCCATTGACTTTTTCTTTTTTTTTTTTTAATTTTTTTAAAGTAGACTCTACTCCCAACATGGGACTTGAACTCACAACTCCGAGATCAAGAGTCACATGCCCCACAGACAGAGCCGGGCGGGCACCCCGACTTTTTCATTTTTAAATTATCAGTTTCACAAATGTTTTCATTAAAATTTCTACCTGTGCTTGTACATTTAGAAAATACTCCTTATGAAGATTAGATATTCACTTACATTTCCTGCTACGTATTTGATGACTCTGGTTTGTTTTTGTTTTTTGTTTTCATTTCATGCCTTTAGTGCTTTAAGCAATCTGCAATTTATTTTGGCTTGTCACATGAGGTGAAGATTTGATTATTTCTTCCCAGTTGTTCAGCAATTGTCCCTGAATATTTATTGAATAATATACTTCTTTCCTATTGATTTAAAAAGACTTATCAAGCTGAATTTATGCTCCAGAGTCCATTTCTGAGATTAATTTCTGCTCCTCTGATTTCTCTCTTCCTCCACCTTTATCACAGTATTTTAATTATACATTCTTACATCTGAGATTGCAAGTCTCTCTTCAGTAGGTTTTGTTTTTTTTCCCCAAAGTCGTCTTTGTATTCTTGCTTATTTATTCTTTATACGTTTCAGAATTACTTTATTAAGTTAAAAAATTCACTTGAGAGCATATGTTTTGCTATGGAAAAATGCCCAAGATATATTAAGTGGAAAAAGCAAGTCGTTGAACAGTATGGATGATATTATCCCTCTTATAATTAAAAAAAAGTCAGCGAAAGCATAGAAGTGTGTGTGTGCGCCCATGTGTATGTGACTACGGGCCTCATAGACATATAAAAAAATTTCTAGAAGATTAAACAAAAAGAATTGTTACCAATGGTTACTTTTGGGGTGTGGGAATGGACGTTGTGGGGAAGAGGAACTCTTCCTTTTTACTATAAAGTAGTCCTTTTAGGCAGTCTGGATATAAAAACTCACCTGAAATTCTAAATAGAATTGCATTCAATTCATAAATGAATTGGGACACCATTATATAATATGGTTATTTTCCCATATAGGAACAGTCTGCAAAAAAAATATTTTTTTAAATGGTTGTTATTTTTTTTTAAGATTTTATTTATTTATTTGACAGAGAGAGACACAGTGAGAGGGAACAGAAGCAGGGGGAGTGGGAGAGGGAGAAGCAGGCTTCCTGCTGAGCAGGGAGCCCAATGTGGGGCTTGATCCCAGGACCCTGGGATCAGGGCCCAAGCCTGAGGCAGATGCTTAACTACTGAGCCACCCAGGCGCCCCCATTTTTCAAAAATTTTTGTGTTCCTCAGTGAAGGTTTTTAATTATTCTTAGATGGGTTGTACACAAGCTCTGTAGTTTATTTACCCTCACTTTTATATATCTATAAATATCTAAATTATATATCTCTATCTGTAGATATATAGAATTATAAAGATACACAATATTATAAATATGTATTACATAACCATGATTTTTTGTAAAGTTAATTTGTCTCATTGAAGACTATTTGTTAATTGCTTTTCTTCTTTAAATAATTGATTTTTCAGTTTTCTTAATTTGAATTTTAAAAATAATCCTAAAATAATTGGTCATCTCAAGTTGGTCAGTTTAAGTTCAGGCTCAAATGACTGATTTATGTAGAAATACTTTGATTTTACTCAATTAAATTGTTTTTACTTATATGCTTTTTTGGAATCATGTAAAACAGGGCTTAAGAAAATAGCAATTATGAGGAATATTCTAAAATATAAATGACTGCAGAATACAATACCTGTCATTTATTGAAATGAAATGCAAAGGAGTAATGAACAAAAATAATTGTTAGTATAGATAGGATTCCATGAATAATTTATGAGGACCTAGACAAGGAAGAAATAATAGATATGACCTATTTTGAATCCTGTAGACTTTTTTCCATATTTGTAGTAGAAGATACTGCCATTTTAAATATTTTTTCTTTTCAAAAAGGAAGGTGTTTTATTACTCTTATTTCTGACTATAAATATATAATACTCTCATCATAAAAAGCATTCAAATATTATAGAAAAAAAGGACCTCCTTATATGAAGTTCAGCCACAACCCTCTCATCTAGAACAAAATACTGTTAGTAGTATTTTGCCTACTCTTCAAGAATTAATTCTATTCGCATAAATTTTGTATATTTATAAAATGCGACCATACTATGCATACTGTTTAATAGCTTCCTTTTTCTTTTAATGTAAAATTACTGCTACATTTTCATGTCTGTAAATGCAGATCTTCATAATTCTTAATGGCTGTCATTAAAATGTGTATTTTATTTGATGGTGTTCCATAATTTGATCAGTCTTCCACTCATTAACATTTAGGCACTTTCCAGCATTTTACAATGAATACTCTAAAACATCTTTTCACATTTGACACATAATTTCCTTAAGATATGGAAATGCTAAGTCAACAAGTCTGCTTAGTTTTAAGACTTTTGATACACACTGCCAAACTGGCCCCCTAAAACAAAACAGTGATTTTTCTCTCAAACCTTTCCAGTATTGAGTGTTGATGTTATTTTTTAAATCTTTTATAATCTGATAGATGAAAAATGGTATTTCATTGTTCTTTTAATTTCCAGAACTTGATTGCAAAGGAGATTTATTGTGTTTTCGCATGTTTATGGTCTACTGTTATTTCCATATGTATTTGTGAGTTAGCTATTCTACCCTTTCCGGGTTTTCTTCTTGAGTATATATCTTATTGTTATTGACTTGTGAATGGCTCCTTAAAGATTAAGAATATTAATCCTTTGTTATAGCCATATATTTCAGTACATCTTTAGCCTTTTTTACCTTATTTGTGTCAATTTTGCCATACAAAACCTTTATGTGATCAAATTTGCAAGTTATCACCTAATTTTAATATCTTTGGTATCATTCTTAGACATTCTCTATGACAAGATTAGTAAAAAAAGATTCTCATATGTTTTATTCTAACTATATGTTTTCATATTTTGCAGTTATGTCTTTAGCTTATCTAGATTTTCTTTTTTAAGACATAGAGATCTAACCATAATTTTTTTCCAAATGGTTAATATTACTGTACCATTTTTGAGCAACCAATAGTTTTCCCACTAAGTTCTCAGATATTTTGTAATCTAGTTCCAGATTTTATTTTTATCTTCTGTTTCATTTCTCTGTATTAACATGTTCCATACTATTGAGATTTTCTAGACTATTGGTCAGGTTTTGCAGCAATAGTGCTGTGTAACGAACACTCCTCCAAATCTCAACAGCTTACAACAACAAACATCTCTTTGTTTCTCGTGGGTAAGCTGTGACGTTGCAGGGTTCTGCTGGATGCAAATGGACTTTGCTCCAGGCTCCAGGTCAGACTTAGGACTGTTTCACATGCCTCTTTTATTAGAGCATATTCTTCTCATGATAAATGGCTGGAGTTCAAGAGGAATGGCAAAACTTTGGCCATACTTCTTATATCTCAACTCAGCGCGTTTTCTTTCCTATCCACTCCACTGTTTTGGCCAAGCCCTAGGTGAATGTCAAAGAAAAATATATTGCCTTCCCAGGTAAGGTATGTTAAGGACTTGGAGAAAATGAAAACTTATAAACAAATAATACTACCTATCTCACCAAGCCAGTTATATTTTTAAAGACCCAGGTGTTTCACAGTTAAATGTGATAATTGTGAAGATTCAATAATATAAATAATAAATTACTGACATCTAGTATTTCAATAAATGTGTATCTGCTTTCTCACCATATACTATAACTTTATAGTTTATTTTAATAGGTGATTAGCTCCTATTCCATCACTCTTTTTACAGCATTTTTCTAACTATACCATTTTTTCCCAATGAATAAACAAATTTGATTCCATCACATGTGTTCATCTCATTAGCAATTGGAAAAGAAAGCTCAATCATACTACTTGTAGAATGATGAGCAGGCTGTTTCAAGGCCTTACCAAGAAGGGATTGAGGAATGACTCTTAAGACCCATAACAATCAACATATTTTCTGTTTATTCAAACAAGTCAAAACAATACTGCACAAATTTTCAAATGATATTAAATTAATTAACATGCTTGGTATCCTGAAAAAAATAAACTATAATTTAATTTAGGAATAATGATCATATTTTTTCTTTTAATTTAAAGATTTTATTTATTTATTTGACAGAAAGAGAGCTAGAGAGCACTAGCAGAGAGAGAGGGGGAGGCAGAGGGAGAGGGAGAGGCAGGCTCCCCAGTGAGCCAGGAGCCTGACTTGGGACTTGATCCCAGGATCCAGGGATCATGACCTGAGCCAAAGGCAAATACTTAATGGACTGAGCCACCCAGGTGCCCCAGTGATCATATTTTTTTAAATGATGCTCAAAAGAAGTAAGTGCAAGGTACACTATAATCATTCAATGCAATATAGGATTGTAAAGAGTGTCAGGGCAAAAGGACAGAAGAAAAAGACTCTAAGATTTATCTACAAAGTACAAATAGTCAATGTGGGAGAAAACATAATTTTTATGATTTCCTAAGTATTCTTAAACAGGCAAGAGAAAATTTCTCCTCTGTATCATATATTAATTACATTTTTGTTTGAAAATCACTCCTTGTTTGGGATTTTTTTTTTTTTTTAGGATTTATGTATTTATTTGAGAGGAAGAGAGCACATGCATGTGTGGGAGGGAGGGGCGGGTCACTTGAAGGTAAGTGACAGACCAGATGAGCCCTTCCAACCAGTGTGAGCCTATGAACTTGTCTCAAGTTGCCTAACACATTATCTGTATTATTCATTAATAAATCAACTCAAATATTTATTATATAGTTTAATCATAGCAATATATTGACATATTTATGCACATTTTGAACATGAAAGAAAATAGCATAGTTGCATAATTGACTCTTATTTCTTCTTAATAAATAGGAAAAGATATATTAGAAATACATTTGGTTGGGCGCCTGGGTGGCTCAGTCGGTTAAGCAGCTGCCTTCAGCTCCGGTCATGATCCCAGCGTCCTGGGATGGAGTCCTGCATCGGGCTCCCTGCTCAGCGGAGCGCCTGCTTCTCCCTCTCCCTCTGCCTGCCGCTCTGCCTACTTGTGTTCTCTATCTCTCTGTCAAATAAATCAATAAAATCTTTAAAAATATGTATAAAAAAAGAAATACGTTTGGTTAGTTATGTTCTGGGGATCATTTCAGGCTATTTTTTTTTAAAGATTTTATTTATTCATTTGACACAGAGAGAGAGATTACAAGTAGGCAGAGAGGCAGGCAGAGAGAGAGGAGAGAGGAGGAAGCAGGCTCCCTGCTGAGCAGAGAGCCCGATGCGGGCCTCGATCCCAGGACCCTGGGATCATGACCTGAGCCGAAGGCAGTGGCTTTAACCCACTGAGCCACCCAGGCGCCCAATTTTCAGGCTATTATTTACAAGCATCCAACAAAATGTCGCCAACACTATACCCATTTACTCTTGATTATAACAGAGAAATTCAGAGTTTTAGCTGAATTTTTAAGCATTACTCTAAGGCTTAATTTTAGAGTCATATATTTTAACTTGTCCTCCAAAGATCCAAGTTTTAGAACTAAAATGCCCCTTTAAATGTTATTTGTTAGCGCTGTAAAACTGATTTTTCCAAGGGGGCATCGTCAATGCATTTAAAAAAGGGGTCTATAACACAAAACCAAGAAATTCTCAGTAAAAGGGCAACTGGGAGGAGCTGAGATATCCTTTGCTTTCAGTTTGATGAGCCACTGGCTGTTCCGTGTGTGTGTGTGTGTGTGTGTGTGTGTGTGAGAGAGAGAGATGAGAAATTTTAAGAAAGAATAAATGTCAGTTTTCAAAAATATAACGCAAACCTGTCAATTAATTTAGATCCAGTCACAAGAAATGTGTTTCGGTAGAAAGCAAGAATGAGGTAGGATGGTTTTGTTTCTGTTTAATCCCCTGCCAATTGTTCTAAGACATGTGTGTGTGTCTGTTTATGTGGAAAACATGTCAGTTTATTCCCAAATCTCAGCTCAGTGGAGTAACCTTTGTGTAAGAAGCAATGCCTTTGCATATTATAAATGGGTCAGTCAATCTTACCCAATTTTTTATAAATATTCTTTTCAAACTGCTGATTGTATTTTGGCCCAAGTGAAGGTCTATTTTCACTTTTTGATGGCTTGCTCATCTTCACGTGATTAAATAGCCTTCACTAGTGGCAAGCTTTCCAGTTGGTTCCATTTTTTTAATTGCATTATTCCAACTATTGATAACTTCCTATTTGCATTATTAATAGGCTGTCAAAGTGTGTTGATGTCTGTGTTAGTTCTGAAAATCCCTGAAGGTTTTCTTTGCATTGGATCTGGACAGATCAACCCATTTGGAGAAGAGTGTGATCAAAAGTGACAACCTTTCTCTCTTGGTCATAGAATCACCAATGCAGCACAGATATGCACAAGCTGGAAATAAGGTAGGTAGGATGTCTACTCAATTTCAAAACTCAACTTTGTTTTTACCTTTTCTTTCTCAAAACTCAATTTAGTTTTATATCGTCTTGTGTTTTATTCGAATATTTGTTCCTTTTTTTGTAAAATAAAAGGAAAATTGCATCCTATGCCTCTGCTGTGAGGACTGACTCTGATCTTGAGGGTGAAGATAGTGTTTATTCTGCCTTGGAACTGACTGTCCCACCACTAAGCAACGCCTGAGGCATGGCGGCACTCGATACTATTTATCAGTCGGATGAACTTGACAGTGTAATGTAACGGTAACAAAATTGGGCCTTTGTAGGTTCTTGGAACTTGGACATTACTTTGCTGTTTTTAAAACTACAGTTTAAAATGTTTAGCTGGCATTTTCGTTCATTGTAGTTGGTACTTTGGCAGGGTTCATCAAAATTTAATACATACACATTTAACCCAGCGATTCCAGTTCTTTGAACCTATCCTATAAAATATCCAAACATACTCACAAAGATTGGTCTACAAGGCTACTCACTGCATCATTGTTTTCAACAGAAATATTTGAAAAGAACTAAATGCTCATCACTGGCAGATAGCTAAATAAATTGAGGTACATCTACACTACACAGCAGTTTTAAAAGAAGGACGTGCGTTAACACATGGGAAGATCTCTGAGGTGTATTGTTAAGAGTTGAAAAAAACCACAGAATTCTCCAAATAATTTTTGTGATGTCAGTGAGTAAGCATATGTTCTGGAATGATAGGCACAACGCTTTTAATATTATTTACCTCTGGAATCCAGAGGTATATTGATAAAATCGTATGTTTTAAGGTTCTGATATGGCTTTCATTTTTTACTCTACTGTATTGGTGTTGTGTTTTAATTTTTTTCAAGATTTTACTTATTTATTTGACAGAGAGAGATACAGTGAGCGAGAGAACACAAGCAAGGGGAGTGGGAGAGGGAGAAGCAGGTTTCCCGCGGAGCAGGGAGCCTGATGTGAGGCTCAATCCCAGGACCCCGGGATCATGACCTGAGCCGAAGGCAGATGTTTAACGAATGAACCACCCAGTCACCCCTAATTTTAGGAACAAGCAATGCATTTATGAATTAGATGATTAAATAAACCTGTGAGATTTTTAAATAATACTTTTTTAGGCAGAGAAGATTTTCCCTGGTAAAACAATTGTTAAAATATAAGTATAATATTTATAATTATTCTCCACATCACCATCTTTTCTGCCATTCCTCTCTTCACACATCCCACCCATTACGAAGCTGCAAAAAGCCAAAACCTCTTTAAAAAAAGGAAAAGGGAAATAAAGATATGCCTAGAAAATGCCTCATTTAGAATATGTCCCTCTCTGTTTAGTGGCAAAAAACCAAGTTTCTGTTTAACCCAGTGGATACCGTTCATACACACAGTATTGAGAGCACAAGAAAACCTGGCGTGCTGGTGCCTCTTGGTAAATCTTCCAGGGAGATGCAGCTGGTCATTTCTACCAAAACTCAGAGACAGAATAGTTCTTAAATGCTTCTGAATGAGTAGATACATCCTATGTTAACATTTTATCAGATTGTCTTATATTGAATAATATCAGACTGGGATTAGTGTTTTTCTTTAAGGGCGCCTGGGTGGCTCAGTGGGTTAAAGCCTCTGCCTTGGGCTCAGGTCATGATCATAGGGTCCTGGGATCGAGCCCCGCATTGGGCTCTCTGCTCAGCAGGGAGCCTGCTTCCTCCTCTCTCTCTGCTTGCCTCTCTGCCTGCTTGTAATCTCTCTCTGTCAAATAAATAAATAAAATCTTTTAAAAAAAGTTTTTCTTTAAGTACATTAATATTATATTGCTTTAATCTCACGAGGTTTTAATATTTATTAACTTATGTTCTGTTGTGATACATTATTTTCTATCCATTTGTCTACCTCACATGTGACATCATTTATTGCTAAGACTGAGTCTTGTTCATGCCTTTGTAAACCAAATGTAAGAAGTACTTTTTAAAAAGGGTACCTGGCTGGCTCAGTCAGTTGAGCATGTGGCATTCGATCTTGGGGTCCTGAGTTTGAGCCCCAGGTTGGGGGTAGAGTTTACTTTAAAAAAAAATTTTTTTTTATAGATGGGATTTTTTTTTTTACATTTTTTCTTTTTCATTCTTTCTTTTTTTTTAAGATTTTATTCACTTATTTGACAGAGAGAGAGCACAAGCAGGGAGAGTAGCAGGCAGAGGGAGAGAGAGAAGCAGGCTCTCCGCTGAGCAGGTACCCCAATGTGGGACTCAACCCCAGGACCCTGTGAGATCATGACCTGAGTCCAGGCGTCCCTAGGATCATGACCTGAGCCAAAGGCAGACACTTAACCCATTGAGCCACTCAGGCGCCCCTAAAAATTTTTTTTATAAAAAGAAGTATAAAAACACTACTTAACTCTTGTCACTTCTTACTCTCTACTTTTACATATACTTGTATATAATCTAACACATAGTTATAAAATTATTTCTTGTTTCCATGTTATCATATGAGGAATATTTTAAATAATGAATAGGAAAAATGCTTACATAGAATGAGAATTTGCTTCCAAAAAAGATAAATTTTTTAAATGTTACCAATGCTTCAACTGACTTGCTCTATGTAACTCTCCCTTAGATGTCAGTTACAGATTTTGATCTCCACTTTTCAAAACTCTGAATAGCTAAACCACACCTTTCATTATTTTATCTGAAGCCTAACTTAATCTGAACCGATTTTGTTCTTGAAAAGAGGAAAATTTTTTAGGCTTGAGGCCCGAGGTTGTCTCATTTAATGCCATTTTGAGCTAACTTGTAAGACTATGAAGAAGAAAATTGAGGCTTCACCTGTCCCATTATCCTCCACAGAATATGATCTGGTCAGTAGAACTACTAACCAAATAATCATAAAACACATTGCTACCTTTTAAATGAAAAAGCACTAAACCAATAGGATGAAACAAAATCTAATGACAGCCATCCCCTTCTGTTCTTTTCAAATTCGGAAGGTAGCCACCCATTTTCCCAAGAGAGGAAAATTTTTAACTAAACAAGTAGAAAATAAAGCTACTTTCTTTTTTTTTTAAGATTTTATTTATTTATTTGACACAGAGAGAGATCAGGTCACAAGTAGGTAGAGAGGCAGGCAGAGAGAGAGGAGGAAGTAGGCTCCCCACTAAGCAGGGAGCCCCATGCAGGCCTTGATCCCAGGACCCTGGGATCATGACCTGAGCTGAAGGCAGAGGCTTTAACCCACTGAGCCATCCAGGCACCCATAAAGCTACTTTCAAACATTTTTCTACTATAGCATTCCAAGGGGAAAAAAGAGGTGGGTAAAACCTTAAAACAGGAAAATACAGCAAGGAATAATGTGGTTTTTTGTTTGTTTTAATCATTCACATTATTTTCTTTATTCTTTAAATATATTTCCCTCTTCCTTCTAAAAGAGTTGTATTTCTAAAGTCAATGGAAAATGACATTGTTACAGACCAAGTAATGGAAGATGTGTTAATGCTTGGTCAAAATGTGGAAAATCCCACTGAGATCTTAACAGTTGTTCAGGCTTTTGGGCTCTCCTTGCATTCTATTTTCTCCCCTTGATTTTTAATCAGTAATTTTTAATTACTAAGATGGGCAGAATAAATGATATAGTGGGAGCTCAAACTTTCATTCAAATATAGTTCAATTTTTTAAACAGCTGATGGTCTCATAGGAGAGACAAGATTAGCCTGAAATGAGTTCACTGAAAATAAGCTAATATGCGTTATTTACTTTTGTTATGTATTTGTAGGTTTGCCTATTATATACATATTTATATGCATTCATCGAATATATTCTTTCATGTGAACACATGCACATATGGGGGACGAAGTGGTCAATTCCTCTATATTAATGAGAGAAGGCTTCTAAGAGAAGGAGACTCCACACATATCTTGATATGTGGATGGCTGATAATTCCACACTTGGAGTTAACTTAAAGATGATAATGGACCAAAGGACTTACCTGAACTTTTTAACTCTAAAAATTGCAGTGTTGTCACAGGAATAGTGGTTGTCTATGGGGCAACTAAATATACATACATATTTATGTTATCATGTACAATTATTATTAGCCTGTCTGCCTCAAAATGAAAAACTTATTTTCTTTGAGCTTTGTTTCAAACTGAATTCTGATGACTGGAAATAACTGAATGTATGAAGAAAACTTGCTTTTAGTCTTCCATCTCTGTACCCAGAACAACAAATGCAACAAGCAAACACAGTTTGAGAACCAGTTTTTATTTAGGATTATTTTTCACACAAACTAAAAGAATACACATTGGAAGAAATGTCTGTGTTGTCAGCAAAGTGGAAAATCTAAATTACTTGACTAGAAATACAACCAGTCCTCATATAACTTTCACTCAAAAGAGCCAAGAGCAAGGTAATTATATCCCATATACTGAAATCACCATTTATTTTTCTAACATTGATAATTTTAGTAAAATTATACTTTTTAGAAATTAACAGACTAAAAGGATTATATTTACCTATATCTGCATGAAGGTATAAATGAGACTAGAAAACTAATTTTATTTATTTCTTTGCTAGCCTATGTTTCAGTAGGAAATTGAGCTCTAATAAATCTGCTTCTAATGATGTTTTTCTTGCCCTTGTTGGGGAGAGTTGGGGTACAATTTCTGATATTTTTTGTACTGAGGATACTTCATAGTATCTCAAAATCCAGATAATCTTGAAGATCTCTTCTAGCACAACTTCCATTAAAGATATATTACCTACCTGTAATTAAAGGGCAAAAATCAACTGTTCGATAACAAAATGGGGAAGGTATTCTGAGTTACTTCTTAAACTCGGTCCATTTCTCTTTAGAGTGCAGTGAACAATGAAACAATTTTTCCCCAACTTTGTTGGTTAAATGCAATTTTTCATAGTAAAACAAGCCACCTCAACGGTTTTCCTTTGAAACAAGAGGTCCTATAGAGACATTGGGTTATTTTACCCAACTCTTTTTGACATGACCCAACACATTGTTATGTTCTGAGCTCCACTGTTAACATGCCATTCATGGTCTACCTTTGTAGGTTCTGAAGAACGGAACTTCCCCTACTCTCCTGGGAAGACAATTCTCCAGTGTAGTCCCTCTAATTTTTTAAGGTAGGTCTTCATTTCTTTAAAATAGCTGAGTTATTCAAGTTTGAAAAGCAGCTACTGCGTAAGCAGCCTGACTTAAACTGACAAAAGCAAGGAAATTCTGGATCCATAATTCACCTTCCACCCCTCGACCTCACAAACCGCCATATTAGCGTGATCACACCAAAATACCAGCTTGTGTTTACAGTTTCAGTCCTCCTGATGGCGGACGGGCGCGTGTACACGAGCACTCGCTCTGTGTGCACTGAATAGGATCACGATCCGGAGAGCTGAAAATGTAAACACAAGCTGGTATTATGGTGTGACTGGCGGTCTGTGGTTCTTTGTTTGAATACTTTAAAAATGGGCACCCTGGCAAGAACAAAAGAGGCAGAAAGCAGAACTGCTCTTAAATGGCTTCTCTCATCTTTGTCCCTCCTCAGGTAGACCCAGAATAACTTCTCCTCTTGACGGGCGTCCCCCGCAACCGTTTGTTTTTGCTTAGTTGGCTACACTTCAACCCAACAGTTTTGTTTTCAAATGCAGGCCGTTAATACTGTGCCTTTGGTAAAATTAAATTATTTTTCAGTATTTGCAAGCACTCTACTTCTCTAGTTATTAGTTGAATCAAAATCGTCCACGTGGCAAATTCATTGCAATGTATGATGTGTTTAAACAGGAACCTAAACGCCTTATGTGGCCTTGGTTTAGTATTTGCAAATTAGCAATAGTTCCTTTATCTCGAATGAGGACTGGCATTAATAGAACCCTATTAGACAACATATCTACCTACAATCTTGCTTATGCTATTTTAGTCATTGATTTTGAAGTGCAGAAGTTGACCTCAAGAGAAATGTAAAGGGTAAAAAAACTAAAATTATAAGCTCTATTTTAGCATAACGTCTGCTTGTGTGGTTGGTCCTTCAGTTTTCTCTTGTTTTTGTCGTTTTTCCATCTTAACATTAAATCGCTCATTCGTTGGTTCTCCACTGTGAGCTTTGATTCTGAAATAGATTTACTTGTAAGACGAAGAGATGAGCCTATCATTTCAGGAAGAAACTTAAGACAAAGAAAGCAGGAAGGTTGAAAACAAAAAAATCCTTGCCTAAAGAATGTCAGCATAGCTCATGATATGCTTGACTTCATGATAAAGTACATAGTCTTGTTTTTTAAAAAAAACAAAATTTTCTCTTTGGAATTAGGTATACCATCACTACCAAAAATCAGTAACTAAAGGAACAGTGGGTACTTGGCATAGCTCCTTTCTTAAACAAAAATTACAAATTGATTTTACACCTACTGAGGCACTGTAAACTTATTTCTGACAACTGTTTCTCTTAGACTCCAATAAGCAATTGAAAAACAAAAGTAAATTTTCTCAATACGATTGGAAAGCAGTTAATGTAAAGACATAAACACCAACAACTCATTGTTGTAGACAGTTTTGATGTAGACTACAATACTTAATAATGGGAAGGAAGAGTCTTAGCTTGGGATTTTTTAATGAAATGCCACTCAAATGGGAACAAACGATTTCAGAAGTGCTGTCAGTCACTTTAGACTGAAAAGCAATAATAAGAAATAGTTTTTAAGATATCAAATAAATTGCACTAAAATGCTGTACTGTCGCACCTCGCCTTTGAATAAGCCAACAAGTTGCCTTGTTTATTTAAAATATATTGTACTTGGTCACTTCATGAAACTGCACAACTTGACTTCCTTTTGCCATCTTGTCCCTCGATTATCTCTCTCCATGTGAGATCTCTCCCCAAGGTAACTTGCTAGCATTTCACAAATTTTAATAAAAGAACCACCTACACGTACGTCAATACCGACAGATCTGGATCATCTTATTTTCACCTGATATATGTTCAGGCTCCATTGAAAACTAAATTAAGGAATGAATATTTGCTGGAAGAGTGAGTTTGGCCTGATCTTACACACACATTTTGAGAACAAGTGAAGGAAGCTCTTTTGGAGATTCAATATCTATGGTAATATGTTCAGTTCTATAAATGATTAATGTACAAAGAATTGACATTTTCACAACTTTTATCCCCAATACCATATATAATCGTATCTTGTGTGCTATATTTCATATTCTGGAGGAAAGAAGCCCATGCTGCAGGATTCATAGCTCTAAGCTTTCACTTTTAGTTTTGGAGATTTTTTTTTAAAACTCTTCATCGCAAATATGTGACTGTAATTTTACAGAAAGTTCAAAACATCTTTGGGCCTGCAAACATCCTTATTACTCCTCATAATTTGCTTTGGCCCATCCACTCTCTAATGCCATCGCTTCTTATCTCTCTCATGCTGTTAGTCTGTGTTGGTGGCAAATACAGATAAACAAATGTGGCCTTTTAGGTAAGAAGGCCTCTGGCAAATTTATCTTATGGAAACCAACTAAGAAAGGGCAAATAGGGCCCAGGAAAGCTGCAACAATGGCCCAATTCTACATTTCTAGTAACAACAACCATCTGTCAAAAAAAAACAAAAAAAAAAACATTGGTGGATAGAGCTGGATGGTGGCGGGGGGATTGTACACGTGAATGTCCTTAACGCCACTGAGCTGTACACTTACCACTGGTGAAAATGGTAAATTTTATGTAAATTTTATCACAGTGAAAAAATAGAGGTTAAGATGAACTTGAGTGAGAAATTAGGGACTGACTCCAAGAACCTACTTGCCCCACAAAACAGCAATTGTACTACGGAGAGGATGCAAAGGCCTGTGAGGGAGTAAGCAGGCAAACCAAACTTTCTTCCCAGTTCCCTGGAGCACACACATAAGAATTCTTTGCTGTTAGGGTGGATGGGTTATGGACATTGGGGAGGGTTTGTGCTTTGGTGAATGCTGTGAAAGATGTAAGCCTGATGATTCACAGACCTGTACCCCTTGGGCANAAAACAAACTGAGGGTTACTGGGGGGTGGGAGGGTAGGGATAGGGTGGATGGGTTATGGACATTGGGGAGGGTTTGTGCTTTGGTGAATGCTGTGAAAGATGTAAGCCTGATGATTCACAGACCTGTACCCCTTGGGCAAAGAATAAAAATAAAATTAAAAAAAAAAGAATTCTTTGCTGTTGGAATTTATTCAAACACAGATTATCATGTTAACGTAGCTGAAAGATAATATTAAAGGAAAACAAAGTTTATTTCATATCTTTTAGTCTCCCCTCTATATTTTTTCCAAATGGCAGTCTTTTTTTTTTCTGGGTTATTATTTTTTTTTAAAGTCCATGCACAAGAGCATATAACTTGTCTGTGTGACTATTTATAAAAATGAAAAGGAATAAAGTAAAAAGAAGTGGAAAATAACACTGCCTTAAATACTAATGAATTTTAAGTAGTTGAATTTTTGAAAAGTAAACTCTAAGTCATACTGTAGGGCCTACTTTCCTACTTTTTAATAGCTTTCTAAAAAAACTCAAACCTTGAAGTGCATGCAATTAGTAACATGCAACAGTGAGGCTAGGCTTAGTCACAGCACTATTTCAATGCTGCTTCTATTTTTGGTGTCCTACAGAGAAATAGAATTAGAATGTTCTAACCTCTGCTCATTCTGTAGGTGAGAGTATAAAGCTGACTGCCTAAAAAAATTGGGGAAGGAGAGTCCTTTCTAGCCAATTTTTTTCTTGTGCTTTGTGTATTAGGTGATTATTTTACTATGATGTGGACAATTCAGGACAAACAATTAATCTTGTATACATAATCAACTCCAAACTCTCTTGGACAGATTGCCATGAAAGTGGCCTATCTAGGTGCGCTGGAACATGCTTTCTGCCTCATCTCCATATTATCCTGCTGGGTTTGTGTCCTAGCCGTATGGTTTTTGAGGCTTCTCCACAATCTAAAACAGTGTTACATAAATTTAGAGAATCTTAGGGTTGGATGAATTTTAACTTCATCCAGTTCAAGCACCCATCTGATGCTTGGATGTCTTCAAGTACTCACACAGCCTTAAAGTGAATAATTCTAGTGATGGTAATGCTTACTTCTGCTGGAGCATATGTAGTTAAGAACCAGAAAACTAATAAACCAGGAATAAAATTACTATTAATTCCTCTGCAGAATATCTATAAGATTGAGGACTCGATGAAATAACCCATTGGTCATGGCTAGCACAGTGTTAGAAATATAACACATACTTAACAGTAGTTATATTTAAATCCATTCATATCACGCTCATTACTCCTTAGGTTTCAAGTGTCTACTGCTCGTTAACATCACATAGTTTTTTGGTACCTGGTTGTCTGCTATTATGCGAAGGTGAGAGTTGCCGGAGTGTCTTTAGTTTATTATGAAATAGAACCAGTTCACAGTTTTTTAACTTGAAAAAAATAAAAAGACTTCTATTACAAACTAGATTCTTATAGTCTTAGGGTTATGGCTGTGTCGTGATATCTTGGCCTCAAACTGTAAAAATCACCAGAAGTCCTGGAATCTTACGATAGCCTCAGTAAATGCTTATCTTCATGTGTGCAAAGTTGGTCTTCCACTTCATCCATACCTCTTGATGGACTAGATGTTGAGGAGTACAAAAGCGTACTAATTTCCACACCTAAAATACCCCACATGTCTATTTCTTAATTTCATCTTCAGATATTAAGGAAAAAAACCACAAAACTTCCCTTTGGGAAGGTCACGTTCAGCTAGGTACGCTAGTCTTTAAGCTATTTTTTTTAATGTTCTTAAGGATGTCTAGTTCTATGACTAGGATTATTATTAAAGCGATCTGAACATAAGCAGTTTTGTTCAAGATAAGTTAATTCAAATTATGAGAATGTGACCTAAAATGTCTTAAGGTAATTAGCAGCTCTGGTTTACCTGAAAACGGCAGTTATTGGGAGCATGTAGTCTTAATACCAGCACGTCTCTAATATCGATGTTATTTAAAGCCATACATTAAGAGTCATAAGCATCTGTAGTGACAGAAGAAGCATGCAGCAAAGTACTGAAAAACTGGAATAGAATTAATTGGTTTTGGTCTACCCACTTCAAATTAGAAAATAGCAACAGAAAAAAAATTAAACACTAAATGTATTCGTTAGGCAGGATCAGCAATCATGCTGCCCACACATGATCTGCAATTAATTTGTAAATAAGATTCATCACCTGGAGGATAATAAACTCTAGTTTTATGGCCCAAAAGACTAGACAAGTAAAAACCACTAATGAATGTACTGTATAAACACAAGGGCAAGAATATACGTTGGTTGAGCAAGTGAGGATAACAAGGAGACTGTGTTTTGTTATTAAAGTAGACCAAAAGATACATGACACATATCTGGAGATTTTTCTGAAGTGTTAACACTGCTCAAAACAGGGTCACTTAAAAGGTGTGGAAAAGTGTTACTACAAGGTAAGGAGGGCGAAAGTTGATTTTTAGAAAGAGCGTTTGTTTTTTTTAAAGTCAGGATCAGTATTTCAAAAACTGAGATAGTTATCTTAATTTTAATTAATTTCTTATAATTGCATATTAGAAAATCTTCTAATAGATAATAACCTGAAGTGATTTCAGTTTACCATCTTTAAATGGGACTTAGATTATGAAGAGATGTCTGCAAACATTATCAAGAAAATAAGTATGAAGTGGAATGTTCAGTATTGCCCTACTTTGGAAGAGGGTTTAACATGAAAACTAATTTCCTTCATGTAAATTATAATTGTATAACACACCTTAGATTGGTTTTTTTTTGTTTCGGTTTTGTTTTGTTTTAAAGTTCTATTTTTTAGTAATCTCTACATCCAGCTGGGGTTTGAACTTACAACCCCGAGACCAAGATTCACATGTTCTACTGACTGAGCCAGACAGGCACCCCTTTTTCTTTTTCTTTCTTTCTTTCTTTCTTTCTTTCTTTCTTTCTTTCTTTCCTTCTTTTTTAGATTTTACACACCTTAATTTGAATCCAAAATAAAATACTCAACTTTACATCAACTCAAGTGAGAATTTCTTCTTTAGTGTCAGCTAAGAACTCTGAGAAGTACAAAGAGGTAAAAGAATCAATAGAGATGTTTATTTGAAATACAGAGTCCTGGTCTCTACCTCATACCAATTGAAATACAATCTCTGGAAGTGAGGCCCTGGAATGTGTATGCAATTGTAACAAAATCTTTACTTGATTCTGATGCATGTTAAAGTTTCAGAATGACTTTATTGATTAATATCCATGCTTGTCACAAGTTTCTTCAGATATTTCCTTTTATAAACAAAAATATTTCTCAGTAAACCTATGAAAGTATTTCTGCAAAGTGTAAAAAATAGCATTGAAATTTCCTATAATAAATAAGTTCTTAGACCCGGAGTCATCTTAATGGGATCAATAATATTAATACTAAAATTAAAAGCAGAAGGAAGTCAAAGGAGTATAGCAAATAGGACTCAAATTTTGAATGCTCTACAACTCAATTATTCATTATAAATATAATCAGTATAATAAAATAGATTACTTATTAAGCAAATAGAACTATCAAAGTGTCTCAGTACTCAAAACAGATGCTATAAAGCATACTAAAGTCTATTCAACAATGGGCTTTGTATTTGACCCAATTCTAAAAACCTTATTTATGTAGTGTATTTGATTATAATACATTAGAGGTAGTAATATTTTGAAACAAAGTTTGGGGAAAGAAAACATTTGCTGTTAGCAGTTACTTTTAAGAAGTAATACCCGGGAAAAAGTGAAAAAAATGCTTATTAAAAAACAAGCCCCCAGATGCTAAACTGTACTAAATTGCTATAAAGGGTAAGCCCAAAAAGCATAGTTAAATGGGGCCATTTAATGTACAAACAGTAGAATAATCTGTATATGCTTATGTAGTACTGTAATTAATATTTATGATGATTTTCAGTCATCAGGAAACAGGCTTTTATGCTCTAGCTTAAGAAGGAAGAGAAATGTATAGTCCATTTAGAAAGGTTTTAATCCAGATTGTTTAGAATTATCAGTTCTTTAAATCTTAGAAGCAAATTGTACCTATCATGAAAATTCTCTAGTGGGATTTACCTCAAAGGAAGACAAGGATTTTTCCAAATAGTTTAACTTAAAAAAAAAAAAAGAAAAAGAAAAAGAGGTTGTGTTACTTAGGCATAGGCGCCATCTACTGGCAAAAAGCAATAGGTTCAGGGTAATTGTTTTGTCGCTGGATTAGGACAATATGGAACTGGATGCTTTCAGAGGTTTTGTTAAAGGTTTTAAAAATGTCTGTTTTAAATTGTACAGATTAAAATGAAAATTATTCATTAAATTTCAAAAGAACGAAAGTTAATGAAGATCACAAAATGAGGCAGAAGTTGAAGATGAGGAAAGTAGTGTCAACATAAATAGTAGAGATATGGGAAGTATAAAAGGGAAAATCGATACAAATAGGGTTTAAGAAAAAATTTTATTGAACATTGACCATAGATATACTATTTATTGTACACATACATTTTTATGGGAATGTTTTGTTTTGTTTTTACATTCAGAACCCTGTTTAAAAATATGAATGGGAGGTGGAATTCTCTCTTCTCTGATGATGGTGGTTATAGGCAACATTATTATACATTCAAAAATTAGCCAGTAGTGAGGAACCCTGAGTTTCCTGATTAATTATAGTTTACCAACAAATAATTATTAAATCAGTACGCTTCATAACTAAACAAGTTCAAGGGAATGAGTAATATTAAAAAAAATATATGTTTTCTGTCTATAATCGAATAAAATGCAGCTGATATGACAACAGATTACTTACAACAGAAAATATTTAGTAGGGAAAATCATTTAAAAGTCATTCCAAACCTAAAACCACTGCCCAATCAAAAGGCCATGAAGGGGTGTTCCTGCTAATCTTGGTGTTTTGCGCATCTCTATTAAAAGTTTATT
Organism: Ailurus styani; assembly: GCA_002007465.1. Taxonomy (NCBI): domain Eukaryota; kingdom Metazoa; phylum Chordata; class Mammalia; order Carnivora; family Ailuridae; genus Ailurus; species Ailurus styani. The sequence continues at coordinate 2,576,760 of LNAC01000174.1, read as the reverse complement.
GTGTGCGCTCATAATTTTTGTGTGTGTGTGTGTGTGTGTGTGCTCATAATTTGGTTTGACATGTTTCTTTCTATAATTTCTGACACTGCTATATTCAAATTTAAATACAAAATCAACTTTTTCAAAAGTTAAATGGGTATTCTTTTTGAATCAGCCACCATTTTGGATTAGGAGGCAGTAGGAGGCACTCTTTGGATGGAGAGAAGATAGGGTTTGGAGATACGTGGTCCTGGAGTTGAATCCCAGTTCTGCTTGTTTTCAGTTTTGAGACTGTTTGCAAAGTATTGAAACTGTCAGAACCACAACATTCTCATCTATAAAGACGTGAAACCATATGTGACATGGCCTGGCTCCGGTAGATATTTAGTTCTTAATCCTCTGACCCTTTGGTTAATTTAGATAACTAAGTCTAATCGATAGTCTAATTGTTAAGTCTAATTGATAGTAAAAACTGAGCAAGTACTGAAGGGTAATATTTTGAATGGGATATGATTAGACAAGGACTTAAGATGCTTTGAATAAGATCTAGAACAGAGTGATAGGTATAAAGTGGCAAAGAAGAGGGGTGCTTGGGTACGTGGAGCCCACTTAAAAAAACTGAGGGACACCTGAGTGGCTCAGTCATTTAAGCATTTGACTCTTGATCTCAGCTCAGGTGTTGATCTCAGGGTTGTGAATTCAAGTCCCATGTTGGAGTCTGTGCTGGGCACGGAGCCTACTTAGAAAAACAATGATAAAGAAGAAACAAAAAGGCATAGAAGGTAGGACCATAAAAATGGAAATTAATATGCTGTATTGATAAAGAGGTCGATATGGAAAGTAAAAAGACATAAGACAAGAATGAGGAGGGTCATGCAAGGAATGATCTTTTAAAGATTTATTTTATGTTAGGCAATAGAGAGCCATGATATTTTCTTGCAAAATAGTGAAATACATCATTCAAGTAGCTAATTTACCACGGCATAATTACATTTTAGTTTTGATGAACAGCTATGTTGAAAATTAAGTAAGAACTTCTTCAGCTTTATTTCCAATATCTGGAAAAAAATATCTAATATGCTAATCTTCCTAAGCTGTCAAAATCATGAATCCAGCTATACCTTTCTAAACTCTGCTGTTAAAATTTCTATGTAAAGATGATACCTATCATCTTAAAATTCTTCGAAATCATTCTACTTGGAAAAATAACTTAAATATAAAATAAATATATAAATAAAATAAAATATTTAAAAAGCTATTTTTGATCATGTTTTATAAATTGATTTTTAATTATTATAAATCACTTTAGGTCTTGTCAAGAAGTGTTAGATTATAGTTTGTCTTCAGCAGAACATAGGTGTAAATGATAACACATAATCTTTTCCTACCTCTTATAAACTAGGCGCAAGGGTTCTTCTGTTTGCAAATTTCACAATTCAGTTTTTCAACAAAGTAAATAATTAGCTAAATTATTTATGCCCCAGAACATGTTTTTTGGTTTTTTTGTATTGTTTTGTTTTGTTTTGTTTTTTGAGTAATCTCTACTCCCAACATAGCGCTTGAGCTCACAACCCGGAGATCAAGAGTCGCATGCTCTACCAACTGGGCCAGCCAGGCACCCCAACCCAGTGTGCTTCTTAACCTACATGTTTAAGTCCGTTGGTTTGTGTGCCACAGTGAATTGTGAGATTTGCCAAAAGTAATGTGTCACTAATAAAAAATAAAGCAGCAAAATTGACAAATAATTTACTTTTAAAGTTATAGCACATTCATATTTATCGCTATAATGACGTAACTCACTCATTTGAATTCACAGATTCAAATTAATTATAGTTTAATTTGAATTCTTTTAATTTTTTTGTCACCCCACATGGGCCCAGAGGTTCCCACTTTCCCCTGCCCCCATTTCAAGGACATGGGATAAATTCATGGATTATTCTTAAAAGCAAAAGGAAGAGCTAGAAAAAACTTCTGTTCCCATTCCCATGAATTATCTACATCCTTTAGGATAAAGCCAGCATTGTTATAGCACAGATATAAACTATCCAAGCAATATATGAAATAAATTCCTGTCACTATCCATCCTTTGTAGTTGTTTTGTACTTAGCAATTACTCACTCATTCATTCTACTTCCTGAAAAATGTGCTAGATATTCAGGTTCTAAAGACTGATAAGATCAGGTCCCTGTACTGAAGGAGCTCAAAATAACTAGGGTGAATAGTTTGCTTGGTACCCAAAATTACAGCTTGTGGTGTTAGTAGGAAGATGATTTCTAAGAGGAAGTCCATCGATTGTTTTATTTGGGAATTTTGTTCAGTTATATGTAAATATGTTCATTTCATGTTTTTATTTCTTAAGTTTTAATTTTCAGATTCACATGCACTAATCATGGGCTAATAAAGTGTACATGACTTTTTTGGTTGAATATCCCAGGGTGGTCCCCTGATGACAGTGCATTTATCCTGATTCTTATAGCTTTCAAGGTGATTGTGGTTTGGCCATGAAATCTCTCCTTAGCTATCATTTGTTGAGTCATTATTCTAGAGTGGAAGATCCAAGGACTTGAGGCTTTGCTGGTTATGTTTTTCTCTTCACCCTGCTCTTCACCATGAGAGACTAGCCCCTAAGGATTGACTCATCTGGAAGCCAGTCTCAGTTTGGCAGTGCCTGACTCCATTAAGGCCGACCTTCCTGTCAGATCGCCCATCCCCCACAGCTACAGAGCTCATCTCAGGTTCTGGTGACTACTACTTCCCTTTCCCCCTTTAAGTCTAGGGATAGATTTCCTGTTGGCAGATGCTTCGCTTGAATTCTCTAAACTTGTCTACATGTCTTAATGAAGGTCTTCATTAAACTGTCTTTTGATGACATTTTTTTAATGTGTTTCTCTTTCCTGCTGAGATTCTGACTGATTGAAGGCTTCTAGTAAGAATTTGAGTCAGAAAATTATAGAAAAGAAATATATATATACCAAGCAGGAGAGACACAGGCAGAAGAGGCTAGCTAGTTTTATGTTGTAGTAACAAACACTAAAATCTTAGTGGTGTAAAACATGAAAGGTTATTTCTCTATCACTCAAAGATCACTATAATTGATGTAGTTCTCCAGGGCAGCTGTCATTCATGTGTCACTTAACAATCAGATCTACTTTGATCTTCTGCCTTCAACTTCTTACCACAAGACATCGCCATTTGTTGCTGTAGGGGAAAAGGAAACTAGGATATTGCCTGGTGACTTTTTACTGCATGAGCCACGTATCACTTCCTCTCACAGTCTACTGACTGGAAAAATCATATGGCCCTGGCCAACTCCTGAGGGCTGGGAAGTGTGGTTTTCTGTGAGCCTGTGGAGTCTGACACTCATTCTGGGTAGTTAGATGATAAGATTAAATTGCAGGACACCCAGATGGTGTGAGAGAATCATAGAGTTGAAGAGTGGTGTTGGAAAAGACACCATGTGTTTGGTGTTAGGGAAAGAACCTTAGAACCACAAAGAACTGTTTATTCTGAATAATATGATTGATGAAACTTCACCATTAAGAGTTCTCGGTAATCTCATGTGTGTCTCACTGTTTCTCACCATGCCAAACACAGATGATATGGCTCAATCCCTAAACTCTCTGCCTTTCTAGTATTCTCTTTTTTAGCAAGGTAGCTGCACATGAAGAAAGTCAAAGATCAAGGCCCTCTGGAAATATTTTTCACAGTGATTGGAGATGGAGTGAGTAAACCAATAGAATTAGAATAGTCACAAACAAATAAAATTTGACATTATTGACCTAAAGCTGCACAACCATTACCACCAATAATCAAGTAGCACTGAAACCTAAAGGTGAGGAAAGAAAGCAGTCACTGACCGACAAGAATTATGGTCTCCCTTGATTTATAAGTGGACTATTCTAGCATTTAAAGGCCTATTTTCATATATATATTTCATTTACTTTTCACAGCCCCGAGGTATTTTAAATCCTTGTATTTAAAAATGATAATTTTATTTATGGCTATTTATTTATGGTTGTTTATGATACCCCTACTTTGAAAACATGTCATTTTAGTTAACAAAGACCTGCCTCTTACCCTTCATACCATCTACAATATAAATACAATATAAATAGAAATTTCTAGTTTAATATAAGAAAAAGTTTTCTTTTTTTTTAAGATTTTATTTTTTTTGTCAGAGAGAGCATAAAAAGCAAGGTGAGCGGCAGGCAGAGGGAGAAGCAGGCTCCCCGCTGAGCAAGGAGCCCAACGTTGGACTCGATCTCAGGACCCTGGAATCATGACCTGAGTCGAAGGCAGAGGCTGAACCAACTGAGACACACGGACATCCCAAAAAAATATTTCTTGAACACACAGCTGTGCTTGAAAGAAAAAAGGGAGAATCCAGAGGTACTAGAAATAAAGAGGGAACTCCCAGCCATAGCAGTAAGCCTGTGAGCAAACGCTGTGGTGGGCTGAATAATGGGCCCCCAAAGATGTCAGAGCCCTATTCTCCAGAACCTGTGAATATGTTAGTTTACATGGTAGATGGAATTTGGCAGATGTGATTACATTCAGGATCTGGAGATGTGGAGATAATGCTGGATTATCTGGGTGGGCCAATGTAATCACACGATTCTTATAAGAGGGAGGGAGATCAGAGAGAGAGCAAAAGGCTCTCAATTATGGAGATTGGAGAGATTCACCACAGCCAGTGAATGCGGGCCACCTCTAGAAGCTGAAAGAGGCGAGAAACAGATTTTCTCTTGGAGCCTCCAGGAGGAAATGGCCCTTAATTTTAGCCCATAAAGCTCACCTCCAGAACAGTAAGAGAATAAATGCATGTGGTTTCAAACCACCAAGTTTGAGGTAATTTGGGGCAATTTGTCACAGTAGCAATAAGAAACTAATATAGGCAACCAAGGAGGTTATCAGACATGGATATGGATCAAACTGGACAGGAAATAGGAATCTCACTCCCAGGTGGAAATGAGAGACTTGGTCCTCAGAGGAGGACCTCCTCAGAGAGGAGCAAGAACTGAAACCATGACTTGCAGCAGGGAACAAGAATTCCTGTCTGACCGTGAACCATGCACAGTCATAGAGATCAAGTGCATGCAGCTGGAATAGTGCCAGTGCCATGAAGAAAGAAAATTAACAGATCTGAAGGATTAGACTCGGAGGACGCCTGGGTGGCTCAGGCAGTTGAGCGACCCACTCTTGATTTCGGCTCAGGTCCTGATGTCAGGGTCGTGAGATAGAGGCCCTCATCAGGCTCCACACTCGTGGGCGCATCTTCTTGAGATTCTGTCTCTACCCCTGCCAATTCTCCCGCATGCACTCCCCCTCTCTCAAGTAAGTAAATATATAAAATCTTAAAGAAAAAAAAAAAGATTAGACTTTGAAGAGGGAATTAGTGAACTGAAAGATAGGGATGAGAAAATGAGCTAGAATCCAGCACAGAGGGATAAAAACATGGAAAATACAAAAAATAGATCGAGAGATTTGAGAATAAATGAGAAATATAGCACAGAACCAAGACATTCCAAGATGAAAGGATTGGAGAGAAGTAGGGAAAGTCAAGGAAAAGAAAAGGGCTGAGAATTTTTTTGGGAACTGATGCAATAATAACTTGAACTTTCATAATGAAGAAGGGCACCGAGATCTGGAGAGTTAGATAAAAATTAGTCTGTTAGTAGCGATATCAAAAATGTAACTCCAAAGACTCAGCTCACAGAGAGAATCTTAAAAGTAAAAGCAAAACCAAGCCAACCCAAACCAAAATGATAAAAACCAAAATACACAGAACCCACAAAAGACCCCAAAATAAACAACTAGATCATACAATAATTTTTAATATTCTGAGAAAAAGTAAGTGATAATGTACAATATAATAGCTAGCTAAATTGTTTTTCATGGGTGAGAGCAAAATATATTTTCAAAGCATGTTTGCCACTAAGACTTTTACTGAAAGAAATAATAATAAAAAAATAACAAAAGAGGTATTCCCGTAAGAAAGCAATAAACTCACAAGCAAAAGTAATGGTAAGTAAAGAAATTAATAACCACATGGGTAAACCTAACATTGAATTGAGAAAAAAATAAATATAATGATTAGTTGTGGGAATTCTGAAAGCAAGATGGAACCAAATAATAATGTGGTACACAGAAGAGGAATTTATTGGCTTTCAAGCATCTTAAGGATCTGTGGTTTGGGAGAAATGATATATTGACTAAATTTAGACATTGATAGGTTAAATATTCACATTAAGGGTAGCAGTTTTTTAAAAGATGAAATATATAATATACAAACCAAATCAATTGATTTCTAGCTTATATGCAATAATTATAATAATAAGTAACTTGTAACATCTACTAAGTTCTTTACAAATATTAAGTCATTTAATCCTCACAACAATCTTACTGACTAAGTAGCATAACTGTCCCTATTCTGGCTCCAAAATTCATGCTCTTCCCCACTATGTTAATGTTTTTAGATATCTCTTAGTTTGATTACAGTTGGAGTAGATGTCAATATTTTTTACACAGCGATAATAAATGTGATATGAAAAGATACACAAAATGCTAACAATTAGTTTATAGAATTGAGTTTTCATAGCTTAAAAAAAAGGCAGGACTGTAATATAATATTTCTTCTTGGCAATCAATGAAGGATGGGGAGAGAGAGAAGTAACACTAACACTAAAGTACCAGTAACTAGAAATGGATTTGATGTGAGGATAATTATGAGAATTTATTATAGGAGAGGGTGACATTGCAAATCAGTAGGATAAAGACAAATTACTTAATAAATGGAAGAACAGTTAGATAGGAATCCTGAAAAATATGATTTTGGAGACCTACCATACTCTTTATTTTATTTTATTTTATTTATTTATTTATTTGACAGAGACAGAGACACAGAGAGAGGGAACACAAGCAGCAGGAGAGGGAGAGGGAGAAGCAAGCTTCCTGCTGAGCAGGGAGCCTGATGCAGGGCTCTATCCCAGGACCCCAGGATCATGACCTGAGCCAAAGGCAGATGCTTAATGACTAAGCCACCCAGTCATCCTGAAACTACCTTACTCTTCATAGAAAAATAAAATCCAGATTGATCAAGAAGTTATTTATTTATTTACTTATGATTTTATTTATTTATCTACTTGAGAGACAGGGAGAGTGCACAAGAGGGGTAGGGGGAGAGAAATCTTCAAGCAGACTCCTCACTGAGCCTGGAGCCCAACGTGGGGCTCAATCACATGATCCATGAGATCACGACCTGCACCAAAACCAAGAGTCGGATGCTCAACTGACTGAGCCACTGGCGTGCTCCTGGATAGATCGAAGATTTAAATACAAAGTCTTCCTTAAAGAAGGAAGACATGATTGTTTACAGATATTTACGCTGTGAAATCTTATGATTGTATATAAGCCAGAAACAAAAGCAAAGTCGACAAACTTTTTTTGAAACTTTTATACAGCAAAAAATAGCATAAACAAATCCACAGAGGGCTCCAGGTTTTCCCACCCCCCACTGAATGTTGGGGTTAATGTAGACCAAGAAATCAGCCGTAATACCTGGCTTGCTAAAACGTAACACAGAGGCCGTTGAGGGCAGGGAAGTTTTCAGAGAAGGGCATAGGCATTTGGAATGCAGAGGCCTGCATTATTACTCTGCAGTTGGAATGCTGCGGAGAGTTGCCTTCCCGGAGGCTTTCTTAGCCCAAATAGCCACCCCCTGTGATCTAAGAGATGTATGCATTGTCCCTTAGGTTCTGTTTTGCAGAACGGGCAGATTAGAGATCTGATTTTTCCTGAAAACAGATCCTCCTAGTTTCAGTACGACCTCTTGTCACACATTCAGTGCTTGAGAAACAGTGATAAGGATTTGTGATTATCCTGAAGGACCAATAAAAGCAGGAGGAAAGAAGAGCAAAGGGTCTTCACCTCTGAGCGTTGACCCCCTTCCATTCTTCTTTCTTTCACAGCAAAGTCTGGAGTAATCTTTCATCCATTGGTACAGAGATGGCTGGCCATTCTTGGCAGGTGGTGACCCTGACATGATCACCTTGCAACGGACACCATACGGACCACCCCCCACCACTAACGAAAACATACAGTCTGCGCACAGTAAGTTGGCGTCTGCTCACGACTGAGTTCAGGGAAGTTTCAGCCTTGGGTATTTTTACAGAATTAAAAGGTCTTTGAAAACTCCAGATATGGGGCAAGGGCAAAGCCTCTCTCTTGAGAAGAGACAATACATTAAGGTTTTAAAGCAACTCTTAAAGGCTAATTGGGGCTACCATAAATGAGGAACAGCTCCAACCTATGTTATAAGTAGTTTGGGATGTAAATTCTTGGTTCCCCAAGCACGGTACTTTAGATGTAGAATTTCGGGAAAGAGCAGGTACTAATATGAAAAGTAAACAGAACGAAGCTGTCAGATCTGTCTTTCCACCTCAACTACCTGGCGTTTAGTTCGAGCTCCTTTGGCTCCTTTATGTACAGAATCTCCCCCTAATATCTGTCTTACTAAGAATACAGATGACACAAAGTTAATTGAAAACCCCCCGTCCCCACTAAGAAGGAGGAATCACAAATCATTCATAACGTGGAGCATCTTCCTCCACCTGCACGTGCGTCTTTACAAGACTCTCTTCCCGCACCTCCATTACCTGAATGCCCTCCTCGGGGACTGAACTTGCCTCTAGGGTCCGCTCCTTCCACCTTAAAGACCGTGATGGGCCCTTGTATCAGAGATGCTATCTTTCAAGGAGAGTTAGATGTATTCCCAGTGTTATTTGACCAGCAATAGCCGTGAATTCATGAACCTCTGCCTTTCGGTTTCTTTAAGGAAATTCAGAAAAGTATAGGGGGAAAAGGGCCTCATCCCCTTTTTTGAAAGGACTTGCTGACTCTCTGGCTAATAATTATAATAGGACCCCTTGGGATTGGCAGTATTTGTGTAAATCAGTACTTGGGGCCCTCAGTGTTTGGTCTGACGTACTGAACATGACGAATTATGTGATCAACAAGCTGCTCAAAATCACTTAGCAGGAGTTCCTGAAGTGGGTGATACACTTCAGGGGAGAGGTCCAAATGTAGATGGGAGGCAACAACTTCTTACAGACCCTCGAGTCTTTGAACAGTCCTCTCTTTGTGCACAACGGGCTTGGGAACGGATCCCTGATCAGGGCACTCCTCAAGGCCCTTTGCTTCTTGTCAGCAGAGCCCCCAAGAACACTTTATCAAATTCATTAATAAGTTACGGCAAGCTATTCAGATACCAATCAGTCATAATCAGGCTGCAGACATTTTGCTATTACAATTGGCATATGAAAACGCCAACAAAGATTGTCGAGTTGCCATGAAAGGCATCCGTAGTAAAGCTTCCACTGTCGGAGAATTAATCAAAGCATGCCAATGGATTGGCACAGAGACTCATAAAGCAAGAGTCTTTGCAGCGGCATTGCACCCTGCGTTCCCAAAGGAAACTAATTATAAATCTCTCTGTTTCCAATATGGAAAGGCTGGTCACTTTATTTATTTATTTTTTTAAAAGATTTATTTATTTATTTATTTTTCAGAGAGAGAGAGAGTGAGAAAGAGCAGCATGCAGAGCGAGAAACAGACTCCTCACTGAGCAGGGAGCTCCATGTGGGTCTCGATCCCACGACTCTGGCATCATGATCCGAGCTGAAAGCAGACACTTAACTGACTGAGCCACCCAGGCATCCCAAAAGCCTGGTCACTTTAAAAAACAATGTCAAATGCCCACTTCCAACACGCACTTGGTCCCTCCAGGGAATCCCACAAAGAAACCTTGTCCAAAATGCCAAAAGGGCTTTCACTGGGCTAGCCAATGAAAATCACGATTTGATCACACAGGCCACCCCCTAAGGCAGGAAGGCTCCCAATGCGGCTCATCTCCAGCCCCGCCAAAAATGAGGAGCTCAATTTGCTTTGGTTAGATGAGCGAACCACAGTTGCCCCTCTCAAAGCTGGCACCCCTGGCAGTGCGGGATTAGACCACCTCAATCAGAACTTGTCTTAAAGGAAGGAGAAAACCCCACAAAAGCTCCTACAGGAGTATGGGGTCCATTGCCCAAAGGAATGGTAGGACTTATTGTGGGAAAATCTAGCCTCGATATCAAAGGAATCACAGTTATTCCAGGAGTCATTGACAGTGACTACACAGGTGAAATGATCATCTTAATGAGAGGAAAAGGCCTACATATGTCCCCTCCAAAAACAAAATTCGCTCGGCTACTCCTTCTCCGTTACTGGGTCCCCGGAACCCTATCAACAGAGAGAGGGGATCAAGGCTTTGGCAGCCCTGGGACCAAGGGCATTTATTGTAGTCAGAATATCTCTTTAGAGTGGCCAATGATGAAGGTTAATATACAAGGAAAATTGTTTATAGGACTCATTGATATGGGGGCAGACATTACAATTATTAGAGCCGGTGATTAGCCAGATAAATGGCCAAAATCCCCTTCCAATATTAGTTGATATTGGGACTTGCAACCAACCCTACCAGAGTTCACCAATTCTTACCTGCAAAAACCCAGATGGAAAACTCGCTTACTGCCAGCCGTTAATACTAGCAATACCCATTAATCTGTGGGGAAGAGACCTACTCTCCCAATGGGGAATGAAAATTGGGGATACCCGTTTTTTAATTGGGATCACTGTCCTTATTCCTTCCCTGCCCTTAACATGGTTAACTTCTAAACCAGTCTGGGTTGAAAGATGGCTCCTTAAAGGAGAGCAATTAATACAAGCAGAGGCTCTTATCCAAGAATAATTAAAGTTAGGACACACAGAACCCTCTACTAGCCCTTGGAATTCTCCTATTTTTGTAATTCCTAAAAGGTTAGGACAATGGCGATTGTTACCATGACCTCAGAACTATCAATGCAGTTCTTCAGCCTATGGGGCCACTTCAACAAGGACTGCCATCCCCTGCAATGATCCCTAAAGATTGGGCTCTTGGCAGTCTTTGATTTAAAAGATCGCTTTTTCACCATCCCTCTAGCCCTTCAGGATAAAGAAAAATTTGCGTTCACAGTTCCCACTGTTAATAATGAATCTCCTTCTGAACGATACCAGTGGACAGTCCTTCCTCAAGGAATGCTAAATAGCCCCACCACGTGTCAATATCCTGTACATTAGAGTAATTCCACCTGCGAGAGGTAAATGGCCTATGCCAGAATTACTCGTTCTATGGATGATACCCTTTTTGCTCCTCCTGGTTCAGAGTCTACCTAAAATAGTTGCCTTCTTGCAAAACACTATAGCCATACAAGGTATGTTAATAGCCTCAGATGAAATTCAACTTGTTTCACCCTGGAAATATCTAGGTTATCCTTTCTGAAAGAACTATTAAGCCACAATGATTAACTCGATAAAAAAATAACAAAGGACACTTGATGACTTCCAAAAACTCCTAGGAGACGTTAACTGGCTACATTGGGGATTCCAGTGCATTCCTTGTCCAACTTATTTACAACCTTGCAAGGGGACCCTTCTCTAATATGCCCCCACCCCGGGAATTAACCTCTTGGCTATACAGGAGCTTTCCTTGGTTGAAGGGGCCCTGTCTTCCCGATATCTCTCTAGAATTGACGCTAATTCCAATATTCATTTGTTTATTTTCCCCATAAGAGAAAATGCCTTCTGAACTCTTCGGTCAACTCACCCCAAACCTCCAATGTTTAGAATGGATATTCTTGGCCAATACCCCCTCAAAATCTGTTTCCCCATATCCAGATATGATGTCCACTTTTATAAGTAAAGGCCGAAAGAGATGCCTCCACCTGTCAGGGTTGAACCCACATATATTTCATATTCCCATTCCTCAGGAACAGTTTTCCTTTATGCACAATAATCATTTAACTGCACCAATTGCTCTTGCAGACTTTATTGGCATTACTTTCTGATAAGATACTTCACTTTGCTGCTCACCACCCTTTCACAATGCCCCTAATCATAACCCTATCTCCCATTCCTAATGCCCTAACTGTATTTACAGATGGGTCTGGAAAAACCGGAACAGCTAGTGTAATATGGACCAATGAGTCAGCCCTTGTTCGCTCAGGATTCCAAACTACCCAGAGAGCAGAACTCGGAGCCTTGATAGTGGCTTTGGAATCTTTTCCAAATGAACCCTTAAACATTCTTAGTGATTCGGCCTATGCTGTCTTTGTGTGCCGAAATATCGAAATTGCCTACACCAAACCCTCTTTGCCGCCAGCCGTTTATATGCTTTTTGATTCTCTGCTAAGGCAACGTTCTCAAGCAGTTCTTATAGGCTCCTAGGTTTTATACGCTCTCAGCTGGGCCTCCCAGGCCCCCTTGTGGTCAGGAAACAACGAGCAGATGCCATGGTAGTGATTTTTATTAGAAAAAGCCCATCTTGGGGTGCCTAGGTGGCTCAGTGGGTTAAAGCCTCTGCCTTCAGCTCAGGTCATGATCTCAGGGTCCTGGGATTGAGGCCCGCATCGGGCTCCCTGCTCATCAGGGAGCCTGCTTCCCCCCCTCTCTCTGCCTGCCTCTCTGCCTACTTGTGATCTCTCTCTCTCTCTTTGTCAAATAAATAAATACAATCTTAAAAAAAGAAAAAGAAAAAGTCCATCTTTCACATTCCTTTTTTCATCAAAATCAGAGATCCCTTAGCAAGGAGTTCTTCCTATTCCAGATTCTAGCCAGACAAGTTATTGTTCAATGTTCTGATTGTCAATGTACAAGTACCTCCCCGCCTCCTACCGGAGTTAACCCCCGTGGGCTCACTCCTAATGAAATCTGACAAAGGGGTGGGACCCATATCCCCTCCTTGGCCAGTTATGCAATGTTCATGTCACTATTGATACCTTTTCCAATTATATTACAGTCTCAGCCTTAGCCGAGGAAACCACAAAGCACGTCATTAAACAGTTACTACAGACCTTTTCCATTCTAGGCATTCCTGCCACTATAAAAACAGATAATGGACCAGCCTATATTAGTCAATCCTTTGCTAACTTCTGTATGCCCTGGGGCATTAAATATATTACTGGAATCCCATACAACCCCCAAGGCCAGGCTGTTATGGAGAGAGCACATTCTACCCTTAAACGCGTGATACACAAACAACAAGGGGGAGATGTGAGTCTTATAGCACAATTATAGAAAGCATTGCTTACTCTAAGTCTTTTTGAATTTAAATTCTGATTTTGAAACTCCAGCTGAAAAGCATTTTAAACCTCACTCCCCATCAGAAACACATGCCCAAGTACTCAGGAAGAACCCAGACACGGGCATCTGGCAAGGACCAGTAGAACTCATAACATGGGGGTGAGGTTATGCTTGTGTTTCCACTCAGGTGGACCAGTGCAGATCCTCTAGAAACATTAAACATCACCACCTGGCACAGCCAGAATCCAGCCCTTCAGATGAGTCACCTGAATCTAGAGGAAAAACAGTCCATCCCCCGTCAAGTGCGTCTCCACTACCCACAAGGCCAAATTCATGACCTGGGATGACCTCAAAAAGACAACCCAGAAAGCTGAGGAGATTCTACAACAGACCGGTAAACCCTCTGCTCCCGAAAATGTTCTTGGCTGTGGTATCTGTGCTTAACACCAGTTCTACCGTGGTCTGTATTCTTGTCTTCTGCTGCTGCCTAGGTGCTTCGAGACATTTTATTCAGCCTGTGTTATAACTCCCACCCCCTACCCTGGAAACCTGTTACCTGGGCAGATGCCCCTTTTCCTATTTTCAACAATGCCACTAATCTGGTGGGAGGAATTCCCATGCTCTTTGACACCCCTCATGTCAATGGCTCTTTCTGGATCTCAGTCTCACCTAACTTTACTGTTCATTCCTCCATCCTGCCCTTAGGTGTCTCCTCTGTGCTAGACCTATGATTCAGAATTTTTAACATTACATTCCTCCTCATGACAACCAAAGGGCTAATTTAACCTACCTCTCTATGGGAAGTGTATCTCATGGTGATATCACCACCTATTTGAGTCATTCCAACTGTCCCCTAGTAAACAAACAGACCCCATCTGGTGGTCACATCACATGAGAGTCTTATAGAGGGCGGGTTTCCCATATTTCACAGCTGGGACCATACGGTACCACCAACTGGGGACCTGTCCGGTCCTTTACTTGTAATGTGTCTTATAATACCTATCTTCACAACTGGTCCCCTGACCATTCTTGGACCTTCTACAGTTCGTATCCCATAAAATGGCGAGGGATACAGCGCCCCCTCCCCTTGTCTCAAAGCATTTCCAATCCGGTCTTCCTTATGGAGACTAGGACATTTATTTTTCCCCTTCAAAGTCTGGCATGCTGTTTACCAAAAAAGAAAAAAAAAAAACCCTCCAATTACTTTGTGACCTTCTCACCGAATCTCCTCAAGCAAATTATCTCAGGCATCCCACACCCATATGTCTTGGTTTTCGGTAACCTGTCTCTTGTATAAAGAAAAAGATTTCATTATCTCTCCTAATTGCTCCACCTGTCCTTTCATATTCTAACTTATCTGTACTTCGAGCCTCCTCAGTCTTTGTGCTAAGTAGGCAGGGCTATTCCTTTATCCCTGTTGATCTTACCAGAGCTTGGGAAGGATCCAAATCCATTAGCGTTCTGAATCAGGCATTCTCTGACATTCTTGGGTCTACTCATTGCGACATTATGGCGGCTATTTCGATTATTACCACATGGCAGTTACCGCTCTTTCTCACTCCGTTCAGACTGCTGCCTTTGTGGATCAGCTGGCTATTAATACCACAACGGAATTTCAACTCCAACAAACTATCGATCAAAAAATACTGGGACATCTTCAACTAATGGAAGCTGCTATTGAATATCTTGGGGAAAAACAAGAAGTCTTAGCCTGTCAGCAAGGCCTCTTAGGTGACTGGGCTCCCAAATCCATCTGTGTTACCCCCATGCCCTGGAAGCAGACCATACATATTGGGAAAATAAGAAATAAATGCACAGATCACTCCATGATAGTTTAACTTTTGACGTCCAGCAGCTAAAGGATCTAATCCTTGCCTCATTGATGGCGGTGAAGAATCACAAGCTTCATATAGAAGCTTTGCAATCTCTTTCCAATAATCTGCAGTGGCTTAACCCAGCCACATGCTTCTCCTCCACAAAATGGGGATTCTTCAGAATTGCTAATGTAATAATAATTACTGTTTTTCTTCTCATGATAGTCTGCAAAACTGGAATAAATGCTCTATCCACCGCCAGAGATGAGAAGCATATCTACACAGCACAACTGTCTCAAGAACTACTTGCTGCTGCTTTCAAGAAAAAAAAGGGGGAACTGAGCAGAGCAGTTTTGCATGTATGTGTTTTATGTATTGGTGCTCCATGGTAAGACTCCATTTAACGAAATGCTCAATTGCTAGAATATGAAAAAGAAGAGAAAGGAAGAAGTTAAAAACCTCTCTCTTTACATGCACACTGAGGCCCAGAACAGTTAATTGATTCAAAGTCCCAGAGTTAGCAACAGAATCTGGTCTAAACTTGGGCTGTTTTGTTTTGGTTTTTTCTTATCACTATCCCTTTGTTAAAATTAAGTGAAACACCACATAACCCTGGAAATAAATCCTCTATTGCGTAATTGAATAAAGAGCCTGTTGACTTTTTCCATTTCTTTAGTTCCCAGTAGTTTTGATGGTTTGAAATCTTTTTCACATGTCCCATTATTGATTATTTAATTTCTTATTATAGCACTACAGAGTCTAAAAATGTGCAAGTTAGAGAAAAACAGAATGGACTTTTCAAAGAAATATACAATGTGTGCGTGTGTTTAGATTTAAAAATTACCCCAATTAACCATTAGAAACATTTTATAACCAAATCCAAAATATCTTATTGTAAGGAGGTGTCACCTTTGAAGCAATTCTGTAGCACAGATACCGTGGTAATTATTACAAGTCCAGGAAGACTTTTTGCATGCTAGTCTCAGAAGGTTACTGTTTGAAAAAAAAAATCTAATTATAGATGTAAAAAAATATAAAAGGTTATATATATACATACATATGTGTGTATATATATATGATTTGATGTTTTGTCTGTATTATTTTTAAAATTTATTTATTTATTTATTTATTTGAGAGGAAGAGTGAGTGAAAACACAAGCTGGGGGTGGGAGGCAGAGGGAGAGGCAGACTCCCCCCTGAGCAGGGAGCCTGACATGGGGCTTGATCCCAGGACCCTGGGATCATTACCTGAGTCAAAGGCAGACGCTTAACCATCTGAGCCACCTAGGTGCCCCATGAATATGATTTGAAAATGTTTTTATAGCCTGATTATGTTTTGAAAAATAAAATAAAAAATTACCTTCTGGTAAGGAAAAATAATCTGGTCTTTATTTAATCCTTAAATTATTTGTGATCTCAGATGACCACTTTCAAACTTTTCACTCAGTGGCTGAGATTTATTTAAAATGTTATCATCTATCTGTAAAGAACTCTTGTCATTTTATGAATGAGTATTAAATCCTCTCTGAATGAGCTCATTTTCACCCGAATTGTTAGGAAATTCATCTATTACACTAACATTTTAAGCATTAAGGTTATTGCTTCATTTAGTTAAACACAATAATTATAGAAAGAAATCACGAAATGCCAGGAAAACTAATACAAAGATTAAAGGGGTTTTATAGTGAACGAATCTACAAATCAAATACGTTTATTATAAAAATAGTTATATTCTAATAATAGAACTCTTTATAGACCCAATTAATAACATCCAACAAAGATGATCTTGTTTAAGCTTCCTCATTAGAGGCTAAGAAAGCTTTTGAAGTTTAACTAGAGCAACATTTTCTGATACTTCACACATTTTGATTTAATTCTCATATTTGTAAGAGGATCAGGTTTATTTTATAAGAGGTTCAGAGCTTTATGTAAGTCCTGAGCAATGAGTCACTAATATTTTTACTTTTAAAATAGAAGCTAAGTAGGGGCGCCCAGGGGGCTCAGTCCTTTAAGCATCTGCCTTCGGCTCCGGTCATGATCCCATCCTGGAGTCCTGGGATGGAGCCCCCCTGCTCAGCAGGGAGCCTGTTTTTCCCTCTGCCTCTCCCTCTCCCTCTGTGTGCCCTCTCTCCCTTTCTTGCGTATAAATATATAAAATCTTTTAAAAAGTAGAAGCTAGGTGTCAGCTTGAGGATTTATGAAATTAAGAGAAATATTTTACTCTAATTCTTAAGAATTCGCTGTACATCATATTTTAAAGATAGAACAGAAATGCTTTGTACTATCATTACAGTTGATAAAGTCTTCTTATTTATGGTTAATAAAGGTCTACAAAATTGTCATTCTGTGTCTTACATGGAATAGAGGACATGTAACATTTTTCCTGAAATAACTTAGCATTCATTTGAATTCATCCCTTAGTTTTTTTCCTAGGTTAAAAATAACCCAAATTATTCTCATCTTTATTCATGTTTTCTATTATTAAAATAATTATTACTATTGCTTTTTCCTTTCCTTAAAATGTGGTAATAAATGTTAGACGTTGGATTCCAAAAGGGGCCTTGTCAATGCTAAATATAGGAAGAGATTACTTTCTTGCACGTTCTTACTAGAACAATAATGGGAGGGTTTTAGGAAATATCCAAATGGAAAAGATGGAGATTTTGGTGAGCCTCACAATGATAGGTACGTGTAAGTAGGGGAAAAAACATCCTAAACACCAAATCTAACTATGAAAATGACTGGAAATAGGACATTATATGGAATGGGGCAGCTCTTCGGAATGAGCAGAGAAAATATGATGGAGATTAAATGGAAATTAGACTTTCTTTAAAGATTAAAATTCAATTTATTGTTTACCAACCATTATTCATAACAAGTCAGCCTTTAACTGTGGATCACATCAGTCATTTTTCTCCTGAGTATGCCAAGGAGATACTCCAATATACTCTCCTGAATATATTACATGCTCAATGTCATTGGGGGAAAAGTCAGAATTTGTGAATACTTCTGCAAAATTAATAACATGAAACAGAACATGCATATTTCGAAGTAAAGAAATAGTGTAGAGATTTTAAAAAATTGACCCAGGTCTATGTTAAAAGTAAAAAGCGGTCAAATGGCTTTGGTAGTGGTTTTAAGGGTTTGTGCTGGATTTATTTATTTTTTTTTTAAAGATTTTATTTATTTGACAGAGAGAGACACAGCGAGAGAGGGAACACAAGCAAGGGGAGCAGGAGAGGGAGAAGCAGGCTTCCTGCCGAGCAGGGACCCCGATGGGGGGCTCTATCCCAGGATCCCGGGATCGTGACCTGAGCCGAAGGCAGCAGCTTAACGACTGAGCCACCCAGGCACCCTGTGCTGGAATTTAAAGTACGATAAGCAGAATTCAATTTTTTTTTCAAATAAGCTTTATGCCTAACATGGGGCTTGAACTTACCACCCTGAAATCAAGAATCTCATGTTCTACCAACTGAGCCAGCCTGGTGCCCTACAGATTCAATTTTTTTTTTTTAAACTACTAAGTGAAAGAGGTAGATTCTGGAGATGTTGTGAAATACTAGTCATCAGACATTCTAATCTGAAATTCTTATAAACAAAATTTTATGCAAAATGACTCTATCATGATAAGCTTTAAAACAATAGCATTTGCTTATGCTTTTTTTGGTTTTTGGTTTTTTTTTAAGAGGGGTAGGGAGGCTCCGAGGGAGAGGAAGAGAGGGAGAGAGAGAATCTTAAGCAGAGCCCTACGTGGGGCTTGATCTCACAACCCTGAGATCATTCATGACCTTGAGACAAAATCAAGAGTCTGACACCTAACCAACTGAGCCACCCAGGCGCTCTTTCTTACACTTTCATATTCACCATATAGGTCACCAAGGCGATTCTGAATACACTATTCTGAAATTAAAGATTTGTCTTGCAATTAATAATATCTGTGCCTTAACTTGGGGTTATTAGAAGTAAAGTTGATTTATTTTTTAAGATTTTATTTATTTATTTGACAGAGGTAGCACAAGCAGGGGGAGAAGCAAGCTCTCTGCTGAGCAGGGAGCCCAATGCCGCCGGACTCCATTCCAGGAACCTAGGATCATGATCTGCGCCAAAGGCGGCCATTCGACCCACTGAGCCACCCAGGGACCCCTAGAAGTAAAGTTGAAATCTTCAGATAAGTTGTACCCATCACACTATACTTTTTATTTTTTAATATTTTAAGATATTTTTTATATTTCATAATACACTTTTATTTCATATTTTTCATGCTGACTATGCTTAGTTCTAATACTATCCTAGACAAAGTTTTACAGATCTGCATTAAGATTTTACATAAATAAACATTAAAGTGGGGCGCATGGGTAGCCCAATCAGTTGAGAGTTTGCCTTTAGCACAAGTCATGATCTCTGGGTCTTTGGATGGAGCCCTGGGTGGGGCTCCCTGCTCATCTGGGGAGCCTGCTTCTCTTCTCTCTCCGTCTGCCCCTCCCCCTTACTCACTCGCTCACTCTTTCTTAAATAAATAAATAAAATATTTTTTAAAAATTTAACTATTCCAACACCAAAGTATTTGAGGATAAGAAGGTTGTGAACCACTAGAAAACAATGAACTGGGCTTAAGATCTGAGTTCTTTAAGGCCTTAAGGATACAGGAATAATCAAGACACAGTTCCTTCCTGCCCAGTGGAGCCTGGAGTTGAATCAATGAGAAAATGTGACATTCTTTATACAGGTCCAGTACTGTGCGAAGTGCATTATATACTCTATTTCATTTAGTCACATACTCCTATTAATTTTATTTTATTATTTTGATTTTACAGATAAGAAAACTGATGCTTACAGAGATTAGGTGACTTGCCCAGTGTAAGTAAGAGATGGAACTGGGATTTGATTCTAGAACTGTCAAGATACCATTGTCTGGATTATTACAGTTGTATAATAAGACTTGAAATCAGGTAGTATAAGTTTTTTAGCTTTGTCCTTTTTCAGAGTTGTTTTGGTTATTCTAAGTCCTTTACATTTCCATATGAGTTTTAGAATTAGCTTGGGGAGAATTGATATCTTAATATTAAATCTGGTTCAGTTATGTAGAAACACTTTGATCCTTTGGGGTTTTGCTTTTAAGCTTTTTAAGCAGGACCAGACCTGCAATTAGTCTAAGGCTAATTATTCCTCTCTAATGCACCATACCCTTCTTGGTGCTTTAACTGATGCTGTTTGAATTATGAAGTGTGTTTGTTGTTGTTGTTGTTGTTGTTGTTGTTTAGTTTTGTTTTTTAAGTCTAGCTGTTGGGAATAGGTATTATTCCTAGTCCCTACAAACCAGTCACTGTTCCCTCTAATCCTTTCACATGGTTCTTTACCCAGCCATACACGTATACTGATTAACACTCAACTTACTACGAAATGCAGTCTCTGCAGATCTCTGGTGTTCTCCCTGTGATCTCTCTCCTCTCTGGTACACAGCCCTGTGAACTTTGACAACCTGGTTTTCTCAGACTCCCACCTCTATCTCCTCGACTCAGGTAGACACTTGGGTCCCAACTAAGTTCTTCCTTCCTATACTGAGGCTTGGAAACTTTCTCCAGAGAGTAAACTGGGACAGCTGGGGAGGGGGCTACTAGAGAGCTCCAGTCCTTTGTTTTCCATCTCTCGAGGTTCATTGTCCTTTGTTGCTTGATGTCCCATGTCTTAAGTTCCATTTTTTCCTTCCATCCCACTAGAGATGATAGTCTCTTTTGCAGTTATTAGAATGTAAACAAATGTGATATGCGTAAATTCTAACTCATGCGCCTAATAAAACTGCTTGCCCCATACTTCCCCTTTGCCCCTTCCCACATAGTGTAGTAGGGGATGATGCAGCAGCTGGGTGGAAGGACCTCAGGCTGCTAGATAGCTTCATGGAGCAGTGCCACCCTGACTTCCTTACTACCTTGAACTTTGATTGGGGATAGAAAAAAATGTTATAACTTATTTAAGCCATTACTATTTTGGTCTTTATAAAGTAATTAGATACACTAACCAATATAGCCAAGAAAAGTAAATAATTTCCCAAGACTATGCAAATAGAAAGTGACGGAATCGATTTATTTTTTTTTTTAGTTTTTCTTTTTTTTAAATTATTATTTGCCCCAGGGGTACAGGTCTGTGAATCATCAGACTTACACCTTTCACAGCATTCACCAAAGCACAAACCCTCCCCAACGATTTATTTTTTTTAAGATTTATTTATTTATTTATTTGAGAGAGAGCAGGGGGAGGGGCAGAGAGAGGGAGAGAGAAGCAGACTCCCCACTGAGTGTGGAGCCCAGTGTGGGGCTCAGTGCAACACTCTATTCCACAACTCTGAGATCATGACCTGAGACAAAATCAAGAGTCAGATGCTTAACCACCTGAGCCACCCAGGTACCTCTGGAGTCAATTTATAAACTCAGATTTACCTATGACCAAGATCACTGTCTAGTGTTTTTGAAATTTTTGTCATTTATTCACCATTTCACAATTTTTCCCACCCACATCTTACTTGTGTTATTGTTTACTTAATATTTTTCTTTAGTAGATGACTTTAAAAGAAATTGTTATCTTAAGCAATAATAACCATTAAATCACAGATCCAATATGCCTTTTATATATTTTTCTAGTATGCATCAAGGTAAGTACATATCTATTAATGTGAAAAATATCCATCTAAAATTATCTTGTGTACTACCTGTGGAACTCATGATAAACAAGAAGAAATACACTGCATTTTTATTTTGCCTCTCAGTTACTTTAGATAATGAGTACGTATATGACACTGAATGGAAAGATCAGACTCCTCAGTGGGTCTTTATTACGCAACATACTTCCCTCACTTCATCCACCAAATTTGAGTTCCCCGGACAGTTGTTAATGAACTTCCTGTGTTACTTACAAATATAATGGACAAACCTATGACTTCTTAATGTTCACTATTGGGTGTAGTGTCCCTGGAGCAGCATTCCAGTCACAGAGGACTGCTAAGTCCATGTATCTGCCTGGCTCACAAAGGAGGTGATCGAATGCAATCTATAGTATAGAATGCAATTTAAAGTGTCATGGAAATTTAATATATTTCTTTCCACTTTAGAAAAGTAAAATTGTAACATAGAAGGAAATGACATTAGTTGCACATGAGTTGCTTTTCCACAAAACAAAAACAAACAAAAAAAACCCCTGATGATTCACAGACCTGTACCCCTGGGGCGAATAAAAAAAAAATCAGTGATTACTATGAATTTTGACTCTGCTACTAACAA
Organism: Ailurus styani; assembly: GCA_002007465.1. Lineage (NCBI taxonomy): Eukaryota > Metazoa > Chordata > Mammalia > Carnivora > Ailuridae > Ailurus > Ailurus styani. Next base: position 2,554,541 of record LNAC01000174.1, on the reverse strand, counting down.
CATGACCTTTCCCATGTGATATATCCTCTTTGGGTTTCAGTTTCATTTTACTGAAGTGCAGAATCAGGAGTTTGAAAGTATGCAAAAAAGGACAAATAACACCATAGTAAAGAATGTGCCAAAGTCATGAATTGACATTTCAAAAAAGAGAAAAAGTAAATGGCCAACAAACATATGAAAGATGTTCAACCTATTAGAGTTCAGGAACATGCAAATTAAAGCAAGACAATATATCATTTTTTCTCATTAGATTGGTAAAAATTAAGAAGTCTAACAAAATTAGTGGGGGGAAGGGGGGGAAAATGAAACAAGATGGGGCCAGGGAGTGAGACAAACCATAAGAGACTCTTAATCTCAGGAAACAAACTGAGGATTGCTGGAGGGGAGGGGGTTAGAGGGTGGCTGGGTGATGGACATCGGGGAGGGTATATGCTATGGTGAGTGCTGTGAATTGTGTAAGACTGATGAATCAGAGACTTGTACCCCTGAAACAAATAATACATTATATATATATATTTTTTTAAGATTTTATTTATTTATTTAACAGAGAGAGACACAGCGAGAGAGGGAACATGAGCAGGGGAAGTGGGAGAGAGAGAAGCAGGCTCCCTGCTGGGCAGGGAGCCTGATGCGGGGCTGGATCCCAGGACCCTGGGACCATGACCTGAGCTGAAGGCAGATGCTTAACGACTGAGCCACCCAGGTGTCCCTATATATATTTTTTTTTATTTTAAGATTTTTATTTATTCATGAGAGACAGAGAGAGAGAGGCAGAGGGAGAAGCAGGCTCCCCACTCAGCAGGGAGGCCGATGCAGGACTTGATCCCAGGACCCCAGGATCATGACCTGAGCCAAAGGCAGATGCTTAACCATCTGAGCCATCCAGGTGACAACATTCTATGTTAATTTAAAAAAAAAGTCTAACAAAATTATATGTTGGTGATAATGTAAAGCAATGAGAAAGTTTGAAGATTATATTGAAATACAAATTTTTTTGTGAGTTATTAAAATACAATTTGGTATTATCTATTGAAACTGACAACATGCATGCCTTAGAACCCAGCCATTTTACTTCTAAGCATATATCGTTGAGAATCTCTTGGTCAAATAGGCATGGAAAACATAGAATATTTATAGCAGCATTGTTTGTAATAACAAAAAACTGGAAACAACCCAAATGTCCATCAACTGGAGAATGGATAGTGATATAGCCAAACAACAATGAAAAACCTGGAGAAGAGATAGGCGCAGATATTAGAAATGTGCAAGTCTTCAGAATGGACATAGTAATTAAAACTTTATTTTTTAAAAAGTTTTATTTATTTTAGAGGGGGAAAGGGCAGGAGGAGAGAGAGAGAAAGAGAGAAGCAGATTCCTTGCGGAGCATGGAACCAAATGCGGGACTCAGTCCTATGACCCCAAGACCAGGATCTGAGCCAAAATCAGGAGTTGGATACCTAACTGTGACTGAGCAATGCAGGTGCCCCAGTAGTTCAAACTTTAAGCCTGAATAAAATCATACATAAAGCCTCGTAGAGTGAAAAGAGAAATGGGCAGAAATGGCAAGAAGGACGAACAAATTCCCTTTTCAAAAAGGCAGAGGAAACAAAGATATACAAACCTGTAATAATCATCTAATATCAATTTCCTTTTTCCATTAGAGATTGCATCTATTTTCTCTGTCTTCTGTAAAGTGCTTCTCATTAGAAGCCCTTTTATAATGTGCAAAATTACTTTGTAATATAAATAATCACCATCCTTTTTTTTTCCTGTAAGAATATATTGGGTTTCTAAATTGAGGATCCATCAATTTAGAATCATTTGAGTTATTCTTTTTATTTACTTTGCTAGAATACAGTAAACTGAATTTTAGAGGTTTCTTTAAAACACAGGTTATACTTTATACCCAGTAGTAACTTGAGCATAGACTCTGGATTCTGACTTATTCCCTTTATGGTGTCCTTTCTTCATAGATGCTGAGAAAATTCTTTGTTGAATTATTCATTCAAACAGTCAAAGAGAAATATGGAAATTCCTTGAGAAGATTAAATTTTATTGACACCAAGGATACTTAGGCCATATCACCAAAAAAATTTATGGCAACATCAGTAGTGCCTTTTAAATTAAATGACAAATTGGAAGTGTTTAACAACATATGGTCGCTTTTCCTTGACATATATGATTAAGAATATATCTTTTTATCAAAATGTAAAATACCATCTGGCAGAAGTAACAATTATTTTATTGGCCTTATACATTAAATTAATTCACTGTACTTTAAAGAGTAAATATTTTCCTATTTTTCCTTTTTCTTGTGTTAGATCTATATTTATAATACTCAAAAGCTGTATAACTCAAAAACTATAATTAGGTGTAACAATTAAAGTGGATCTTAAATTTTGAACAGAAAACAATGTGTTTCTAAATTTTTCCAAACATTTCTTTGAAATTCAAATGGCAACAGCCCTTTTCTGATACTCATAATTATAAAGCTGGATTATCTGAAAATTTAGTTACAATTTCTTATTAGGCACATGATCATGTATATGAAAGGAGTTATATGTATATGTACATAGTGCTCTTTACAAACAGGAAGAAATTTTTTTAATAAGGATGATGAATTTGAACAGCTATGTAGTACCACTACTAGCCAGAGCTATTCAATTCACTTATCAAAACTTTCAGGTTCAGAAGATACCAGATGCGTCGGAAAGTTTCTCTCTGACACAATGTATATTACATATTTAATAATGTAGAATTGGCAATTTATCATTTTAGGAAACATCAAACATTTAACAATTCTGTGCACCGTAGTGTTCTCCAAAGCCACGTTGGCACTAATACAAACAATGAATGCTTTAAACATTAGCATGTGGTATTTGTATCAGATATGTGGCCATTTAAATTCCATACATTTCAAGAGGAGCTGCGTCTGGATTTAAAATATTTCTGATACTTTTGAGTATAGTTAGGAAGCAAAGTATTTGGACAAGTAATACTTCAATAATTTTTAGTACCAGTTTATGGCCAGACCATGTTCTCTGCTCTGAAGAAGTTTAAAGTTTAGATGGGAAGGCAGACAAGTAAAAAAAGAGATTACAGAGTAGGATTGTAGGGTAAGATCCATGACTAGTAATAATCAACCAGTCTCCAAAAAGATGGGGTGGACTGTGAGGATAGCAGATGGGAGGAAGGACATTTCAGAGAGGAAAAACAGTAGGTTTGACTATTCTGAGGCATAAAATAACATGATTTAGCTACAAAATGCCTTGCTATAACCAAGGAAAGGGACACAATAACAAATTTGAGGATGTTTTCTTTTAAATCCACTTTATGGTAGTATAAATAATATAGAATAAAATGTACCCATTTTAAGTGTACTATTTGATGAGCTTTGACAAACCACAACCACACAAAAAAATATAGAATATTTCTAACAACCTAAAAAGTTCTTTTACTGCATGCAATCAGTTCTTCCACCAAATTCCACTTCAAGCCTCCAAGATAACCATGGATCTGCTTTCTGTCACTATATATTTGATTTCATGCGTTCAGAGTTTCATTAAAATGATGTTACACAGCATGTACTCTTTTGTGTCTCACTTCTTTTCCTCAGCATGATGCTTTTGAAGGTAATCAATGTTGTTGCACATGTCATTAGTTTCATTTTTATTGCTGAGTATTATAGCATTGTAAGGACATATCACACTTTATCCATTTACCAGTTGGGAAACATTTGGATTATTTCCACTTGAGGGCTATGATTAATAAAACTGCTGTGAACCATCACATTCAAATCTTGGTGTGGACATATGCTTTGATTTATTTTTGGTAAATATATGCAATGCAGTTGTTAGGTCAAATTGTGGTTGTATTTTTAACTTTATTTAAAAAATAGAACAAAAAAGGTAAAAAATAGCAGAAAAATGTCCCAAGTGGTTGTGTTGTTTTAGCTACTATTCACAGAATATATGTTTTTCATCTTTTTTGTTTCAAATTTTTTGTGTGTCTTTAAATCTAAAGTGTGTCTCCTGTGGAGGTACCTAGGTGGCTCAGTCAGTTAAGCGGTTGCCTTTGGCTTGGGTTGTGATCCCAGGGTTCTGGGATTAAGCCCCACGTTGGGCTCCTTGCATAGGGGGGAGTCTGTTCCTTCACTGCCTGCTGCTTCCCTGTCAGATAAATTATTCTGTCAAATAAATAAATCTTTAAAGTGTGTCTCTTGTGGACTATAGATAGTTGTATTTTTTTAACCCATTCTGCAGATCTTTGTCTTTTAATCAGCATGTTTAATCCATTTATATTTAATAAAATTATTGATAAAGTAGTGCTTACACCTGACATTTTGCTATTTGTTTTCTTTATGTAATATGTTGTGGCTTGATGTTGTTGTTCTGTTCCTTTATTACTGTTGCCTTTTCAGTTGTATATATTCTAGTGCACCATTTTAATTCCCTTGTCATTTCTTTTATTATGTATCTTTTGATTATTTTCTTAGTAGTTGCTCCAGGGATTACAATTACCAAGTTATAACACCAGTTCAGATTAATACCAACTTAACTTTAATAGTACACAAAAACTTTACTACTCTATAGGTTCATTCCCTCTGCTCTCTCTTGTGCTGTTACTGTGCTAAAAATTACATCTTTATACATAATGTGCCAACACAGAATTATTATTGCCTTATGCAATTGTCTTTTAAGTCAAATAGAAAAAAAATGAATTACAAATAAAAATACATTTATACTGTCTTTTATATTTACTTATGCAGTTATCTTTACAAATGCCCTCTATTTCTTCATGTGGATTTGTGCTATTGTCTAGTGTCCTTTTATTTCAACCTGAAGGACTCCCTTTAGTATCTCTTGTAGGGCACATTTCTTGCAATGAATTCTATTATGTTTATATGTATATTTTGGAAATAAATTAAGTTCTCCTTCATTTTTGAAGGATAGTTTCTCTGGATATAGAATTCTTGATTGATGGTTTTTCCCTTGAGTGTTTTGAATATGTCATGCCACTGCTGTCTGCTTCTGTAGCCTTGGTTGTAAATTTTATTGAGAATTATGTAATGAGTGACTTCTCTCTTGACACTTTCAAGATCCTCTCCTTGCTTTTGGCTTTCAACAGGTTGATTATAAAGTGTCCACATGTGGATTTTTTTGAGTTTATTCAATTTGGAATTTATTAATCTTCTTGCTGCATAGATTACTGTTGTTCATCAAATTTGGGAAGTTTTTAACCATTATTTCTTCAACTATTTCTGTCTTTTCTTTTTTCTCTTGTTCTAAGTCTCCCATTATACATATGTTGGTATGCCTGATTGTGTTCCACAGACTTCTGTGACTCAATTCATGTTTCTTTGTCTTCTTTTCTATTTGTTCCCCAAACTTGATCACCTCAACTAATCTCTATTCAAATTTGCTGATTCTTTCTTCCATCTGCTCAGATCTGCTATTGAGGCCCTCTAATGAATTTTTTACTTCAGTTATACTTTTCAACTCTAGAGTTTTTGTTGTTTTTAAAATATTTTCCCTTTATTGATTTTATCTATTTGGTAAAACATTCTCCTCATACTTTCCTCTAGTTCTTTAGACATGGTTTCCTTTAACTTTGTGAATATACCTAAAATATCTTATATAAAATTTTTTTTTAAGATTTTATTTATTTGTCAGAGAGAGAGAGAGAAAGAGCACAAGCAGGCAGAGTGGCAAGCAGAGGCAGGGGGAGAAGCAGTCTCCCTGTTGAGCAAGGAGCCCGATGCGGCACTCGATCCCAGGACCCTGGGATCATGACCTGAGCCGAAGGCAGTTGCTTAACCAACTGAGCCACCCAAGCGTACCTAAAATCTTTATGTAGTAAGTTTGACATATGGGCTTCCTCAGGGAGAGTTTCTCTTAATTGCTTTTTCTACTATGTGTGGACCACATGTTGTTATTTCTTTGCATGTATTGTGCTTTAAAAAAACTTTTATTTTTAAAACTGGACATTTCAAATAATATAATGTGGCAACTCTGGAAATTAGACTCTACTTCATCCCCAGGGTTTTTATTGTTTCTGTTTGTTATAGTGGATGTTGGTTTAGTGACTTTTTGAATGCATTCCTTAAAGTCCATATTTTTTGTTGTGTGTGACCAGTGAAGTCTTTGCTCAGTTAGCTTAGCAGTCATCTGATGACTGGACAAAGATTTCCTTAAATGTCTGCAACCAGTGATTCTCCTGGTCTTCACTGAGGGGCTTAGTATGTGTATTGGGGCATGCCTTCAACACTCAGGCAGCAAGTTTACACATCTATATGGGTTTTCACTTGCTTGCGTAGAGCCTTAAGGTCAGAAAGAGGTGAGAACTTGGGGACTTCTCAGGTCTTTCCTGAGCATCCACACAGCCCTAGGTATGCACATGCCCCTAAGCATGTATATTACCTTCTAGATTCCCAGGAATGTCTCAGTTTTTCAAAGTTCCTATGGACATCTCATTCCCTAGCTAAGTACTTTAGGGTGGCTGGAAGCAAGGATGTTCTAAGCAAAATTAAGAGATTTTTGAACTTTCTGTTGATTGCTAGGGGGAGTCACTGGTGAAATTTTTAGCAAAGAAGGAGCATGACTATTTGTGTAGCTGAAAAAAATCTTTGCTAATAAAGGAGAATGAATTTAAGGGGGACAAACTGGAGGCAAGGAGTTTAAGATTATTGAGGCATTCTGGGAAAAAACTGAGGAATGCTTGAGTTAAGATTGGAGTAGAGGGAATGGAGAAAGGGGAGTGGTGGGTTGGAAAAGCTCTTTTACAGATTAGACACTTCATGATTTAGAGGGTGATTTATTGGGGGGTCAGTAGCAATAGGTGAATAGGAGAGAATACGTGTACTCTCAGGTCTGATTAGGAAAACTAGCTGAAGGATGGGGTCATTCACCAAAAAAACCAAACAGAAGAGGCATAGGTTTGGGTGGACACATAAAAAGGCTGATCCAGATACAGTATTACCTATGGTTAAAATAACTGTGTTTTTTTTTTTTGATAGAAATGGAGTATCTTTAAGAGGGAAATTCTGTGTAATTATGCCCAGATAGCTTTGGATTCAGATGCTGTAATCCCTCCTTCCCTTCTATTTAGAAGATTCATCACCATCCTTGATTTAGGAATGCTTTAAAGGTGCTTATTATTTGGAACATATTTGACAAAGGTGAGAGGGACTTTGTCACCCTAAACAGAGCCTGTGCCTAAATACGATATAAACTTGTCGATGATCAGTCATTTCTTGGGTGGTTCTGCTCTCTGAAAACCTAGCACGGAGCAGAAAATGGGTAAAATGTTATTGACGCTAATTACTTAGAGAAGCGTGAGTCATGATTTTTTTTTTAACCCCTGCAAACTAAATTGGGCCTAAAATAATTGGTTTTAACATTTGGGAAACGTTGGTTTTCCTTGAAATCCAATTCCAGGAAAGCGGAGAATGCAAGGAGGTGTGTAGACTGCGCTGTGCAAGAGAACCTCTGACCTATTTCCCCTCTTTTTACACCCCTTCCTTTTCTGCTTCTCAGACGACCAAGTTGACTTCAAACGAACCTTTCAGTTTTTGAGTAGGACCGCGGTGAACACCCAAACGAACGGGGTTCTGGTTTCTGCGCTCCCGCAGTTCCATTTCCTAGCCGGTCACCTCCAGGATCCTGCAGGCCGGCGTCCCAGCTCTCGACAGCGGCCTGGCTTCGCAGGGGAGGGGAGAATAACGTGGGAGGGGGTAGGAAAAAGAGGATGTCGGAGGGGCGGGAGCGGCCCCGGCGCTAATCTCCGTCTCGCCCTCCCGGCCCAGACTGGAGCAGCCGGGCGGCCCGCGCCGACGGTCTGGCGCGCTCCTCCCGGGACGCCCGCCGGACTCCCGGGCCGTCTCCAATTGGCCGTCGGGGGAACGGAAGCCGAAGCGGAGCAGTGAACCCGGAAGTGCTTCTCGGCGGAGGCCCGGGCGACTCTTTTGAATGGAATCGGGCTGATTCATCGCCGGTTCGCGGAGCCAGAGCCCCGTGGAGTCTGAGCCGCCGCTGCCGCTGCTGCCGCCTCCGCGGCCTTCGCGTCACCGCAGGTGGGAGACGAGAGCCCAGAGCGCGGGTTGCCGACCCCGCCGGCCTTCAGGTAAGACAGGGAAGGCAGGCCCCGGAGGTCCGCGGAGACAGCCGTGCTAGGCCGCCGCCAGCCCCGTGCTTTCCTGAGTCACGTTGCCCGGCGGAGTTGCCACTGGAGGCCTGGGCCCTGAGGGAGGAGCTCAGGCTTCTGCGTCTTCCTTGCGGGTTACTCGGGTGTCTTGTAAGTTAGGTCTGGATGTGGTCTCCTCTTCCAGGCGTTTCTGCTTCGCTGAATTTAAACACATCTCGGGAACCCTCTTCTCCCTCTACCGGGAGAACCCTTGTGTGTGGTGTGTGGCCTGTGTGTGTGTGTCTATTGATAGTTACTCTCACGTTAAAAAACTTCAAAGCAGGCAGAGGAAACAAGAGACAGAGAATAAAATTAACTTTCCCATTGAAGGCATGCTTGTTTTATCACTTGTCCTTCCCATGGGCCTTGACCCTTTTTCTCTTAGTGTTAGGATTTCAGTTCCCTTTAAAAACCAAACAAAACCCCCCAGAGATTCACTGGTTTTTTTAACCTTGAAACTCTTCAAAGTGTGGTTTTTCTGCTGTGCTTTTTTTTTTTTTTAACTTACTTTCAGTTTGTCTTAAGTAGTTGTTGTGAATAGATAACGTTTCCTGTTTTCAATAAAGTAGTAATCTGCTACTCTGTGTTACCTCTTGGAACTTAATTTTCCTGGGGACTTACTTTGTGTCTGCCGAAAGAAGAAAAAATGTAAACTTTTCCGAAGAGTTTGAATATAAATCTAGTGACCAATAAAAAATTCTTGAAATTAAAAATGGTTACCAAAAGTTGGTAAACATTCATTTGGAAAGGCAGGGAAGAAGCCTTAAAACTTAGCACAGAAATGCAGTTCTAGGGTGAAATTATTTTTTTTATTGCTCACAGTAGTGCTGCTAAGTTGTTGATTATGTGTAAAGCCAGAAGTCACTGGTAATGTGGAAAGAACAAAAAAGAACAGAATTAGTGGAGATGATTAAGACAGTGGTGGCTTTCTTGTTTTGTCATGTAAGGCTAGCAACTGGCTCATTTAAAGCTTATGTGTTTTAAACAAATTTAATGAGTAACTGTGCATTTGGAGAGATTAAGATAGAGTAGTTCAGAATTAACTACAGTTGTGTTTAGTGAAGTGATACTTAGTGAAAGGCCTGAATATTGTCTTGAATTTGCTCCAGAACAAAATTACTTCTGGACCACAGAAGAAAGTTTTGAAGTCATCTTTTAATGAAGCCTCACCTGTTGATTTTGGGATATTATTTTTCCCCCCGAAGGTGCTTGGTAAATAATATTTTGCTGTTCTAATTGTAAAGCTGCATTTTAACCTGGGTTTATTTTATTTTTATGCTTGTCATGTAAACCTTATGTTTAGTATGTAGATTTAGAACCCATGTTTGAATATCAGGAATGAAAGGCAATTGTGTTTTTGTTCTTCATTTTATAGCAGTGCTCATTTCATAATTTACTGTCCACTTCTGAAAGTCTTATGTGAACATTCATGAGATTTATTACTCATGAACTTGTCATATACCCAGTTTGTTGCACTCATTTGACATTCATGTCCAATATTTTGGCATCTCCATCTATAAAATGAGAATTGGATTAAATAATAGCTTCTGGTTCTAAGATGATAACAATAATAGTAACAACAGTTATTGAGTGTACCTTATAAGTGCTCCAGGCACTGTATTAGGTGCTTTGTATTTTACCTTCACACTGACTTGCAAGGTAGGTATTATCCCCATTTTATAGATGAAATCTAGATTCTAGAAGAAGGTATTTTTTTTCCAGAGAGTAGGTTGGCTTGTTTTATTTGTTTTTTGTTTTTTTTTAAGGTTTTATTTTATTTATTTGTCAGAGAGAGAGAGAACACAAGTAGGGGGAGGAGCAGAGGGAGAAGCAGGCTCCTCACGGCGCAAGGAGCCCGATGAGGGAGGGACTCAATCCCCGGACCTTGAGATCATGACCTGAGCTGAAGGCAGACGTTTAACTGACTGAGGCACTCAGGTGTGTCCAGTTTGCTTGTTTTCTAAAGATTGTATTTATTTGAGAGACAGCTTGAACAGGGTGGGTGGGGCGCACAGGGAGAGAGAGAAGCAGACTCCCCACTGAGTGATGAGCCCTATGGAGGGCTCGATCCCAGCATCCCAAGATCGTGACCTGAGCTGAAGTCAGACGCGTAACTGACTGAGCCACCCAGGCGCCCCTGGAGAGTAGGTTTTGAAGCTCAGATTCCAGTCAAGGTCTGATTGCCTTCACAGCCTTTCTGGCTCTATGCTGCTTCCTTTCACTTTATGTATTTTTCATGGATTTATATCATGCCTCCCCAGATAAACTATAAATTCTTTCAGTGAAGATCACTGAGTTTCTTAGTGGCTGTATTTCTGTAGCACCTTATAATGTGCAAGGTGATACAGGTTTCTCCTACTGTCTGAAAGTTAGCTTTACCCCACTTCACTTTTACAGAAGGCCTACATTATGCCTGGTTTTCGCTAACAGAAAGAAATCGAAGAGGATTTTAGCTTTTACAAAATGTTAATTGTTTCTTTGATTTATGCCATTTCCACTTAGGAAAGTTTTAATAGGAACACTCTGCTTTTGGATAGAGGGGGAACCTTGTAATTTAATGAATGTTAAATTGAATGTTGTAATTAGGAGACAGCACAAGAAAAGATATTGTGGTAGTTCCATCTTCACTGTTCTAAACTGGAAAAATCTTGCTTTCAAAATTTTTATACTTTTTATATACTTAAATTTATACACTTAAATTTTATATACTTAAATTTATATACTATTTATATACTTAAATTTAATGTCAACTCTATTTCTTCCATTGAAGATAGCCCTTAAGAAAGTCAAAGAAGTCCATAATACGTTCCACAATTCAGAAAGTAGAGGAATTAGAAATACAGTGAGATCTGGAGTAAAGAAAGGATTTAGCATCAGTCTGAGAATCAATATGTAATTGCAGCATGGATTAGGGAGTACAAAATGAACTAAGAAAAAACAGTGATAAACTCGAACAGCTAAGAGTTTCATGATTTTGTTTGAATTTTATGAATTACTGGGACAACAGTGTCCCTTGTAAAAAGGTTGAAAAGTTAAAAAAAAATTGCCACATTCCAAATGCAGATTAAGTTAATTTTGAAGATTCTGTTTTTTAAAGTTATTCATGGCTCTATACATTTTTTTTTAAGATTTTATTTATTTATGTGACAGAGAGAAAAAGAGATCACAAGTAGGCATAGAGGCAGGCAGAGAGAGAGGAGGAAGCAGGCTCCCTGCTGAGCAGAGAGCCTGATGCGGGCCTCAATCCCAGGACCCTGAGATCATGACCTGAGCCGAAGGCAGAGGCTTTAACCCACCAAGCCACCCAGGTGCCCCCATACATTTGTTTTTGTAAATATTTGAGCATTGATTTATTTTAATTCCAACGTGAACACAATCTAACTGTATCAGGTTCTATTCAGATATTAACTCAGTAGGGAGCTGAAAAAGTGGAAGATCATCTATTTTTTTGATATACAACCTTTTGAAAGTACCAATGCTTATTTTGTACTGTTTTTACTATTTAGGATTCTAAAGATTACTGTGTGTATGATATATCAGTTACAGCTAAACACTTTATTCATATTATGTGATAATTTATTTATTTTATTTTATTTTTTATTTTAAAGATTTTATTTATTTGACACAGAGAGAGAAATCACAAGGAGGCAGAGAGGCAGGCAGAGAGGAGGAAGCAGGCTCCCTGCTGAGCAGAGAGCCTGATGCGGGCCTCGATCCCAGGACCCTGAGATCATGACCTGAGCTGAAGGCAGAGGCTTTAACCCACTGAGCCACCCAGGTGCTCTCTGATAATTTTTTTTAAAAAAGATTTTTATTTATTTACTTGAGAGAGAGCACTGAGCAGGGGGAAGGGCAAAGGGAGGGACATACTCCCTGCTGAGCAGGAAGTCTGTTGGGAGACTCTGGGATCTACACCTGAGCCAAAGGCAAACAGTTAACCCACTGAGCCACTCAAGTGCCCCTATCTGATAATGTTTTAAGTAAAGTTAATCATATCATGATAAACTCTTAAGTCCTCTGTTTTTCTTTTCTCTTTTTAAAAGATTATTTATTTACTTATTTACTTGACAGAGCGAGAGATAGAGATCACAAGTAGGCAGAGAGGCAGGCAGAGAGAGAGGGAAGCAGGCTCTCTGCTGAGTGGAGAGCCCGATGGGGGGCTTGATCCCAGGACCCTGAGATCATGACCTGTGCCGAAGGCAGAGGCTTAACCCACTGAGCCACCCAGCCTCCCCTCCTCCGTTTTTCAATAGGTGTCCTCCATTTTTCAATAGATGTAAAAGCTTGCTTTAGGTCTATAGGTGATGGGGCACCTGGGTGGCTCAGTCGTTAAGCATCTACCTTCATCTCAGGTCACTATCCCAGAATTCTGAGATCCAGTCCTGTGTTGGGCTCCCTGCTTAGCAGGAGGCCTGCTTCTCCCTCTCCCACTCCTCTTGTTTGTGTTCCCTCTCTCTCGCTGTCTCTCCATCAAATAATAAATAAAATCTTAAAAAAAAAAAGACCTATAGGTATTATGTATGGCTTTTATTTCTAAGAATTGGAAGTATTGTCTTTCTTATTATAATGTAATACTTTAATTTTATGAACCCTTTTGCTAAATTCTGCAAAATGCAAGTCCCTTCTCTAACATAATTCATTTAGTATTGTTTTGAAATTTCACTAAGTGGCAAACTATGTAGGAAGAAGAATCTGTGTTGTATGAACTGTAGCTTTGCTAAGGAGGGTGGTGCTAATAATAGCCAACACTCACTGTTTACTTAACTGTACACCAAGCATTATGTTAAATGTTGTTTATGTCCACTGTCTTTAATTTTCTGAACAACTGTATAAGGTGGATGCTCTCATTATCCCTATTTTGCAGATGAGGAAACAGGCTCAGGAAGGTAACTGACCCAAGGACACACAGCTAGTAAGTATTAGAGACAGAATTGGAATCCTGGCACTTGTATTGCAGAGTCATAAGCTCCTAACCTGCATATAAGATATGCATAACATAAAATTTACCATTTTAACCATTTTTAGGTGTATGGTTCAGTGGCTTTAAATACACTCATATTGTGCAACCATCACCACCATCCATCTCTGGAACTTTTTCATTTCCCAGTTGCAATACTTTTGAAATCATAGATAGCTCATAATTTTGATGAAGAGATGATGGCTGTCATCTCTGCAAAACATTTTTTTTCTTTTAGATTTATAAACACTAGTTACAGCTAGTCCATTGATTATTTTTCACTTCTACATTATCTATTTCTTTTTGCTTTGCTTTGTGGACACTTCAGCATTTGTCCACATATGAACTTCATCAACATCATAAAAGATAAAAGAATATGTCACTCACATATCTCTTTAGCAAAACAAGTGTGTAATGAAGTCCTTCTTGTTGAATACCTAACTGGATGAGAACATACTTCCTTTTTAGTCTTAGAAATATATTGTTCACTCATTGATCCACTTAAGTAATTTCTGTGGTGAAATTCAGGTAACAAAATTAACCATTTTAAAGTGAATAGTTCAGGGGAGTCTGGGTCTCTCAGTAGGTTAAGATCCGACCCTTGATTTCGGCTCAGGTCATGATCTCAGGGTTGTGAGATCAAGCTAGGCAACAGGCTCCATGCTTAGCTTTAAGTCTGCTTGAGATTCTGTCTCCCTCTCCATTACCCCTCTCCCCTCTCACTAACGTTCATGTGCTTGCACTCCCTCTCTCTCTCTTTCTCTCAAATAAATGAATCTTTAAAAAAACAAAGTGAACAGCTTATTGTGGTTTAGTACATTCACAGTGTTGTGCAACTACCACCTCTGTTCCAAAACATTTCCATTATTCTGAAGTAAAATCCCTTACCCATTAAGCAGTTTTTTCACATTACTCCTTCCCTGTAAACCTCTGGCAATCACTAATCCTTATTCTTTTTCTATGGATTCAGGTATTTGGGATACTTAATATAAATGGAATCACATAGTTTGTGACCTTTTGAGCATGTTTTCTTTTACATAGTATAATGTTTTGAGCTTCATCCAATTATCACATGTGTTCGTACTACATTCCTCTTTATGGCTGAATGATATTCCGTATGTTCCATTGTATGTATATTCATAGTAGAATTTGCTTTATCCTTTCAGCCTTTGGGGGACATTTGGGCTGTTTCCACCTTTGAGCTGTTGTGAATAATGATGCTCTAAACATGCATGCACCTGTGATTGTTTTGAATACCTATGTTTAATTCTTTTGGATATGTACCTAGGAATGGAATTGCTGAGTCATATGGTAATCCTTTGTTGAATTTTTTGAAGAACTCCAAAAGTGTTTCCAGCACTCCTTGGTTCTTAAGTTCGAGAAAATTAATCTAGAGTATTGTCATCTGAAGATGTATAGTCTGAAATTTTGTTTATACCTGTGGTTCTGAACTGGAAGTGATTCTGCCCTTCCAGGAGACATTTGGCAATGTCTGGGGATGTTTTTGATTATCACAACTTGGGTGGGTGCTACCAGCATCTAATGAGTAAAGGCCAGGGATTCAGCCAAACATCCTGTAATTCACAAGACAGTCCCCTACAAAAAAAATTTGGTTCTGATTGTCAGCAGTGCTGAAGAAATTATACCATCAATTTTATTGTTATTGTTAGAGAATAGAGTGCTGTTACTTGTTTCTTTACATTCATCTTCTCCAATCGTTGTGAAACTTTTTCTCTGTCAGTTCTTTCTTTGACATTATAGATATATGAAAAATTCTGAATTTTCAGCTCCGTTCAAATGAAAGCTTAAAAAAAGACTACAAAGATTGTGTCTCTAGTCTTTTTCTTTTTTTTTTTTTAAGATTTTATTTATTTATTTGTCAGAGAGAGAGAGAGAGCACAAGCAGGCAGAGTGGCAGTGGCAGGCAGAGGCAGAGGGAGAAGCAGGCTCCCTGCCGAGTAAGGAGCCAGATTCGGTACTCAATCCTAGGCAGCTGCTTAACCAACTGAGCCACCCAGGCGTCCCGTGTCTCTAGTTTTATATATCTTTTTGAAAGGTGGTGAAATGGCTTTGGGCAGCACAATAAAAACTGAAGGATGGAACAATAGCAAGAGTGTATTTCACTATTACATCATTTTGAATAATTCTTATTCTTCCATTTTCTTGTTATTTTGTCTTTCTGGCATAGTTGGGAATAATTGACTAGGAAATGATGAACTAATTCCTATGATAATGAAATAGCAAACTTTCAAATATAGGAAAAATAACATCACTAAGATTCCATAATGTATCATGGATTTGTAATAATGTGCAATGGAATGGTATGGTAATTGCACAATAGAATGTTCTGTTAAAAATATGACTAAATTTTCTTTTTGTTCTTTGAAACACCTCTAGAAAGACTTAAAGTCATGAAATGTCAATTCTTACATATAATTAGAACTACTCAAAAAAAAGAAACTTAAAAACAAAATTTGTATATGGGGTAATATACATACCCTGTATGTAGCTCTGTAGCTCCATGGGATGCTATTTCTTTCCATATACTTCTGGAAATGGTGATTAAAATCAGTTTTGATTTCTATTTCGCTTTTAGGAATTTTGCTTAATTTAAAGCTCATGGCATATTTTCCTCTGTAGTTCTCAAAGTAATTATATCTTATTTACTTTTTTTAGGAGAGAGAGAAGAAAAATACTTGGGAAAAGTTATACCTGCCAGTATTAGCAAGAACTTTAATTAAGAAGAAATTTGTCAAACTCAACAAATTGAAGCTTAACTCCTAAAGAGTTGTGGTTACTGACCAGGTGAGAATTAAGAATGCATATAACTTTCACCTATTCTTTCAAGATATGATATAAAGATGTTATGAAAACATATCATCTTTTAAACACATCAAATTACAAATATGTGATAGATATCCAGATTTAAGAGCTAATGAAAGTCATTTACTTAACTAGCACTTTTGTTCTTATTTGCTTCTATAAACTTAAAAAAAGTAGTGTGGTATAGAACATTTATTGATATATTTCATTTCCAAATGGTAGTATTTTTATTAAACCTCATTATGTTATCTAAAATGGTTTAGTTTGTTAAATATTTTTTCCTGTTTGCTGAGACATCTAATTTTACTAAAAACACAAATTTGACCTGCCAGATTTTCTTTCCCTCTGCTCCCCACATTGCTCATGTATATTCACAGCATCTGGAGTCTGTGTAAAGTCATAAGAAACAACACTGGGGGAATAGATAAACTGAACACAGCTGGGAATCGACTTTGGCCTGGAATATATATAATGTCTAAAGTATACTGTATGTTAGCTTTTTCTGTTTGTTCTTTAAGTTTATAAGCTTGAAATGGTCCAAAAGAATTTTTTTTCCTTTGGTAATACATTCTAGAGGAATATCTTTAATATTTTAAACTATTTGGGTTTTGCCCCCCTGTTTACAGCCTTTAAAAAGTGCCATGTACTGAATGCTATATTTGAGTTGAGGAATTTTAATGAGAATTTGTTGGGAGATTTTGTTGGTAAATGCTGCTATTAGAATGTGTTAAGTTACAAAGCAGAAACTTTGGACTAGCAAGTTTTCTTATGTGCCTTTCATTTTTTAAAATGAATTTATCAAAAAAAAAATAAAAAAAATAAAATGAATTTATCCATTGTGACTCTCACAGACTTGTTGATATAAAGTTGTTTATAAATTGTTATTTATATAAAATTCAAAAACAGCAGAACTAATAATCTATGCTATTACAAATTGAAGTTCTGTCTTTGCACAGTGGTAGGGACTGGAAAGCTGTTCTAAGAGGTATTCTTAGGTGCCCATAATGTTGTTTCTTTAGCTAGGTGGTGGTTATGGGAGCGTGTTCACTTTGTGAAGATTTCATGGCTATGTCATTTGTGCATTTTTCTCTATGTGGACTTGGATAGAGTTTGCAATATTAACATTGTTAAATACAGGAGTAAATTGTTAGCAGAATCAACATGATTAAGCTGTAATGTAATGATCATGAGTACATTATTTTTAGTTTGTATAGCAGTTTCAACTAGTAAAACAGTATGAACAGATGACTAATTCATTAGCATTTAATTTAGAATATAAATTGTAATACCATTATTTAAAGCGTATACTTCAAAAAGAAATTTTAAGGCACAGTAGCAATTTTCAAGTAGAAGAAGTGCTTCATTGTCACTCTTAAAGCATTTAGTTGTACTGATATTAATTTTCTAGAATTTGGTTACACTTTTTTGTGTAGTTGAGGTCATACTCAAACCCTTGCTGTTTCTTTCCTTTGATTTCTTTTGAGTTTTTCAAGCTTATAAGAATGTCTTCTGTAGTTATTCTAGATATAAAAAACAAATCAGATTGATACTTCTTTGTATTGATTAACTCTGAAATTATCATTGAGAAGAACAGCTGAATTTCCTTAGTTTATTTCCACATCTGAAATAAGGCAGAATATCTGTGTAAGTTCTAGAACACTATCTTAATGCATTTAATGTTTACTTTATAATATTTCTTTTAGTATAATGAGTTCCTTTTAAAAAAGCCTTTGATGCTAATTCAGAGATCCATAATCTGCTCACAATGTCTTTCACATGTAGTTTTGATGATAACTGACAAGCTGTAAGTTAATTAGCACAGAACTTACTAATGAGGATGTTAAAATTTAATTTAAAAGTGAGGATTTTTATTTGTACACTCTGAACAAATTGAAGGAAATTCAATCATACATATGATAAGCATTTCAGGCACTTTTTCTTCATTCAGGTACTTTATTAGATAACAATGAGAAAATATAATTAACTTAATGATAGCAAAGTTTTGAAAGTATGCTAAGATTGCTTGTCTTAAAACCGGGGATAACCCAAAACCAAAGCAGTAAAGTAAGGTCTGTTAATTAGCATGGAAGACAGCTTCTTGAATTAATATGTGGTGTTAATTAACAGGAAGTCTGATGTTGTGTTGTAATTACCACCAATATTTTTGACATACTGAGTGACTGAAGGTGAATTATATAGATAGCAATTGAGTAAACACTTTTGTGCTTAGGAACGTTTTCCTTTGTTTCTGTTTTCTAGAAATATGGACAGACTTCTTAGACTTGGAGGAGGTATGCCTGGACTGGGCCAGGTTAGTATATAGGCTTTCAGTATTTCTTTGTTTGTAAACTACACGTCTTTCTCTGTTTATCCAAAGAGAAAGAAATCACTCCCAAGGAAATCATCTCACAGATAACCTTATGGTAAGAAGCTTACCTTATTGCTGGTTGTTGTATTGCAACACTAAATAACATGAGGGGAACATTTTCTATTATCTTAATTTAATTTTCTCCTAGGAGTAAGTATTTTCTCTATTTTTTTAATTTAAAATTTGGGGGTATGTAAGTTTCTTAAGCTTGCCTTTTAATAAAAAATAAAAAGAACTCAGAATATCTTATTTCTGGGTTTACAATGTAGACTTTAGAAGTAACACATGAAAAAGTAAACATGACATATTTTTGGCAGGATCCAGAAAACTGACCCATAGAATGTTTACGTACAGTTTTAATACTGATAAATTCCTCTGGTAGTTATGATAGATGACTGAAATAATATGTAATTATCTCTTTTTTCTTTAAATTTGGTATGTATGGTTTCTTTTACATTCTTATTAAAATTAAATTTGTTTTCAGTTTTAATATTATCATCTACCTTGTTTCTTGCTGTTGGGCAAATGGCTTCTACATCGATTTTTTTGATCTTAGAATTTATTCTGCTTTAGGCGAAGCAGAAATTTTTGCCTTTTTTGAGTTCTACACTGATTGTATTTCCAGTCCTCCATTTACAAAAGTGATAACTATGTGTTGTTCCTTTCCTGAGACGTTTACGTAACATAATGTTTTATGACCAAATTTTGGGAATGTTTTTATAACCTACTTTTATAACCCTTATAGCTACCAGCTTTCCTTCATTTCATATCACAATCAATCAGTTTGTCTTCCTTCATTTAAGTAGTCTATACTGGGGTGCCTGGGTGGCTCAGTCGTTAAGCATCTGCCTTCGGCTTAGGTCATGATCCCAGGGTCCTGGGATCGAGCCTGACACCAAGCCTGACACCGGGCTCCCTGCTCAGCGGGGAGCCTGCTTCTCCCTTTCCCGCTCCCCCTGCTTGTGTTCCCTCTCTCACTGTCTCTCTCTCTCTCTGTCAAAAAATAAATAAAATCTTTTTTAAAAAAATAAAGTAGTCTATGTTTTGTGAAAAAAAAACAGTTTTGTTGGGGATTTCATGGTATTTTCAGTGTGGAGGCACTTTCATAAGAATTCCTTAAGTAGGTCTGTCTCATGGCTTCTACTAATAAACCTTTTCCTTTTGGAAAGTTGCAATCATTTTATGATTCTGTGTTGCATCCTTATATAGACTTCAGTTATTTTTCCTTTTTTTTTTTTCCAGTTTTTACTGTGGTTGGTGTTGACTATTTCTCTTTTTCCTTTACTATCAGCCTATTTTTAAATGATTATTCATTTTTGTAAGATATGTGTAATACATTCTCTTAAGAAGCCTAAACCTTGAAGCGCCAGGGTAGCTCAGTCAGTTAAGTGTCTAACTTTTAATTTTGGATGAGGTCATGATCTCTGGGTCTTGGGATTGAGCTGTGCATCAGGCTCTGAGTGGTGTGCGGAGTCTGCGATTTTCTCTCTACTTCTGTCCCTACCCTGCCTGTCTGCATGCTCTCTCGCTCTCACTCTCTCTCTTTCTCTCAATAAAATCTTAAAAAAAAAAAAAAAAGGCCTAAGTCTTTGGGAACTTGACTTTTCCAAAGCTCTCTTTCCATACTTTCATAAGCATTCTAGATAGCTTTTAGAATTCCTTCATTTATTTCAAAGTTAGCAATAACAATGTTAAGGCATATCAAAGTGTCAGAAGTGAGCTGAGGTAGTATATAGGTACTGCAAATTTACCTGCAAAATATAGGCAATGATACTGCCTTAGTAGAATTCTTAAAGGAAGTTGCATCAAATTTAAATACCAACGTACCTTTTCTTAAGCATTAGATGAAATAAATTACATATTCATGCTAGATAGCCATCCTGGGAAATTGCTGGATGTGAAATACAGTTTTACTGACCACAAATTGAGCTATGTCATATCTCAGTGACCGCTGCAAACCTTCGTAATAAGCAAAAAACTTAAGTTTGGTTTAATAACCTCTCCTTGGTTTCTGATAATTTAATTACCTTGTGTGTCCTGTATCCTTATTTGAACTTAAAAATATGTTGTTTGAGAATCTGTTATTTCAGATATGTGTGTCATCTTCCCAATTAGATGACAGATTCTCAGTGGGATAATTTGTGGGTTGCTTATTTTTGTGATATCTCCTTTATCAAATACTAGTGTTTGAGTGTTTGGGCTCAGTGCAGAGTCTGCTTGCCCTTCTCCCGCTGCTCCTCCCCCAACTCACACTCGTGCTCTCTCTCTCTAAAAATAAAGTCTTTAAAATTTTTTTTATTTTACTTTTGCTCTAGATTTAAGATGTACCTTTGCAGCAGATGTCAAGTGTATTTTTTAATATACGGAAATAAAATGTGTCCTGTTTATTTTTAATAAAGTAAAAAATATTTGGGTTAATAGCTACTCTTTCTATTCAGTAATGCATAGCAGCCAGTAAAAATGGAAAAGGAGACATGAGCTCCAAAAATAAATGAGTTATGTTGCTATCTTACCATTTAATGGAAAAGTTAGAATTTCCTTATAGATAGGGGCAGGATACTTGCTGGTAAGTTTGCAGATGGACCTTTGAAAACATGAGAATACAAACAGAATAGGGTTCTTCATTCTAATAACTCTGAACTTTTCTCTGAAATGATTTTTCTCTTTTCCATGGCTAATCCTTCCACTTACTCTCTGGTCCCATCCTGTATTGAAACCTTGCTCATCTGCACTGACCCCTTTCTCTGTGTACAAAAATGTTTGTCTGTATCCAAAAAACAACAAAACTTCACTGTACCCTGTCCCTAAGCCTTTCTTCTATTTCTAGAATTCCTGAAATAATAGCTTATACTCACAGGTTATACTTCCTTACCTTTGACTCTTGCAAGGTTGTATACTGGCCTCCTCTTCCATTACTTTTCTGGAATTGTTCAAGTTGCCATATCTATTGGCCTGCCTTTGGTTCCCTTTTCACTGGCCTTTAATATTTTTTTAAAGATTTTATTTATTTATATGTCAGAGAGAGAGAATGAGCAAAAACAGGGGAAGCAGCAGGCAGAGGGAGAAGCAGGCTCCACTGAGCAGGTAGCCCGATTCGGGACTCAATCTCAGGACCCTGTGAGATCATGACCTGAGCGGAAGGCAGACACTTACTTAACCCACTGAGCCACCCAGGCATCCCTGGACTTTAATATTTTAATACTGTTCACAATGTCAGTATTAAAACTCAATCTTCCATTAGCTTTTTTTTTTAAGATTTTATTTATTTGACAGAGAGAGAGAGAGAGAGAGAGAGCACACACACACACAAGGAGAGGGAAAAACAGACTCCCCACTGAGCAGGGAGCCCAATGTGGGGCTCAATCCCAGGACCCTGGGATTGTGACCTGAGTCAAAGGCAGCCCCTTAATGGACTGAGCCACCCAGGGGGCCCCACAAATAGATATTTTATTAGAAATATTAAAATTTGTTAACTAGTAGCTTTAAATTTCAAATGTATTTTTTTATTTGCTAAAGTGTTTATAAACTTGAAATTAAGACATGAGATGATTTATCAAAAGCATTTACTGCTGTAGTTTGGCTACTTGATTATCTTTATAACTATCCCAGTTTAGGTCTTTCCAAGCTAAACTTTGGAAACTTAACTTTCCAAAATCTGTGAAGATAAAACCCAAGAGATAGGCATAGCCAAAGCATAGTCTCCAGTCTCTAAAAGGTTTTTAGTTTAAGTTTTTGGGTCCATTTTAGCTTTAGAAACAGCCAAGGTATGGTTTTAAGTTAAGTTTAAAAGTGAATGAATTCTCACGGCACCTGGGTGGCTCAATCTGTTAGCGTCCGACTCTTGGTTTCAGCTCAGGTCGTGATCTCATGGATGGAGATCTCATGGGTCAAGAGGTGGAGCCCTGCCTCTGGCTCCAAGCTCAGTGAGGATTCTACACCTCTGTCCCTCCCTGTGCATGTGCTGTTTCTCTCCAGAATAAATAAATCTTAAAAAAAAAGAAGAAGAAGAAGAAAAGTAAAGGAATTCTTAAATGAAATGTCCCTAGCATCTGTTGGCTTGTATTGTATTTGAATTTGTTAGGCCAGTATTTTGACTTTCTAAGAACATTGTTACTTAACCTAGGTATGTTACATTCTACTCTGTATTGTTCTGATTTTAGTATATGTGCTGCTTGGAAGCCAGCACAGGATGTTATATTCTAGTAGAGCACACCAATTATCAGTGGATACTAGTGTTCATTATAAATAATGTGATTTGAAAGTATAGTGGATGTAGGGTTTCTTTTTCCACAATAAAGGTAGATAAGACTGAATTGAAGAGATGATGTTTGAGCTAAATTTTGGAATATATGGCGAGACATATTCAAAAGATTGGAGAATGGGTTATGTAAGGGAAAATAACAAGGAAGGAAGCTGATGAATGAATTTGGAGTAGATTGTAAAAGGCCTGAATGACATTCCTAGTGATTTTTACTTTTTTTTTTCCCCATAGGCATTATAGTTTCATGAAGATTTTTTTTTTAAAAGATTTTATTTATTTATTTGACACAGAGAGAGAGACCACAAGTAGGCAGAGAGGCAGGCAGAGAGACAGGGAGAGGAGGAAGCAGGCTCCCCGCTGAGCAGAGAGCCCTATGCGGGCCTCGATCCCAGGACGCTGAGATCATGACCTGAGCCGAAAGCAGAGGCTTTAACCCACTGAGCCACCCAGGCGCCCGAGATTTTTTTTAACAGAGTTATGAGACAATACAATTTGTGTGCCTTTTTAAAAAAAAAATTATTTGAGAGAGAGAGTGCATGTGTGTGTAGGGGGAAGGGAAGAGGGGGGAGGGAGAGAGAATCTTGAGCAGATTCTGTCCTGAGCATGGAGTCCAACATGGGCTTGATCTCACAATCCTGAGATCTTGACCTGAGCTGAAAACAAGATAGCCTTAACTGACTAAGCCACCCAGGTGCCCTAATTCAATCTTTGTTTTTGGGAAGTAATTCTAGTGGTAGTTTGCAGAGTAGATGGAAGAAATTGAAGGCAGAGTCATCAAGTCTATGAAGTAACTTCTGATTTATAACCTTTCAGGCACATAGTAGGATTTTATTTCTCTATCATTTTTTAAGGTAGCTTGACCATGACTTAACTTTGACCAGTGTAACCTGAGTTGGAAATTAATAGGTCACTTTTATGTGGCAGCTTTAAAAATCAGTATGATTTGCCTGCCCTGGTTATCAAGAAAGCATGGAAATGGAATCTTTGTTAGCTGGGTCCCCCAGAGAGAATGACATACCTGCCTGTCAGAGATTGTGATTTTTGTGTGAAATGTCCTAATTGTTGTGATCTCTGGTTTTTATTTTAAGAAGCATGATAGTAGACCAAACTAAATACATATGCAGAGCTGTGTTCCCTGTAAGCTATCAGTTTGTGTCTTTCTGATACAGAGGTAGTGTCTTCCAGATGCAAAAAAAAAAAAGGGGGGGGAAATACTATAGACGAATGATGAGAGGAGGCTTTCTGAAAGTGGTGAGATGTAAGCTACATTTTGAGGGAGTATTTCAGGTGGCTTGATTTAAAAAAAAAATAACTTCCTGAATTGGATGTGTTCTATTTTGTTAAAACTCCCAAATCCCTATAGTATGTGGATTTTGTGTACATAACTAATAATCATTTTTCTGTTTCTCTGGGTATTTGAGTAGAAATGTTCTTTCAGTTATTTGTTTTTTGAGTTTTAGTCTGATGTTTTATAGAGAAGATTAACAACATAAGAATGAGAAAAAATCGTGGAATAAATGAGGAAATAATGCCATTTTCACAGATGAGGAGTCTACTATCACATGCCAGTTCTCCAATTTAATCATAAATTCAGTGGAGTTGCAGTAAAAATATCAACTGGAATTTTCATGGAATTAGAAAACTGATTCTAAAATTCATATAACAAAAAATAATTCAAGAGAAGCAGAGAAATTCTTAGAAAGGAGAAACTTGCTCTACCAAATATCAAAATATATTTTAATGTTTTATGACTTAAGTAGTGTAATATTGGCATATAGACAGATCAGTGTAATCAAGTAGGAAGCCCAGAAATAGACTCATGCATATATGGGAACTTGATTTCTGATGGAGATTGTATTAAAAATTAGGAAGGGGTGAGCTGAGCGGTTCATTACATGATGCTTGAACAAGTGGCTTTCTACATGGGGGAAAACTAATACTAGATTCTTACCTTATTTTATATATAAAAATGGATAGCACATGGATTGAGGCATGGCATGATTGTGAAAATCAAACTTTATAATTTTGGAAGATATACCAATAAGGATGGCTATTCAAAAAACAACAACAACAACAACAACTAGAAAATCACAATTGTTGATTAGGATGTAGAGAAATTTGAACCGTGTGCATTGTTGGTTGGAATGTAATTATGTAACCTTTGTGGAAAACAGTATGGTGGTTAATCAAAAAATTAAGCATACAAGTACCACACAATGCAGTAATTCTATTTCTGTCATTGTGTATATCCCCCCAAATTGAAAGCTGGAACAATAGATATTTGTTGTTGTTGTTGTTTTTTAATGATTTTATTTATTTATTTGACAGAGAGATTACAAGTAGGCAGAGAGGCAGGCAGAGAGAGAGGAGGAAGCAGGCTCCCTGCTGAGCAGAGAGCCCGATGTAGGGCTTGATCCCAGGACCCTGAGATCATGACCTGAGCCGAAGGCAGAGGCTTTAACCCACTGAGCCATCCAGGTGCCCCTCAAATAGATATTTGTACATCAGTGTTCATAGCAGTGTTATTCACAATAGCCAAAAGGTAGAAGCAAATTATGTCGAACTGATAGATGAGTGGATTAAAAAAATGTGATATGTACATGCTATGGAATATTATTCAACCTTAAAAGGAAGGAAAAACCTGACCTCTGATAAACCATGGATGAACCTTGAAGATATGATACTAAGTGAAATGAGCCAGTCACAAAAGGACAAATATTGAATGCTTTCGCTTATAGGAAGTACTAGAGTAGTCATATTCATAGAGACAGAAAGTAGAATGGTTGTTGCCAGGGTTTGGGGGAAGTAGTGGAATGGGTTAGTATTCATAAGGTTATAGGGTTTCACTTTAGGAAGACAAAAAGTTCTGGAAATGGATAGTGGTGTTTTTCGCACAACAATGAATGTGTGAATGTACTTAATGCCACAGAAATGCATACTTAAAAATGGTTAAATGATAAATTTTACCACAATAAAAATTTCAGTTACCATGTCTTTAAAATGAGATTAATACCTACCTTAGATGTTTCTTAAAAGGATTAAATATGTCAAACACACAGAAGATAGCCCAAAAATTTTTTTAAAAGAAAATTTTGTCTGTATGACCTCAAAATAGGAAAGCAAAACTCAGAAGATTGCTAATTTGACTGCTTCAATACATTACTAACGCTTGTCCCAACAAAGACAGTAGGAACAAACTAAATAGACAAGCAGTAGAAGGAGAGAAGATTTTTTAAAGATTTTATTTATTTGACAGAGAGAGAGATTACAAGTAGGCAGAGAGGCAAGCAGAGAGAGGAAGCAGGCTCCCTGCGGAGCAGAGAGCCCGATGCAGGCCTCGATCCCAGGACCCTGAGATCATGACCTGAGCCGAAGGCAGAGGCTTTAACCCACTGAGCCACCCAGGCGCCGGAGAGAAGATTTTTGTAACACATTCATCTGCAGCACATTGAGCAGAACCACAAATCAGTAAAACAAAAAAGGACAACCTCATAGAAGAAAGAACATGAAATGGCAGTTTGTACAACTGCCAGCAAGCATAGGAAAAGATACTCAATGTATGTCAGAGAAATGAAAACTGAAACAAGTATTAGATTTTTTTTTTTTTTTACAAAAGTCTGTTGTATTAAGTGTTAATGAAGATTTTGGAAAGCAAAAATTTGCACATAACCTTTTTTTCTGTAGGTTGGGTATGGGTGTAGTGTATGGGTGTGGAAATTGGTTAAGGATTGTATCTCAGTGTTTAGAACATTACCTGGCAAATAGAAGACCATAAATATATGTTGAATGAACACACTACATGTGGAATGTAAATGGTTGTAGTCACTTTGGAAATCAATTTGACGGAATCTAGTAATATTGAAAATGCTCTAACTTCTGTGTCTCAGCAATTCCATTTATTTACTTTAGAGAAATTCTTGCACGTTTATCATGTGTTTAAGGATTTATGACATATTATGACACTGTTCACACTTGAAAAATTGCAGAATATTTAAATGTCTATCTGTGAGAAATTGTGTTATGATGGAATATTATACTGCATTTAAAATGATTCTTAGACTTACAAACATTAAGAGAAAAATTCAGGTTGTGGAGAGATATACAATATGAAAGCATTGATGTTAATTCTAAAAACATAACACTTTTTAAAGGGTACATAACTCGAGTAAAAGTATTACAGCAGCACTGTCCAGTAGAACTTTCTGCAGTGATAGAAATACTCTATATTGGCTCTAACACAGTAATGTTAGCCATATGTGGCTGGCTGTTAAGCACTTGAAATGCGAGTAGAACAACTGAAAAATTGAATTTTAAATTTTATTTAATTTTAACTTCTATTAATTTAAGTCTAATAGCCACATTTAGCTGTTGAGTCCATGGATTGTGCCTACCTTGTGTGACTGAAGAACTGAATTTTTAATTTTATTTAAATTTATTGTTATATGTAGCTAGTGACTACCATAGGCTTAGATAAACCCACACAAAGTCCTAAGAAGGGAGGGAGGCAAAAGGAACTTTTACTTCATAAAAAATGTTCTCTCTTTTTTTTTAAGGTTTTATTTATTTGACACAGAGAGATCACAAGTAGGCAGAGAGGCAGGCAGAGAGAGGAGGAAGCAGGCTCCCTGCCGAGCAGGGAGCCCGATGCGGGCCTCGATCCCAGGACCCTGAGATCATGATCTGAGCCGAAGGCAGAGGCTTTAACCCACTGAGCCACCCAGATACCCTGTTCTCTCTTTTTAATAAACAAATGAACAAACAAAAAGATTAAGCAAAAGAACAGGTCAGTGAGTACCATTAAATGATATTAAATACCATTTTCCTTTTCTACTTTTTTAAAAAGTCACCAAGTGAGACAAAATCAGAAATGCATTTTAATTTACTTTTCAGTACTGTTTTTCATGCTTTACTTACGTATTTCATATAACTCTAAAGAGGTTGCCAGAGGCTAAACTATGTAGGGCCTTATAGAAGATCCTCTTCCCAGTGAGTTGGGAAATCATTAAAGATTTTTGAACAAAGGAGTTATGCTTATTAAACATTTTTAAAGAACTTGGGTACTCTGGAGATGGAATGTAAGATGGAAAGAATGGAAGCAGGAAGAAGCTACTACGATACTGTTTTAAGATAAGTTACAGATTACAATGTTTTATTTTTATTGCATATTTATGTGCCAGAGAGATTCTGGTGTAGTTTGAGCCAACACAGGTTAATGTGTACAATTAATCTTT
This sequence comes from Ailurus styani, assembly GCA_002007465.1. Lineage (NCBI taxonomy): Eukaryota > Metazoa > Chordata > Mammalia > Carnivora > Ailuridae > Ailurus > Ailurus styani. Next base: position 2,526,720 of record LNAC01000174.1, on the reverse strand, counting down.
ACACCTGTCACATTTGAAATACAACCTTTATTTACTAAAAGGTGCAATAGCATGAAAATGAGCAGGCATTTACAAAAGACTTTTTATGATTATGTTCCTTGAGCGCTTTAGTCTGTTTGTATTGACAATTTTTATATACTGATGGATGCTTCTGGCTACCTTTTCTTCTCTTTGATTCTTTGAGTATCTATCCTTATGTGATCCTCTCAACATTTACAAAGAGCCTTTCTAAACATTGGTAGATTAATTTGGCCATTTTTCTGCCTATTAAGAGTAGGGAAGGGTCAAGAAATTGTAATTGTTTTATTTCTTTGCTTAACTACAAATAAATAGTGATTTTGCTTTAGAAACAAAGCAAAAATACAAGATGCCTTTAATTTTTTCATTGCTGCACTTGTCATGTAATAATTTTATTATTTTTAAAAGTATAGTTCCTAATTATTCTATTCATGTACTTGAGCTGATGTTTCTACTGTAGAAAATTAAGAAAGGTCAGGTCAATAGCAAGCTAATTAGAGCACACTCTTTCTAGTTGTCATTGTAATGTAATTCCTCTGAATAGATATTAAACCTCATGAAAAATGTGGTGCTCTGGAGAGGTCTCAAATCTACTCTTGAGAGTTCTCAAGTGAAAGGAAAACAAATTCCTGGTGGGTGCATTATAGTTAACTCTCTTGTCATTTTGTTTGAACATTCTGCTGAGTGGTCTTTCAAGGGGAAGGATCTTTGACACTTGTGAATGTTAAATTTCTATTTTGATATGAAATTACCATAAATGGTTTTGTTTGAAATCTTTAGAATATAAGGGGAGCAGTTATTTTCAATTACAGTGAGATTATCTTCCAGAATTAATCATATTCTGATGAAATAGAAAATAAAAATGAGGAAAAATGAAACAGTAAGATTCTAAATTTGATGTCAAAGATATGATGAACCTGTGACACTTGATACCATTTTTGGTGGAAAAGATATATGGGATGAGAAATAAGAGAAGATACCTCTCTCTGTCTGATTTAGGAAACAGAGGTATTGCAATATAACCTCAATCTGCCAAATATACGGGATGTTACAATCTTAAAAATCCAGTCTGTGTCTTTTTCTTCCCTACCTTCTACATTGTTTTGCGTATTTGAATTACTGGTTACATCACTCGTTTGGTACATTGATCTTTGGGTTTCCTATCTTAAACTTTTGTAATGTAACTTGTAATTTTTCAGATCATATTATCATTTGGACAGTACTGTAGGTATCTTACTCATCTGAAATCTGGGCAGACATGATCAGCGTTTCCCACAACGCACAGTCAAGGTGGTTCTTTGTGGCCTGAGTGCCCCAGAAGCATGGCACCAGAGCAGGGCAGTGGTCTCCACTGAGCAACCTCCCAGTGCTGCTTTTCAGACTGTTGCTGATGATTTCACAAGCTCTTCCTGCCGGGACACTGAGTGCCTGTGTGGAGCACCACGGGAGGGCTTAGGAACCATAAAGAATAAATTAATGATTCAGGTAGTTATACTTTTCTCTTACTCCTATGTATATTTTCCCTCTTTTTACCTGTGTACATTCTTACCTGCCTGTGGTAGTTCTCTGTTGATGAGTTCTTTATTCCCTTAATGTTTTAAACACCAGAGCCTAAGTAATTCAAAGCAAAATGCCTATCGGAAGTAGATGAAACAACAAAACCTAGTTGGAAAAGCACCCCTTTCTGTTTTAGAGAAAAGGTGTTCTTTTACTAAATGAAAATGGCTTATTTTATCACCTAGTAGAATACATTTTTGTTACCATTAAATAGCCATATCACTAGGGAGATGATTTTGATTTTACTTTAGTTTTCACCTGGTTCCACAGTTTCTCGTTGCTATTTCCTTCCCATTCCCCCCTAATTTCTATTTTGTAGGCTAAATGAGATTTTGGAATATTTTATAGTTTAGTCTTTTAACCAGACTCTTTCTTAGGGGTTTCCTTGAGGGCTGTGAACACTAGCAGTATTGTAGCGATACTGTAGCAATAAAGGGAGATAGTCTGAATAGGGAATGTAATTGTCAGTGGGATCTAGGGCAAATGTCTGAATCCACAAAGAGAACCCACATAGTTTGATAGTTTTATCAGTATTCTTCTAGAATTTATAGAAATGGGGTGGGGGAGAGGATGAGAGCCAAATGGTCTAATGCTGAATGCCTCCTGTGTTTTGAGATGTTCTATGAATTTAATCTCTTTGAATCCTCACAGCAATCCTATGTGAGTAGGGATAATCACTCCCATATTATGGGCTTGAGTCACAGAACTAAGAAGTGAAGCTCAAGTTAGAACACAAGTTTTCTGATGCTAAGGGCTATTCTGCATCAACGTTTTCTCACGTAGATATTTTTATAGTGTCATTGGCTATTTGCTTCATAAATTAAAAAACCTTAAATAGTCTGGAAATTTTTATTGCAAAATGTAGGTGAAGAGTAAGAAGCTTGCTTTTTTTATATATATATATTTATTTTTGAGAGAGAAAGAATGCATCCATGCCCTCGCATGCAGTGGTGGGGAGGGGCAGAAGGAGAGAGAGAGAATCTCTAGCAGACTCCCTGCTGAGTGCAGAGCCCACCTGGGGCTCCATCCCACCACCCTGAGATCATGACCTGAGCTGAAATCAAGAGTCGGACACTTAACTGACTGAGCCACTGAGGCATCCCAGATACTTGCCTTTTAAAATTTTAAGAAACACAAAAAATATTTGAGAGGGGTTTTCTTTGTTGGGATATGTTATTCTTGTTTCATGTTTTAACAATATTTAAGGAATGAGTGAATATTTCATTTTATTCTCTATGATAACATATAATATATACCTTGATATATTGATAAAAGTAGAGGGTACAAATAGTACAACTTTTTAAAGAAGGTTTAGGTACCTTACTCCTTTTAGTTTATAAAACGTTTTCCTTACTATTCAGAAATCAATCAGTACTCTATTTACCAAAATAAGCAGTTTCATTTAAAAAATTACTTTTGGAAAGAGGCTTCTCTTATTAAGCTAATTTGAATGACCAGTCTTGTTGTACCTTGACTTGTAATAATGAAAGAAGAGGTACAGAGAGCTGTTTTATTTGAATAATAGACTTGCCAATTAGCCATCAAGTGCTTCCATCTGTGAAATTGTTGATCAGATGGGTTAGCTGGGATGTTTCCAGACTAGGGCATCATAAATGGCACTTGAAAACTGTCACTTTGATGATGAGGTTTCAAGTATTACACGGCTTGATGCTGTGGAACCTTTTTTTCCTTTTGCAGTACCATGTTTTTTTAGAACATACTGATCCCACTTATGAATTCTGTGGCATCAAGAGAACTTGGAAGACCTGCCACTGATGTAAAGTTTTGCTTAATCTGCTGCTCTGGCCTGTTCTGAGATTGGTTTTAAACCAGAGTATTAACGGCTTCTTTAATGGTCTGCTCAGGAACGTTGGTTGGTGATCTGATTGGCACAGACAGGCAATGCTCACGGCCCATGGGCTATGGAGCTGACACACACTGGCAAGTTTCTTTGCACTTTCACATTAATATAAACTCATTTTCAAATGCCTCTCTCCCTTAAATAAATGTGTGGTAGTCTAAGGCCACATAGATTTCTACATGTAGCAATTGTATGAAATGAATTTAACATCTGCCCTATATTTTTTTTAGGATTTAAATTACTTATTGATAATTCTTGCATTTTAAAATTTGTTTAGGAATTTAGAGATATACATTTCTGGAAAGAGTTGTCACACGTTTTTCCTCACTATGGCACATCTTCCTTGCTTGGTCTTTTATTTCACAGGATATTTTCTTTAGTATGTTGACTTCTTTGAATGCTTGTGGATATGATTAGATTATGGAGTCCCCCTTTGGTCCCCCATTTATGTGGGGACAATTCATGCCTTTGCCACTTTGTGGACACCAGCGTGCCTTTCCCTCTGCCCTGGCACAGATATCTAATCCAAACTCGCTGAGAAAGGTAGTACATATTGGGCAATGATGAAAGGCCACATTCTGGAACTAGCTAGATCTGAATGGTGGCTGAGATCCGTGGAAGAGGGAAAGAGAATGACAGTACAGTGTCAGTGTGCAAGAAAGTGGATGTTTAGGATCCTGTTCCTATTCATTTTTCTTCCAGGGTATATTTTCATACATTAGCATTGTCCCCAGGCCCTTCAACCTCCCTGAGCTATCTCCCAGTGAGAAAAAAAGTATCAATTCAAATGTCTTGTTGTTTGTTATTATTTTCAGGTTTGGCTATTATTCCCTCTCGCTACTCCTAGGCAAAAATGTCCAGTAGTTAGTAAATAACACTGATAAGCAACAGGTTTCTATCTTCACAGGTGAAGAGATTGAGGCATATAGTAATTAAGTAACTTACGACCTTTGAAGGAAAAAAGTATTTCAGAGTAGAACTGAAAGACTTGCTTTCAAGTGCTCCTCTGCAGAGCGTTAAACAGCAGTTTGAGAAAGGGAGAAAAGAAATAGATGTGACAATGTGACCCGTGCCTTCTTTCCCAAAAGAATAGAATTTTCCCCTGAGGTTTTTGATCACAACCTCTCTTTGATACTCTGTAATACTTTTCCTTCTGATTTTTTTTTCCCCTGTCCCTGCTTCTTTAATTCCTCTGAAATAGCAACTCTGTAGTTTTCTAGTTGGTATCCCAAATAGTGTTATAGACAAATGCTTAATGAACTTAAGATAGTGGTTAGGAATATTTCTAGGAACTCTTGGAGAGATGTTTTCTATCTTAATCTCTATCGGTTATGTCTCAGAACTTCTGAGCCTTTTATGCTCATTAGCATAAAGAATGAAACGAGGTATTTTTAAATAGATAGTTACTTTTAAATAGGTAATATGACATGTTATCAGAGTTCAGAAGTTAGAACTATGTATATATGTTGAATAAGTGTCCTTGCCCTTTCTTTCTTTTTCCTTCGAAACAACCACTGTTAACCAGTTTCTGTATTGGTGCTGTCCGGTAGAATTTTCTGTGAACAAAGAAATATGTTATACTCAGCTGCCCAGTATGGTAGCCACTAGCCACATGTGGATGTTGAGCCCTTGAAATACGGTGGTATGACTGAAGAACTAAATTTTTAATATAATTTTAATAATTTAAGTTTAAATAGCTGCATGTAGCCAATGGCTACCATATTGGACAGTGGAATGTACATACTTAATAGTATATCCTTGATATTGTCCCTCCCATATTCAGTACATGAAAAACTACCTCATTTTTCTCTAAGTGATTGTTTGCTATTCCCTTTTATGGATGAGCCATGACTTACTTAACTAGTTCTCTTTGATACACACTTAGGTCATTTCCTGTATTAATGTTTTCAAAAAGATATTTACTACAACATTGGCAGCTTTAAATTTAGGCTTCACCACTTACCTTGATCACAGAGCGCACATTGGTTAACTTCTTCGAGCCCCAGCTTCCTCATTTATACTATAGGCACAGTAGTACTCACTTTGCAGGATTTTGTGATTATTAGAGGTAATGTTAGGAAACACCTCCAAAATGGTGCTAGGATCTCATATTAGGAGTAGTAGATAATGACAGCCTTATTATTAACTTACTATTTTAGCAATGAGACCATAACAAGTACAGAGGCCTATTAAATGTTGAATATGGCAGAACATTGAAAAGGCTTTGCTTAGCTCAGTTTAGGTTTGTAAGTACAGATAGTTTCCACCTTTTATTCACTTGACTTCTCTGAATTTTATACAGCCATATGTAGATGACTTTTCATATGCTAATTTAGAACTTTTGTGTATCAGCTGGCAAAATTGTACATTTCAAGCCCTTCTGTAGTGCCTTCCTTGTCAGACAATGGTTAAATTTAAGCAGGGTCACTGACTTTTTTTTTTTTTTGGTAGTCGACATACAACATTATATTAATTATATTAATTTCAAATGTACAACATAGTGATTTAACATTTCTTTGCATTACTACATTATCTAGTTACCATCTGTCACCAGTGTTGTCATAATGTTACTAACTGTATTCATTGTGCTGTGCATTGGATCCCCACATCTTACCTCTTTTATAACTGGAAGTTTATACCTTTTAATCTCCTTCAACTATTTTTCACATTTTCCGTCCATCCCTCTTCCCTGACAACCACCAGATTGTTCTCTAAGAGTCTGTTTCTGTTTTGTTTTATTCGTTTGTTTTGTTTTTAGATTCCACATGTAAGTGAGACTATGTGGTGTTTGTCTTTCTCTGTCTTATTTCACTTAGCATAATACCTTGTAGTTCCATCCATGTTGTTGCAAATGGCAAGATTTGATTCTTTTTTATAGTTGAGTAATACTCCATTGTACTTACACCACATCTTTATCCATTCATCTGTCAGTGGATGCTTAGCTTGATTTCCATATCTTGGCTATTGTAAATAATGCTGCAAGTGAACATAAAGATGCATATATCTTTTTAAATTAGTGTTTTTGTTTTCTTCGGACACATACCCAGAAGTGGTAATGGTATTTTTAATTTTTTGAGGAACTCCATAATGTTTTTCATACTGGCTCAACCAGTTTACATTCCCACCAACAATGCATAAGGGTTCCCTTTCCTCCACATCCTTGCCAATATTTGTTATTTCTTGTCTTTTTCATAATAGTCATTCTGACAAGTGTGAGATGGTTTTGATTTACAGTTCCCTGATGATTAGTGATGTTAAGCATTTTTTCATCTTTCTATTGGTCATCTGTATGTTTTCTTTGGAAAAATATCTATTCATGACCTCTCCCTGTTTTTTAAAACATTTATTTATTTGAGAGAGAGAGCACACGAGCAGTGAGAAGGGGCAGAGGGAGAGGGAGAAGCAGACTCCATGATAAGCAGGGAGCCCCATGTGAGGCTCAATCCCAGAACCCCATGATTATGAGCTGAGCCAAAGGCAGAGGTTTAACTTACTGAGCCACCTATGTGCTCCTGCCCATTTTTTAATTAGATTGTTTTTTGATATTGATATCTTTATATATTTCAGATATTAACCCTTTACCAATTATATCATTTGCAAATATCTTCTCCCAATCAGTAGTAGGTTGCCTTTTTGTTTTTGAAGGTTTCTTTTGCTGTACAAAAGATTATTATTTTGATGTAGTCCCCCATTTGTTTATTTTTGCTTTTGTTGCCCTTGCTTGAGGAGACATCCTGAAAAAAATATTGCTCATATTGATGTCCAAAAGCTTACTGTCTGTGTTTTCTTTTCGGAGTTTTATGGTTTGTGATCTTTAATCTGTTTTGAGTTTATTTTTGCATATGGTATAAGAAAGTGGCCTTGTTTCATTCTTTTGTATGTAGTTGTCCAGTTTCCCTAGTACCATTTATTGAAGAGACTGTCCTTTCTCCATTGTATATTCTTGCTTTCTTTGTTGTACATTAATTGATCGTATAACTGTGGGTTTGTTCTGGGTTCTTTTGATCTCTGTGTCTATTTTTGTGCCAGTACCATACTCCTTTGACTACTGTAGCTTTGTTGTATTGTTTGCACTCAGGTTGCGTGATACCTCCATCTTTTTTGTTCTTTCTCTAGATTGCTTTAACTATTCAGGGGTTTTGTGGTTCCCTATAAATTTCAGGATTATTTGTTCTAGTCCTGTGAAAAGTACCATTGGCATTTTGATAGGGATTGCACTGAATCTATGGATTGTTTTGGATAGTATGGACATTTTAACAGTATTAATTCTTCAGTCCATAAGCACGGAATATCTTTCCATTTGTATGTGTCATCTTTAGTTTCTTCCATCGATGTCTTAACGGTTTTCAGAGTACTGGTCTTTCATTTCCTTGATTAAATTTATCTGTAGGTATTTTGGTGCAATCATAAATGGGATTCTTAATTTCTCTTTCTGACGGATCATTAATGGTGTATAGAAATGGAACAGATTAATTTCGTATCTTGCAGCTTTATTGAATTTATTCTAATAGTTTTTTTGGTGGAGTCTTTAAGTTTTTATGTATACAGTATCATGTCATCTGCAAATAGTGACAGCTTTACTTTTTTTCCAATTTGGATGCCTTTTATTTTTCTTGTTTGATTGCTTTGTCTAGGACTTAAAATACTCTGTTAAATTAAAGCAGGTCACTATTGTTAATATAACATTGTATTTGAATATTTTATGGTATGTTGGAATATTGATGAAAAACAGGGATATTAAAAGGGTGTGATACTATTTAGAAGTGGCTGTAGGTCCTAAAATTATATGGATAAAGGAAGCATATTATGAATGTGGGTATAATTTTTTTTCTTCAATATTTTCAATGACATTGCTTATTTGAAATAAAACCCTTAGAATTATGTTGAAGAAGTAAACTTCTTTGAAACTTTATTTATTATAGGTGATTTTTATATATTTAGTAGACTGGAAATAATAAGCTCATTTTAAGTTTATCTTCATTCTTTATAAACATTAAGATCTATTATCAACACTGTACTGTCATAAGAATGATTTACTTATTCAGAGTTATTTAAAGAAAAATTAGGTTAGTTTTTTTTAAACCAGTAACCAGAATTTTTTTCTCTTTAGTAACCAGAATTTTTATAAATATACAGATTCAGAACCAGTTTTAGGCATGCTGTATGTCTGTATATACTGTGAAGAAAATGTGCTAACTTTGTTTATTGTTGTTATTTTTTAATCTGTGTACTTAACAGGTATGCTTAGGAGTGAAACTCAGTTAAAGGAAAGACAAAGTATTATCCTTTTTATACCTAAATTTAATATTTATTCCTAAAGCATGTCTATATTATTGATGTTAGAATTACTGGTTTTTGACAGACATCAATAACTTAAGTATAAAACGTGTATTGTTGAAAGTAGTAGGGAGAGTAGTAGCAACTATATGTCAGGCACCATACTAATGCAGTATCTGATGTTCTATCATTTAATACTCACAGTAATCAGTACCATGAGTATGAGAAGCCCCAGTTCACAAGAGTCTTAGCTTTAAGCAGTAAGGCAGTGATAAAACCTCTTATTTATTCTTTCTGATTCCAGAATATCTATTCCCCTTACCAATATTTTGATTTGGGAAAAGGTTTTATCAGATTGTTGATAGGCATTGTCATTTTTTTAATATACTGAATTTATAAGAATGTTCTAGTGCAGATGGTCAGTTTTATTCATGGTGATGGGCTCAGGGATGCCTGTGCAGATGACATTGAGCCATAAGTCATAATATTTTTCATTGTGTAAACAGGTAACATTTGCGATAATTGAAAAGATGCACTATAGGCAGAAAGCGATTAGACCTGATGTATCTCCTGACCTGTAGCTTGCACAGTTATTTAAATTATCTATGTTTATTTGCCTATCTGTATGTTCAGTAGAAGTATGATTATACCTCTCTACCTCATTGTTTTAAAGATCAATACAAAATGATGAGAGGATTTAAAAATGTTTTTTAAAATCATACAGCTCTTACGTATTTTAATCTGAAAGATTAAAACATGGTCTCCAATGCATAATGTTGTGGTGGGTTTTTGAGCCTTGATGACAAAAACTAGATTTGTCTCCCTTGACCAGAATATTTCTCTGACAACTTTTGGAATTAATGATCTCTGGAACTACAAATTATAAGATATGGAGTGTAGAAACTTCAGTGTGTGTGTGTGTGTGTGTGTGTGTGTGTGAACACAGATGCTATAATCCAATCACAATGTAGGTGGAGTCAGGAAATTTTTTTTTTTGAAAGATAGGAAAGCTGCTCTTAAAACGTTTTAATTGCACATTTCTGAATGAACGCTATTTTTCACTGATAAATGAATTTGCTGAGCTACTATACAAAATCGTATTATCTATCCTATTCGTAAACCTTTTCTATTTTATGCTTAAAAAAGTTTTATTTTGTAGTCACTGTACTTGAGAATTATCACAAGAGGCAGTATATGATCACAGAAGGCATTAAGTAACTTTACAATATTCTTTGAGTTACAAGAATTTAGGATAGGAATATTTATATGCTTTTTCTTTTGCTTTTATTAGCTTTATTGACTGTAATTGGCATGCATTAAACTATACATACATAAAATTAATAATTTGACATGTGTATACTTAAAAGAAGTAGCAGTACTGTCATGATGAGAAACATCCATCACTCCCCAAATTTATTTAGGCCCCTTGGTGGTCCCTCTTTTATATTCTTCCCCATTCTCTAAATAACCACTGATCTGTTGCCATGTATTTCATTTTCTAGAATGTTAAATGAATGGAATCATATAGTAGTAGTCTTTTTTGTCCGGCTTTTATACCATAAGCATTTTGAGATTCTTTTAAGTGTATATCAATAGCTCATTCCCTTTTATTGCTCAGTAGTATTTCATTGGATCAATATACCACACTTTATCTATTTACCTGTTTAGAGCTATTTTGGTGTTTCCTAGTTTGGGGCTATTTCAAATAAAGCAGTGATGAACATTATGTACATGTTTCATTTCTTTTGGGGAAACACCTAAGGGTGGAATGGCTGGATCATATAGTAGGTATATGTTTAACTTACTGAAAAAACTGTCAGACTTGTTTTCCAAAGTGGTTGTACCATTTTGCACTGCTACCAGCAATGTATGAGTTCACGTTCCTCCACATTCTTGCCAATGCTTGGTGTGGTTATTCTTTTTAGTTTTAGCCATTTAGATAGGTAGTAGTATCTGATTGTGGTTCTAGTTCACACACTTCCTTAGTGACTAATGGTGTTGAACATCATTTCATGTGCTTATTTGCCATCCATCTATCTTTTTTAGTGAGGTCTTTATTCAAGTCTGTTGTCCAGTTTTTACTAGACTGTTTTACAAGTTTTGGGAGTTCTTTATATCATCTAAGTACAACTCCTTTATCAAATATGTAATTTGCAGATAGTTTTTTTCTCTGTTAGTGTTTTTTGAGCAGAGTTTTTATTTTTTTATTTTTATTTATTTATTTTTTAAGATTTTATTTATTCATTTGACACAGAGAGAGAGATTACAAGTAGGCAGAGAGGCAGGCAGAGAGAGAGGAGAGAGGAGGAAGCAGGCTCCCTTCTGAGCAGAGAGCCCGATGTGGGCCTCGATCCCAGGACCCTGGGATCATGACCTGAGCCGAAGGCAGTGGCTTTAACCCACTGAGCCACCCAGGCGCCCGAGAAGCAGAGTTTTTAATTTTAAAGTCTAATTTACAAAATTTTTGTTATAAATTATACTTTCATGTCATATCTAAGAAATCTGTGCCAACCCAAGATCACAAAGATAGACTTTTATGTTTTCTTCTAGAAGTTTTATAGTTTTCGGTTTTACGTTTATGTCTGTGATCCATTTTGAATTTTTAACATATGATGTAAGGTGTTAATCATGTTCAGATTTTAAAATATTTTTGCATGTGGATATCCAGCTCTTGCAGCAACGTGTATTGAAGAGATTTCTCTATACCTTTGCATTTGCACCTTTATTGAAAATGAGTTGTCCCTGTATGTATGACTCTATTTCCAGAATCTATTGTTTCTTATCTATTTAAAGCCAATGCATTAAAAATAATAATAATAAATAAATAAAGCCAATGCATTGTCTTGAATAGTGTAGCTCTATAATGTGTTGAAATAAAGTTCTGTTAGTCCTCCAGTTGTTCTTTTTAAGAACATTGTTTTGGCCATTCTAAGGTCTTTTGCATCTTCATACAGACTTTAAAATCAAGTATGTTAATTTATATAAATAAAAACTTGTTGGCATTTTAATTGATGGTATATAAGATCTATACATCGATTTGGGGAGAACTGATATCTCAACAGTAGTGAGTCTTCCAACCCATAAATGCAGTATATATCTCTTTATTAAGGTTTTAACATTTTCTCAACAATTTTTTGTAGTTGGTGTATGGAATTTTCAGATTCTGTCATATTTATGTCTGTTTCATATTTTTGATGCTATTATAGCAGTATTTTATTTCAATGTTTATGTTGTCAGTGAAAGAGACAGTTTGTACTTCTTTTTTTCCAGTCTGGATGCCTTTTATTTCTTCTTTAGCTGAACTGATGGGAACCTTCAGTAAAATGTTGAATACATATTAAAGTGGACTTTTCTATCTTGTTCCTGATCTTAGGGAAAAGCATTCATTCTTTCACCATCAAGCATATTAGCTATGTGTTTTTTAATAGATGGTCTTTATCAGGTTACAGAAATTTTTTTACTCTATTTTACTTTATTTAATTTTTATCTGGAGTGGATATTAGGCTTTGTCATTCTCTTTTTGCTTTTGTTGAGATGATCATATTAATGATCTTCTTTAACACTTGTAATACTCTTGAAATTGTTAGATATTGATATAGACACTCCACCTTTCTTTTTGACTAGTGTTATTGTGATACATATTTTCCAGTGAACTTATTTGGGTCTTTATTTAACTTGCTCGTAGTACCTTTCTTGTAAGTAGCAAATAGGTAGGTCTCGTTTTTCTTCAATTCAGTCTGATAATCTTGGCTTTTTAATTGTGATATTTAGGTCATTTACATGTAATGCAGTTATTGATATAATTACATTTAAATCTATCATATTACTATCATATTACTGTTTACCTATTTTTCTCACTTGTTCTTTTGTGTTTTTCCATTTCTGCTTCCTTTTAGGTTGAGTTTTTAAATGACCCTATTATGTCACCTTGTAGGATTACTTTAGGTACATCATATGAGTGGAATCATATAACATTTGTCCTTTTGTGACCGGCTTATTTCACTTAGAATAGTATATTTAGTATCTTCTTATCGAGGTTGTAGCATATGTCAGAATTTCCTTTCTTCTTAAGGTGAATAATACTCCATTGTATGGTAAATTACATTTTGTTTATTTATCTGTTGATAGACATTTGTGATGTTCTCCACATTTAGCTATTATAAATAATGCTGTTGTGAACATTGGTTTACAAATATCTGCTCTAATCTCTGTGTTCCATTCTTTTGGATATATGTCCATAGGTAGAATGCTGGATCATATTTTCATTCTGTTTTTAAGTTTTGGGGGAACTACCATACTCTTACACAGCAGTCTATTGTCTTTTAAAGAAATTTAAATAAGAAAAATAATGTATTTACCTATGTAGTTATTTCCTGTGTTCTTTACTTTGCGTAGATCTGTATTTCTGTCATTTTCCTTACACCCGAAGGACATAACATTTTTTAAATGCAGTTCTGCTGCCCATTTAAACAGTTGGGTTGTTTTTCTTTTTAATACTGAATTGTAAAAGTTCTTCTACATATTACATATATAAGCCTCTTTATATAATTTGCAAATATTTTCTTTGAATCCATGGGCTGTCCTTTCACTTTCTTGATGGTGACCTTTGAAACAAAAAAGGTTTTTTTCTTTTTTTTTTTTTTAAGATTGATTTATTTATTTTAGAGAAGGAATGTGCATGTACGTGCATAGGAGCAGGTGGAGGGGCAGAGGAAGAGAGGGGAAGCAGACTCCCCAGTGACTGGGGAGCCCAACTGAGCCAAAACCAAGAGTCTGATGCTTAACCAACTGAGCCACCCAGAGACCTTGTAACACAAAAGTTTTTTTTTATTTAAGTCCTGTGTATCAGTTTTCTCTTATAACTTGTGCCTTTGATATTGTACTAAAAAATCACTGTCTAACCACAGTTCATGAAAAAATTACTTCTCAGTTTTCTTATAAGAGTTTTACAATTTTAGCTCTTTTATTTATTTATTTATTTATTTATTTATTTATTTATTTATTTATTTATTTATTTATTTGAGAGAGAGAGAGAGAGCAAGCATGACTGGGTGGGAAGGGGCAGAGGGAGAGGGAGAAGCAGACTACCCACTGATCAGGGAACTCAATGTGGGCCTTGATCCCAGGACCCTGAGATCATGATCTGAGCTGAAGGCAAATGTTTAACCAACTGAGCCACCCAGTTGCCCTTGTGATTTAAGCTCTTACTTTTGTGTGTGTGTGTGTGTGTGTGTGTGTGTGTGTGTGTGTGTGTGAGATCCACTGTGTGTATGGTGTGAGGTGTGGATCATGTTTTTGCATGTAGATATTCTTAGCACCAATGAAAAGACTCTTTCCCATTGAATTGTGTTGGTCCCTTTATGAGAGACCTGTTGACTTTAAATGTTAGGATTTATTTCTGAACTTTCAGTTCTGTTTTATTGATCTCTGTATTTATCCTTGTTGTTCTGTAATACTTTTAAGATTTTCCTTATCACTGGTCTTTAGTTACAATATGCATTGATGAGGTATTCTTTGTGTTTCTTGTTCTTGTGGTTCTTTGAGATTCATATATCTGTAGGTTTATTATTTTCATCAAGTTTCAACAAATTTTTATATTACTTCTTTAAATATTTTTCTGTTCTCCTATCACCCCCCCCACCCTTTCAAGGATCCCGAAGACATATATATTTTTCTCATTGCAGTTGTCCCATAATTCATTTATGGCCCTGTTAATTTTTTTCCTATCATTTTGGCCTCTGTGTTTTTCTATCATTTTGGCCTCAGGTTAACTCATTTTTTCTTGTGCAAGATTTAGTCTTCCGTTAATCCCATTCAGTGTATTTTTCATCTTAAAATATTTTTTTTACCTTTTGGCCACCCATGGACACCATAGAGTTAAACCTCTACCAAGCCTCTCTAAATTCACCCCTACTTTATCCCATTGCCACTGACTTACTGCAGTTTTTACCGCAAGAACTTTGATTTTGGTCATTTTTTGTCTTCTGTGTCTCCACTTTTTAACAATTATAATAATATTTTAGTGTCCTTATCTGCCAATTTTAACATCTTTGTCAGTTTTGGGTTAGATTCAGTTGATTGATTGATCTCCTTATTGTGGGTCATATTTTCACCTTTGCCTGCCTAGTAATTTTTCACTAGTGCCTGACTGAATTTTGCCTTGTATGCTGGCTGTTTTTTATTCTTATAAATGTTCCTGATATTTGTTACAAGATGCAGTAAGTTACTTGGAATCTGATTCTTTCTGGTTTTGCTTTTAAAAATTATTAGGTGAATCTGGAGTAGTGCTTAGACCCTTCTGTGTAATTGATGCCTTTGTATTTGGAGGTTTTTCACTTTGGTTGCTGGGAACAGACACTATTTTCAGTGCTGTGTGAGAGGTAGGTATTCTTCTCTCTAATCCTTTCCCCATCCTTTGGTAATTTCTTTATACACATGCACTTATCAGTACTCAGCTGAATATTCAAGGAGGACCCTCAAGATCTCCAGGGTTTTCTCTCTTAGCAGCTATTTTCTTAGCTATTATCAGTACTCCATCCTGATAGCTCTAGCTGCTTTGGCTTCCTAGTAATCTCAGCTCTGTCACCTCAACTCAGGGAGTCCAGTGAACTCTGCCTGGTTTCCCTCCTCCTGCACTGTAGCCTGGAAACTGTCTTAAGGCAATAAGCTTGGGTCGTAGTAGGGCTTACTTCTCCTTTTACAGTCCTCAGATACCAAGATACCACTGTCCTTTGTTGCCTGATCAGCCATGTCCTACAAACTGTTGTTTTATATGGTTTTATCTATGTTTTATTTGTTTTAGGAGGGAATGTAAATTTAGTCTCTGTTACTATATTTTGGACATGAGCAAATCTCTCTTTTATTTACTTTTTAATGGGAAGAACTTGTGTTGGACTAGATATTCTAGATGAGTTGTCTATTTTCTACTTGAACTTCATAGAGATCAGTATTAAAATGGTACTGAAGAAAATATGCTGAAACTGAATAGTTAATTTAAACCATGTTAACTGAAAGTGTTATTCTTTCTTAGAATTTTAGAGGTAGTAAATAAACAAGATAGGTTGAAGGGCGCTTGGGTGGCTGAGTCATTAAGCATCTGCCTTGGGCTCGGGTCATGATCCCAGGGTTCTGGGATCGAGCCCCGCATCAGGCTCCCTGCTCTGTGGGAAAGCCTGCTTCTCCCTCTCCCACTCCCCCTGCTTGTGTTTCCTCTCTCGCTGTGCCTCTCTCTATCAAATAAATAAAAGCTTAAAAAAAAAAAAAAAAACCCAAGATAGGTTGAGACGTATATTGGTTAATGGACATATAAAATTGAATGTGTAGGGTTGGATTTCTTAAACCAGATAGCACAAATACTAATGGGGTAGATTGATAAATTGATTTACTTTGAAATTTAAAATTCATTTTCCTGCAAAAAATAGCACTGTAGAATAAATAGTTAGCATTTGTGGAGCAGGTACATGTGCCAGACACTGTTCTAAGTACTTTAAATATATTAACTCAGGTACTCTTTACAACAACTGTATGAAGTTGGGTTGTGTTATAATCCTCATTTTTCAGATGCAGCTGAGACATGAAGGTAAAAAGCAAAATGGTTAGCCACAGATTGGGAAAGAGATATCTAACATAGTGGACAAAGCAGTGGTTATCTATTTATCTGTCTATTATCTATCTATATATATATATTTAGCTTCTACAAATTGGAAAGAAAGATGTTCATTTTTAAATGGGTAAAAGATACAAACATGGGAAGAAACATTAATGGTCTATAAAAGTGTCTAACCTTGGAGAAATAGTTTGGTAAAATCTAGTAATGATAAAGATTGGCTTACTCTACAACCTAGCAGATATTTTCCTAATTATGTTCCCTAAGTGAAAGTCTCCCACGTGGATAGGGGAACAGTCATAACAGCATTGTTAGTAACGGGGGTTAGTATCCTTTCCTTAAAGGGCCAGATAGTAAATATTTTAGGCTTATGGACCAAATGGTCTCTGTTACAGTTACTCAATTCAGCTCTGCCACTGTAGTGTTAAAGCAGCCATACGTTAAAAAAAAAAAAAAAAAGAATGGGCCTGGCTCCGTTCCAGTAAAACTTCATTTTCAAAAACAGTCAGCTGGCTCCCCCACAGGCTGTAGTTTGCTGATCTCTATTTTATATCAAGAAGTTGAAAACGACCTAATTGTCCATCAGTAGGAGAATGTGTACATTATTTTGCTTAACAGAATTTTATAAGGTAGGTGATCTTCACATTCCAACATGATTAATCCTAATATAATGAATAAAGCAATGGAGGGATAGTACATTCAATATGAAATTTTTATATAGGATTTAAAACATGCAAGTACTATAATACTTTATCTATGTGTACTTTTATAGTGAAAGTATAAAGAAATCTATGATAATCACCAAAATTAGGGTAGTGGCTACAACTAGGGGTATGGAGAGGATGCAGTCAGTCAGAAAGGATGACAAAGGAACTTCAGCCCCACTGTTTCAGTGATGTTTTGTTTCATAAGTTGGGTAATGAGTATATTGCATTACTATTAGATCTTTTTGTACCTCTTAAATACTTTATGTTTTAAAAAGAAACAGCGTTTAAAAGTAACAAACTAACAATGACTAGCAAAAACATTAGTTCTTCATGCTGTGGATAGTTGTCAAGCTTGGCCCTCTCTTTCTTCCTTTCAGCTGCTGAGGTAGAGGCCTCATTGACCTCTCACATCCTGGAAAGCAACTTTCTGCTCTTAGGCTGACACAGATCAGTTTTCTAAATGGAATACCCTTGTGCCCAGTCTGCTACCTACTTGGTTTACTGTCTCAGTTTCTTGTTCTCTTTCTAGTATGCTTCAGGTATATTAGTTTCCTTTTCTGTAGCGTCTCATTTATTCTGCCTTTTGGATATATTTATCTTTCTGGGAGAAGGGATCTAAAGTTCTTAATGGAGACCACAGAAGCAAAGGATTGCCTTTGGCATTTTCATGTATGCTTGGCTCACAGAGGCATCAGAATGCCTGCTGCTGGCATGTTTGTGGGTGAGATAGTGATCAAAAATAAAAGCTAAAACTGCATTTATTTATAAAGAGATTGAAGAGTTATTTATTGAGCATCTTTTGTGTGGGTGTTGGGCAATCTTTATTTAGTGTGGAATTCTTTCAGTTATGTCCATAGCCTTCTCTTAACTTTTTGACTTTTCTATTAAGATGTTCTAACAGGGACCAGTAGTAATATGCAGAGCACTCTCCCAGATGCTGTGGTGGAGTTACAAACAAGTGAATGCAAAGCCCTTACAGAGTATTTTACTAAGAGGGGACTTAATGACATAAAAAGGAGAGTTTGTAGCAGAGAAAATTTAAGGGAGCTGAGGAGCACTGCTTAGGGCCTGCACGGAGGGGTCTGCCATCATCTAGACTTGGGACAGAGGTTGGAGAGACCAGCAGGACACAGTATACTCTGAACTATGAATGTTTTGTTGCCTAAAGTAAAAGACATATTTTTTGGTTAATGAATGATTATTTTAGCATTTGGTAAGAGAAGACATTTCAAAGCAGATGCTGATTTCCAACAAGAATAGGAATGTGTATATATCATTAAGATGATAATTTCATTTGTAGTTTTTTTATTAGAGGGAACTGAGTGACCTTTGGTCAGGGTGCTTTACTCTTAAAAGTATTACTTATTTAAAGATAAAGAAGTACCATTAGGTTGTTGTTGTTAAGATTTATTTATTTTGGGGGGGGTGTTTTATGGGGAGTACACTTGGGAACAGAGGGGCAGAGAGAGAATCCTCAAAGGGAGAGAGAGAATCCTCAAGCAGACTCCTGGCTGAGCATGGAGTCCAAAGCTGGGCTCAATATCAGGACCCCAAGATCCTGGCCTGAGCCAAAATGAAGAGTGAGCTGCTCAACTGACTGAGCCACCCAGGTGCCCTAAGAAGTAGCATAAGCTTTTGAAAAAGTTAGTAATATAAAGGGTAGTAATATAAAGTTGCCTCTAGCTTTAGGTAGAACAAATAAAATGGGAAAGAGACTTACTAGATTAGAAAGTACTTAAAAGGGCCACCTGGGTGGTGCAGTTGTTTGAGCAATGACTCTTGGTTTTGGCTCAGATAGTGCCCCGTGTTGGGCTCTGTGCTGAGCAGGGAGAGTCTGCTTGAGATTCTTTCTCTTCCTCTCTCTCTCTGCCTCTCCACCCCTGCTCTCACTCCACGCTCTGCTCTTGTGTGTGTGCTCTCTCAAATAAATCTTTTTTTAAAAAGTACTTAATAGTCACTTGGGAATAGGTTTGCCATATTTAGCAAAATAAAACATGGGATTCCCAGTTAAATTTGAATTCCATATGAACAATGCGTGTTTTAAAAATATAAGCATGTCCCAAATATTGCATGGAATGTACATATTAAAAATATTCATGTATTTGAAATTCAAATTTAACTGAGAATTATGTATGTTTTTATTCATCAACTCTGCTTAGGAATAAAGAACTTCAGTGGTTTATACTGAGAAGGAAGAATACTAGTCCTACTAAGAATAGATGTTACTGTATTTAATTTTGAGTGAATAACTAACTGATTGCTATCATGGTTTTTGATAGTCTTAAATTGTTCCTTTTTAGGCAGGCCTAAACCACTGTTTGCAGATATACTAGATATAATGTTATTAAAATTGTATGAGATTAAATTTGAACTTTGTAATGTCAGGTCTTGCTTAAGGTAATAAAGAAAGGAGATCACAGATCATTTCTAGTAAGAGTAAAAACAAAATTAGGTAAAATGAGATATTTTATAATGAGACATTTTAAAATGAGACATAATGATCAGAGAGCTGTGGTGGTAAGCAGTAAGATTCTGGTGGTAAGAAATGGATTCTGGAGATTTGGTATATGGCTTGAAGGTATTTCCTGTCTTGATTAGTGGTATTAATATTTACCGAGCTTCCCCGAGAAAAACATGCAATCACAGTGTACTACTCCATTTCCTCTATGTAGTTAGTCCTCAAGAATTGTAGTATGTGGCCTGTTTTCTCAAAGCCTCTTGAATATATCTCTTCTGTCATTGCCTCTGTTTAATTCAAGCCTTTACGTAATCTTTATCTGTACCCTTCTTATCACAGTATCCCTTAGTAAATCTTTCTGCCACCAGAAATGTAAGTCCTTTTTAAAATGGAGAGCTAATTATTTTATTCATCTGTTTAAACATCTTTCATAAGGCCTCAGTCATCTTCACTGTAGGATAAATACAGTCCTCAAGCCAAAGTGCAGTGTTTCTTGGGATAGGAAAGGGAAAGGGCCATCTCTCCTAAAAGTGGATCGGAATGAACTGGAGCTTTCTAAAATAATATATATATATACATATATATGTGTATATATATGTATATGTATATAAAATAGTATGCCATTGTTACTGGTGAAAATGAGTTGTCTCACTTAGGTGTAACAAGGCAGAAAGAAGAGTGAGAACTAGTATGTGAACTGTTTTGTGGAATGGCTGCTTTGACCTTTTTGTGAGTTGATCTCTTGTCTAGATTTGTAATCCTTCATGAGTTGTCTTTTTCCAGCTTTACTCTTGCTCCAATCTTCCTCATATCCTAAACTAGACATATTATACTATTTTATAATTCTTCAGGTGTCCCGTGTCATTCTACTTATTCATTCATGATTTTGTATAAGGTAGTCTCTGGAAACAAATGCCCTTTGCCCCCATTGTCTAATGAATTGCACTTATTTTTTCTCAAAGTTTATTTTTTTTTAAGTAATCTCTACACCCCATGTGGGGCTCAGACTCATGACCCTGAGATCAAGAGTCCCAGCTTTTCTTACTGAGCCAGCCAGGGGCCCCTGAATTGTACTATTTAACTTTCCTTCAGGACTGCTTCAATAATCTTCCTCTGGAAGTCTTCTGTGGTCTGTTAGGAAGGCTGTTATGCTTCAAGATCAATCCCTAAATCTCAGTGCCTTAAAACTACAAAGCTTTCTTTTTCACTTCTGCTGTATGTCTGTCATGGATCAGCTGGGTGCCATCCTGTGTGTCATCCTTTCTCTGGGTCTCAAACTGACAGAATGTTATCATTGAACTCTGATTCTTAAAAAAGCTGTGACTGGAAATGACAGGTCACCTCTGTATTTCATTGGCTAAAGCCAGTCATATGTTCACATCTAACTTTAAGAGGTCAAGGAGGTGCACTCCTATTATGTGCTAGAGAGGAGGACCAGAAATATTTGGAGGGTAGCAGTAATTACCGCACATGATGCCTTCAAACTGATTATTCTCTTCTTCATACTTCTGCAACACTTTGTAAAACCTCTGCATTTCATTGAATTGAGATTATAATAAAACCTTGTTGTAATGTTGAATGTGATTTTTTTGGCAGTTGGCTCTAGATCTCTCAAATTCCTAGCCAGTTAGCCAGGCAAAGCTTACCCCAATAATTTCATTGAAATCTTTGGTTTATAAGTTTATATATCCATGGTTCTCTACCTTGGCTGTATGTTAGAATCATTTGGAGTGTTAAAAAATAAAAGAGATTCCTGAACCTTACCCCAGAGTAATTTAAGTCAGAATTTCTGAGGGTGGGCCCAGGCATCAGAATATTTTAAGCCCTCTAGGGGATTCTGAGGAATTAACAAGGTTAGGAATCACTGGCTTTTTTGCTTTCTGTGGAAGGCTCTTTGAAAATAGGCCTTGTTTTTATTATATTTCCAAAGCTTGTTCTCTTTCCTATTATTTTGATACCAAACTCAAGTTACAATTATACACTCGTTTTTATATTTACTTGTGTATTCTCTCTCTCCAACATACATCTTAAGGACTAGCGCCGCATCTAATTCGTTCATCATATACCTAGTGCATGTGTTACTGCACACAGAGCTTTCCTGTCTTTTTTTTTTTTTTCCTCCTAACCATGCCTACATCCACCCCTTTTTTTTTTTCTTTTTTTTTTTTGGATTCCCTCTTCTGTGTAGGATTCTTTCATATATTGTTCCTGGTTTTTCTCTTCTTTCATTAGGTGATAAAAATAACATATTTGAAAAACACAACGTGCAAATGTAACATATTTGAAAATTACAAAGCAAGATACACCCAACAGGCAAGGTTATTAGTATTCTGTGTTAACACCTTTAGGGCCTGGTTTTTATGGCTGTTCAGTGGCTATAACAGCAGAACTCAGTAGCATCCACTTATTCCTCAGCTTCTTTGGTTTATGATCTGACTAATCCTAGCCTTGAACTCTGTGTCTTCTTTTCCAGTGGTATCCATTGCTTGAATGTCAGATAATCAGCTATTTATAATACTGTTTATTAAAATAATATTTTACTCTGGGAACTATATGTTAAGGAGACTATTCCTTGGCCTCAGATATAATATTTGTACAAAATCTATAAACCAAAAGACACTGCTTATTACTAGATAACATTTGGTTTTGGGTTTTTTTAATTTCAGAGAGTGTGTGCAGGTGTTGCGGGTGGAGGGATGAGGAGAGGCACAGGGACAGAGAATCTTAAGCAGGCTCTGAACCCAGGGTGGAGATTGACGTAGGGCTTGATCTCTTGATCCTGAGATCATAACCTGAACCAAAATCAAGAGTCGGATGATTAACCCACTAAGCCACCTAGGTGCCCCTAAGATAACATTTTGTATGGAAAAACGCATGTTCTCCTTTACTGTCTCGTAAGTGTATATACTTTTTAAAGCATGTCAGAATTCCAAACTGACTTATATTCTTAAGTGCTAAATATTTTTTGTAAAGGGAAAAGTGTGGATAAGAAAAAGCTTTCTTTTAAAAATGGCCTCTTTAAAAAAGTCATATTCTCAGAAAAACACCCATTGAGATTGAAGCAATATTAACATATATTTAATTTTAAGAACCCATGCTTTAGTCAGCTCATTTTATTGTTTAAAAAGCTTGGAACAATATGAGGAACTTGGGCAGGGCAGGGGGTCGTGGGGCTTAGGGAGGGAAAAATAATGAAACAAGATGGGAAGGAGACAAACCATAAGAGACACTTAATCTCATGAAACAAACTGAGGGTTACTGGGGGGTGGGAGGATAGGGATAGGGTGGATGGGTTATGGACATTGGGGAGGGTTTTTGCTATGGTGAGTGCTGTGAAAGGTGTAAGCCTGATGATTCACAGACCTGTACCCCTGGGGCAAATAAAAAAAAAAAAAGCTTGGAACAGTAATGTGCAGGATGATTACTGTTTTATGTCTCTGTCCCTTTAAATGTGTTATTTAAAAATAAATAAGTCATTTTTTATTTCCTTGGAGTACCTTTTCCCAACACTCCTTTCTCCCTTTCTTTTTCTTAATTCTTAGCCTATGGAAAGATTTTATCAAATAGGTTGCTCTGAATTCTGTTCTTTTTATGCATTATGTCTCTTATATAGCTATTTTTGCACTTAATCTACTATATTGAATTTAGGGTTTTTTTCTCTTTCTTGCTTACTTTCTAGTTTATACATTGCATTTATGGTTTTTTTCTCTTTCTTTCTTGCTTTTTTTTTTTTTATTAAAAGATTTCATTTATTTATTTGACAGAGAGAGAGCGAGCACGCACAAGCAGGGGGAGTGGCAGTCAGAGGGAGAAGGAGAAGCAGGCTCCCTGGCTGAGCAGGGAGCCCAGCGCGGGGCTTGATCCCAGCACCCAGGACTCCGGGATCATGACCTTGAGCCAAAGGCAGACGCTTAACGACTGAGCCTACCCAGGCGACCCTCTTGCTTACTTTCTAGTTTATAAACATTTAAGGGCAAGGGCCTTTCTGCCTTTGTTTAGCTAGCAAGTGGGCTCTGTGGTTGTTGAGTGAATAAATAAAAACATACATTGTTTGTTTGTGTGTATGTAACATTTCATACGTGGCATTATGTAGTATATAATTCAGAAGGTGGGCTAATGGATTCTGAATGTTTTCCCAATATAACCAGTATGTGTCTGACTTATATTTTGCATGTTTTGTAATTTAAAGTCATAAATAAATAATACTGTAATTGAACATAGTAAAAGAAGAAAGGGGCATCCATGACTATAAGCACTTTAAAGTCAAAGCTAGTTGTAGTGTCTGTTGTACAATAGTTTTGATAAAATTTAATGGTCTGTTGTAGGACATTCAAGTATCTGCTTGATTCTGGAAAGTAATCTCCAATTACAAAAGACAGCATGTTTTTAGCCACTGCTAAACATTTGTTTTATTTTGTTTTAAGATTTATTTGACGTAGAGAGAGAGAATAAGCACAAGCAAGGGGAGTGGCAGCCAGAGGGAGAGGGAGAACCAGTCTCCCCACTGAGCAGGGAGCCTGATGGAGGGAGGGCTCCATCCCAGGACCCTGGGATCATGACCTGAGCTGAAGGCAGATGTTTAACTGACTGAGCCACCCAGGTGCCCCATAAACATTTGTAGTTATCTTCTGGGTTTCTAAAATTTAACTAATTGATCTGTGAATGATTCTTCTGTATAACAAAGGAAGTCAAGCATTGTGCTTGCTCCTTCCTCGTACTATGGAGCAGAGTGAAAGTCACCCTGAATGGGAAACAGTAGATCAGTATACTGATCCTTGTTCCAGTGAGACAGATTTTGTAGATGTCTAAAGTGATTGGTGCTTACAGCATATGTCACAGATACACCTTTAAGTAGGTAAAAATTCTTTTAAAATGAGTAGATTAAAGAGAAAGAAATGTCACATTGGGCAATGTGCATTAGGCTTCCAGATCCTATATTACTTTGATCAGTTGCCTTTATAACCAGGTCATGTTATAGATGTCATCTTACCCTCTCCCTTACTGTTGGGTAGCCTCACCCCACTGCCTTTTCTCCCACTGAAATTTTTATATTCTCAAAATACTGGTTCCAGGGCACCACTTAGGTTTGCTGTATTGGAGGAGGTTAGTAGGCCTAGGGAAGGAAAGTCAGTTTTCTTAGAAGCAAGAACTGAGTTTGTCAAATAATTGGAAGACTTGGAGGAACAGTGTGTGAGGTAGAGAATGGAATATAGAATTGGGTGTAGTATAATTTCTGTTTTTTGATATCCTTGAACCATTATATTGCCCATTATTATCTAAGACCTTGTTGACCAAGTTTCTAATAAGCATATTTTTAGTTATAATTACTTAAGAGCCCAGCTATATTGCAACAGTGGATGAGGTTATATCTATATTGTCGTGTTAGTAATTTTTTATTGATTTATCACAAGGTACATAGTGTTAGGAATTAACACATTTTCTCATGTTTAGTTCTTATCTGATACTATTTTCACTAAAAGAAATATTTTCAGGGTTATATAGATGAAAGATGTAGCATAAGTATGTTAATTTTTTAATTGTAATATTTAGAATATTATTTATATAATTGAATTTTATTTAACATGCCTGTAATGCTTAAAAATATATGAGTATTAGTATTTATAAATATGGCATTTTGAAAGCAGTGCATCATTATTTTGACATTTTCATTCTTATTTTTCTTTCCTTTTTGTTTTTTTTTTTTTTCTTAAGAATTAATGTGCCATCTGGAAACCTCTGAGATCATGCCATAAAAGGAATTTAGGCTTTTTGGCAACTAGTCATTAGGATATGCTGTGACTATGCACCTTATCAGAATAATAAAACATAATTAGAAAGGTGTTTAACTCATATATATTTCAGAACATTTTTAAATTGAGGATTCTTATATGGACATTATGGGAATAAAAAAGTTAATGTTTCCCTAACCCAAGGTTAAGATGATTAAGTTATCATAGGATAGTTGGATCTTTAAACAGAAATGTAAATCGAAACCCTATATGACTAAATGGTTCCAAGCTATTTCTAAACACTATGTCCTATATCTTCCTTACAGTGTTAAAACAAGCAGATATAACTAGTTTCTATGTTTTTCAGAAGGGAGAGTTGCAATACTACATTGCAATTAACTCGCTCTATTCTTCTCTTCTGAATAATATAGTCATTGAAACTGTCAGCCAAAGGACCTTTTTTTGGGAACATTTTTTTTTTTAACTCTGAAAAGTAACAAGTTTTTTAAATTAATTGAGAGAAAACAGCTGAAATCATGCATTGAAGGGGTTAAGTCGACATGAAAGAATTCATTTCCACTTTAATGACCTAGCCTTGCTGGGTTAGGACGATGGGGAGCATGCTTCTGACTTGTACTCCTATTGCCAATTAACACCTCCTATAACAGGTTGCCTCAGCTAGTCATTGAAGCTCAGGCAGTAGAAATAGTTTACATGCAGCTTGTTTTTCACACTAGTTGTTTAATACTCACAAAATTAAAGTATTAAAAGGTTGTTTCTTACCTTGCTGGATAGGAGATAAACAGTACCATGGTAGTTATTTGTATATGTTTGAATTCACCTATTTTGTCTTCAGTTGTTTTTTTTCAGGATATTTTAATTGTAGAAATTGAAGCTGGTAGTTTTATCAAATTTTTAAAAGTTTGTACAGAATTTGTCAAATTTGGGTGATATTGGACACCATAAATTAAAATTTTTCTGTCAACTATTCCATATGTTAGGTTTTATTTTGTTTTTCAAAAATGTAGTCACCTTTATTTGTTAATAAAATTTATTTTCTCTCTGTTGAAAAATACATAACTTAAAGACCTTTAAAAAATAATTCTGTGATGCAGGACCAAACATATACCTTAAAGAGCCATTATAAAAATAAAACCTGTGTAATATTTTAATCCTAGAACAAATTTTTAACAAATTTTGAAATGTTTTATGTTGTTTGCCAAGATAACTTTATATTTTTAGATAGCTTTAGAGTGTTGCAGTTCAGTGATACTATTTATTTTACATTTCTTTTAAGTGACACTTTGGTTCATGTTTAATCAGCAGGTATTTTAATAACATAATAAAATTGGCTAAATAATTGATACCAGTTCACACTAAGAGAAAGGTGGAGTAATATAACTAATAGTGTTAACAAATTTGTTAAAAGGCCTGAGTAGGTAACACTTAGAGGCGTTAGTTTTATCCTGTTATAATGGCAAATGCCTTTTTTTTAACACTTAGTCAACAAGGGCTGCCCAAGTAAAAGTCACAGCTTTTTATGCTGGATAAGATTTTAACCTTCTGAATGGGGGTGGGATGTGGGGAACCATGTCTCATTTAAGTTAACCACACTTAAAATTTATGGATCTGGATATTAATTTCTGTTTTACTGTACATGGCAGATCAAAACTCATTGTACAGAGATAAGTTTAATGCCTTTATGGAGTCAGAATAGGTATTATAACACCAATTGGGTAGGTTTTCATGGTATGTATAAAGGTTGGTTGCACTGCTTGTGCCTTTGGCTCACCAGTTTACCCTAGTTCTATTAAGTAGCTGATTTTATTGAGTTTTATTCCCTTTTAAAATAAACTCATTTTTGAAGAATCAGACTTATATAAGTGATTTTAAAGTTGCCTGTTGAATATTGAGGAGTTATATAGCAAATGTGATTACTGTATTTTTATAAAGGGTTATATGCAAATATTTTACATGTTTTTTACATGTAAATATGTTACATGTTTTTTACAGTAATATATAACTAAATCATTCCAATTTTTAAATTGTAACAATTTAAAATTTTAACAGTAGACTATAAAGTTACAGAACATTTAGTTTTTTGTTTTGGTTTTTTTTTTTGTTTTTCAAGTAAACCACCACCAATGTGGGGCTCAAACTCATGATCCCAAGATCAAGAGTTCCATGCTATACCAACTGAGCCAGCCAGGCGCTCTGTAGATGTTTCTTATTTTACTTATCTGTTACCAGTGATATGTGTGTTTCTATTTTATAATGGCATTATGTGAATGGCCAGTTTTCTTTAGTTTTTAATTTTAGCTTTTCTTTTGCTTAATACCATATTAGTTATACCAGTGCCTTCAGGTACAACTAATAGTTGTTGTTGTTGTTTTTAAGATTTTATTCACTTATATAAAGGAGAGGGAAAATGAGAGAGAGCATGAGCAGGGGGAAGGGAGAAGCAGACTCCCCACTGAGCAGGGAGCCAGACCACAGGGATTGATTGATTCCTGGACTCTGGGATCATGACCTGAGCTAAAGGCAGACGCTCAACCAACTGAGCCACCCAGGAGCCCTCTAATAGTTGTTTTTAAAGGACCTTGAAATTTAAGTTACATCTTGTTCAATCCCTACAAAAAATGACTTTCTGTTCTTGTTTATTATGGTGGTAGTGGAATTGTTACAAGGTCAGCAGAAAACTTGAGTAGTTCACACACTATATAAGCTGGTAACTTTAGAACTATGCTGTTTGATTAAGCACCAGAAAGAAACTGTTTTCTCCATTACTTCTTTTTAATAGTAGTAATAGCCAAGTGTAAAAATTCAAAAATATTTGGGTCCAGGTTTTCATCTGATTTAATCATTGTGTAGTTTTTCATTTTAGTTTACCCAGCATTTAGCTTAGTTTCTTAAATATAGTAAGTTCTCAAAGAGTGAAAGATGATGAAGTAATTTAAATTCTGTGCATTTGTTCAGATGTTTTTCATTATACAAATGGGACATGTATAATTTGTTGTTATTTGTGATCACCACGTGTCCATTTTAGTTGAATGTAAACATAGCCTAACAATGGTTATCTTAAGTCTAACTTAAAACCTTTGGATCAGTTTCTATTTGTGAAATCACATTGTTAAAATGATAGGATTGCATATACGAGACATGAGGGCAGGGCTAGTTAGAAGGACTTGGAAACTTTCAGTGGGTGAGGAATAAAAACCATCATGTCTGCTTTGTTGGGTAATGCCTCACAGTCCTGGGATTCTTATTACTACCTCATTACCCTGACCACTCCTACTCCATACATTTCCCTTTTTTGAATTCTCTGACTCATATTTTTTTTTCTTAAGTTATTTCAAATAGAGCTATATCTCAGTGTCTTTGCCTGGGGTATAGCCATCTAGCACCTGAAGTATCTTGAGATGTCAGCATAAGGACCTTTTTTTTTCAAAGATTTTATTTATTTATTTGACACAGAGAGAGAGAGAGATCACAAGTAGGCAGAGAGGTAAGTAGAGGGAGAGGGGGAAGCAGGTTCCCTGCCGAGCAGAGAGCCCAATGCGGGGCTCGATCCCAGGACCCCGAGATCATGACCTGAGCCGAAGGCAAAGGCTTAACCCACTGAGCCACCCAGGCGCCCCAGCATAAGGAACTTTCTAAAAAAATCTTCATTGAAGTATAGTGAACATATAATGTTATATTAATTTCAAGTGTACAATATAGTGATTCAACAATTCTTTACATTTTTCAGTGGTCACCAAAAGTATACTCTTCATCCCCTTTATCGATTTCACCCATCCCCTGACCCACCTCCTCTCTGGCGACCACCAGTTTGTTCTATTTAAAAGTCTGTTTTGTCTCTCTTTTTTTTTTCTTTGTTCATTTGTTTTGTTTCTTAAATTCCACACAGGAGTGAAATCATATGGTATTTGTCTTTCAGATAAAGAACATTCAACAGTAGTCTTTAATTATTGGTTGTTATTTTATTCCTTGATTTATTTGCATTATTAAAAGAAATATCATGAACATTGTGGTTCATGCAAACATCTCTGCTTATTTACTTAAATAATTTCTAGGAGTACAAAAGTAGGGTCAAAAAGTTTGTAGTTGTAAGGCTCTTGATACTGTTCAGTTGCTTTTCTGATAGATTATACTGGTTCACATTCTCATTAACAGTGCTCAGAGTGTTTCTTTTATTAATACTCTCTCCAAAATTAGGCATTGTAAATCTTGTGTGATAGAAAACAATGACGTCTTAATGTGTTAATTGGCATTTCTTAATTAAAGAAGGTCAACTAGTGAGGTTGAACATTTTCATATTTATTTCATCATGTATTTATGTAATTACTTGCTTTATATATTCTTTGCCCATGTTTCCATTACAGTTTTAGTATTTGTTAATTTATATATTGACTTTTTATCATAAATGGGGCAACTTTTTTTTCAGGGTTTTTTAAAAAAAATTTTAATATTCAGAAATTTTAGGTTGTCAGTTTTATATTTTACTGTATGTGCAAGTTAGAATGTGTTTCCTCACCCAGATCATATAGATATTCATATATGTAAAAATAGACATTCGTGTATGTGTGTATAAAAACAATAACTCTCCACACTCCTCTCCTCCAGCCTCTGACAGTCACCATTTTACTTTCTCTGTCTTTGACTTTGACTACTTTAAGTTCCTCATTATGTAAGTGGAGTCATACAGTATTTGTCTTTTTGTGATTGGCTTATTTCACTTAGCATGATATTTAGTTCATCCATGTTTTACTATATTGCAGGATTTCCTTCTTTTTTTAAGGCTGAAAAATATTCCATTTTATGTATATACCACATTTTGCTTATCTTTTAATCTCTTAATGTATACTTGGGTTGTTTCCACATTTTAGCTATGGTGTATAAGGTTGTTATGAACATTGGTGTATAAATATTTCTTTGAGAGCCTGCTTTCAATTCTTTTTTTTTTTTTANTTTAAGATTTTATTTATTTATTTGACACAGAGAGAGAGATTACAAGTAGGCAGAGAGGCAGGCAGAGAGACAGGGAGAGGAGGAAGCAGGCTCCCTGCTGAGCAGAGAGCCCGATGTGGGCCTCGATCCCAGGACGCTGAGATCATGACCGAGCCGAAAGCAGAGGCTTTAACCCACTGAGCCACCCAGGCGCCCCTGCTTTCAATT
This sequence comes from Ailurus styani, assembly GCA_002007465.1. Classification (NCBI taxonomy): domain Eukaryota; kingdom Metazoa; phylum Chordata; class Mammalia; order Carnivora; family Ailuridae; genus Ailurus; species Ailurus styani. The sequence continues at coordinate 2,496,332 of LNAC01000174.1, read as the reverse complement.
CTTTTGGGTGTATACCTAAAAGTGGAATTGCTAGATCTTACAGTATTCTATTTTAAATTATTTGAGGAACTGTCATAACTATTTTCCAGTGGCTTTACCATTATTTACATTCCTGTTAACAGTGCACAAGGGTTCCAGTTTCTCCACATCCATGTTGTTTTTGTTTTGTTTTTGATAGTAGCCATCCTAATGGGTGTAAGATGGTATTTCATTGTAGTTTTGATTTGCATTTCCCTTGTGATTAGCGATGTTGAGCATCTATTCATGTGCTTATTGGCTATTCATATATCTTCTTTGGATAAATGTTCAAGTTCTTTGTCCATTTTTGAATCTTGTTTTTTTTGTTTCTGAGTTTTAGTTATCCATATATTCTGGGTATTAATCCCTTGTCAGATATATAATTTGCAAATGTTTTCTCCCATCCTGTGGGTTGCCTTTTTATACTGTTGATAGTATCTTTTGATGCACATATTTTTAAAATTTTCATGAAGTTCATTGTATCTATTTTTTGTTACCTGTACCTTTCGTGTCATATTCAAAAAATCATTGCGACATCAACAGTATGAAGCTTTTGTCCTTTGTTTTCTTCTCTTATTGGTTAGGTCTTAATTTAGGTCCTTGATCCATTTTGAGTTAATTTTTTTTTTTAAGATTTTATTTATTTGTTGGAGAGAGAGAGAGCACAAGCAGGCAAAATGGCAGGCAGAGGCAGAGGAAGAAGCAGGCTCGCTGCTGAGCAAGAGGCCCGATGTGGGACTCAATTCCAGGACCCTGGGATCATGACCTGAGCCGAAGGCAGCTGCTTAACCAACTGAGCCACCCAGGCGTCCCTTGAGTTAATTTTTTAAGGTGTTATAAGTAAGGTTCCAGCTTCATTCATTTGCATGTGAATATCCAGTTTTTCTAGCACCATTTGTTGAGAAGATTGTCCTTTTCGATTGAATTGTCTTGGCACCCTTGTTAAAAATTATTTGGCCATATATGCAAGTTTTTATTTCTGAGCTCTCTATGCTCTTCATTGGTTTGTATGTCTATATTTATGCCAATACCACACTGTTTAGATTACTGTAGCTTTGTAGTAAGTTTTGAAATCAGGAAGTTTTCTGGTTTTGTTCTTTTTCAATTTTGTCTTGGCTATTTAGGGTCCCTTGAGATTCTATATGAATTTAAGGATGGGTTTTCTAGTTCTGCAAAAAAGCATCGTTAGACTTTTGATAGAGATTACATTGAACCTATAAATCACTGTGAGTAGTCTTGATGTTTTTAATACTAAGTTTTATGATCCGTGAACATGGGATGTATTTCCCATTTTATTTTATTTATTATGTTCTTTAATTCTTACAACATTGTTTTATAGTTTTCTTTGTATAACTCTTTCACCTCCTCGGTTAAGTATTTTAGTCTTTTAATGTTACTGTAAATGTAATTGCTTTTGTAATTACTTTTTCTTTTCTTTCTTTTTTTTTTTTTTTGTAAGAAGGCTCCACACCCAACGTGGGGCTTGAATTCATGACCCTGAGATCAGGTGTCCCAGGCTTTACTGACTGAGCCAGGAAGGTGCTCTGCATTTTACCTCTTTTTCTTGCCTAGCTGCTTTGGCTAGAACTTCCAGTATTGTGTTGAATAGAAGTGATGAAAACAGGCATACTTGCCTACTTCTTGATTTTAGAGGAAGCACGTTTCGTATTTTATCATAGAATATTATGTTCACTGTGGGCTTTCAGATAGGGCTTTTGTTTATTTTATTTATTTTTTGAGACTTATTTTAGGGGGAGGGAGAGAGTGTGACCAGGGTGAGGGATAGTGGGAGAGAGAGAATCTCAAGTAGACTCCCACCTGAGCATGGAGCCTGACGTGGGGCTTGATCTCATGACCCTGAGATCATGACCTGAGCTGAAATCAAGAGTCACACTCAACCCACTGAACCATCCTTGTACCCCCAGATACGGCTTTTATTATGTTGAGGTAGTTTCCTTCTACCCCTAGTTTTTCAGTGTTTTTATTATTAAAGGGTGTCGAATTTGGTTAGATGCTTCTTCATCAGTTGAAATGATCATGTAGGCTTTTTTTCCTTCATTCTGTTCATGGGGTGTATTACATTGGTCAGTTTTCATATGTTGAACTATCCTTGCATTTCAGTAATAAATTCCACTTGCTTATGTGTAAAATAATTCTTTCCATATGCTGTTGAGTTTTGTTTGCTAGTATTTTGTAGAGAATTTTTGCACCAGTGTTTGTAAGAGATGCTGTAGGTCTGTAGTTTCCTTGTAGTGTCTTTGTCTGGCCTTGGCATCAGGGTCATACTGGCCTCCTAGAATGAATTAGGGAAGTTTCACCAATATTTTTTTGTCAAGTTTTGTTATAATTTGATTTTTTGGTAAATGAAAATTATTAATCTGGATGTTGATGTAATATGATATGGAGAAACACATTTAGTTTTAAATGTTTCCTGTGTTAAACAATTAAAATTAGAATATGTTCAGTTTTGTGGTGGTAACTTTGTAATCTACTGAAACAACACTTTCTGGAACAATATAATGAGTAGCAAGACATAAATAAACTGAATTTATTAATACCACTGAAAAACTTATAACGATCAGCTCCAAAATCAGCTTTAGAGCCAAATATTTAATATTGAACTCTTCCAAATTTTTAAAACAGATAATTTAGTATATACAGTTGATCATTGAACAACACGGGTTTGAACTACATGGGTCCATTTATACATAGATTTTTTCAGTAAATACAGTATGGTACTGTAAATGTATTTTCTCTTATGATTTTCTTAATAACCTTTATTTTTATTATAAGACTACAGCATATAATCCATATAAGATACAAAATACCTTAATTATTTATTTATGTTGTTAATAAGGCTTCTGGTCAACAGTGGGCTATTATTAGTAGTTAAGTTTTGAGGGAGTCAGAAGTTATATGTGGATTTTTGACTGCATGGGTGGTTGGTGTCCCTAACCCCTGTGTTTTTCAAGGGTTAACTGTATTAATATTACTAGAACACAAAATGGTAAAGTGTAAAATTTCACAATTATTTTTAAATCTAGCATAATGATTAAAGTTGACAAATTTAACACAAAAGAGAAAATGCCAGACCTGTCTCACTTGTAAACAGGGAAACAAAAACCCTTAAAAAAAAAAAAAGTAAATCATGTCAACAGTTTATCTCAGGAGTAGTAAGGTGATTTAATACTGGGAAATCTATTACTATAATGTATCACTGGACAAAGACAAGGTGGGTAAACATACTAGCCATTATGGCTGTGTTTACAAAAAGAAATATAGGTATGTCACTGACAATCTCACCAATCCTTTTATTTTGTTTTAATTTTTATTTGTAAGCAGTTTATACATGAATTTCCAATTTAAATCTATTACGAGAGGCTTATAACAAGGTACTTTCATTCATTCATATTTTTCATTACCAGTATATTTGATCTTACCTAATATTTGCTGGTTTTGTTTTGCTTCCTTCTTGGTTCCCTACAGGTGTCTGTGTGTTTTTTGTTTTTTGGTTTTTTTTTAATTATCAGTGTTGTGTTTGCTTTTCTTCCTCCAGTGATTTTGTAAGGTGTACATTCAGTTTGAATGCCTATTGTGATTATTTTTAAGTTGTTCAGAAGACTTTTTAGGGGCACCTGTTAGGTGTCTGCCTTTGGCTCAGGTCATGATTCCAGGGTCTTGGGATTGAACCGCACATCAGACTCCCTCCTTGGCAGGAAGCCTGTTTCTCCCTCTCCCACTCCCCTTGCTTATGTTCCTCCTCTCGCTGTGTCTTTCTCTGTCGAATAAATAAAATCTTAAAAAAAAAAAAAGACTTTTTAAACCATATTTCTGTAATAGTCAAAATCAGCACTTAAATTAGAGTTCTTTTTTTCCCTCTCCTGTACGTGAAATAGAGAATTTTGTTTACTTCATTTCTTTCCACTGCACTGTATTGTTATTTGGACAATATCTGTGGTTTTGAACCCTGTTTATTTATATTATTTAGATCAATATCTGTTTTTAACTGCTTTCAATAATCTTAACAGATGGTGTTTCCATTTTTCAGGTTTTCATTTTGATTCGTGGGGGCACAACTGGTTGATTTATTCAAAAAGTTCTTTGAAGGAAGATACATGGAATCATACTTTCTGAGTCCTTGTGTACTTAGTAACATGTTTGTGGGCCTTCAGACATTTTTTAAATTGAGTATAATATTTCTGACTCACAGGGTTTCTCTCTTAAAACTTGGAAACTTTCTTTCATTGTTTTCTGCCATTTAATATTGCAAAGAAATCCAGAGTCAACCTGAGTTGCATTTTTTTCATCAGGTTAGTTTTTCTACTTTTGTGTTTTTAGGAATTTTGCTTTATCCATGTAATCAAGATTTACCTGGAGTGCCTGGTGTCTCAGTTAAGTGTCCAACTCTTGATTTTGGTTCAAGTCATGATCTCAGGGATGTGAGATCTAGCCCTGTGTTGGGCTCCGAACTGGGCATGGAACCTGCTTAAGATTCTCTCTCTCATTCTCCATCTGCCCCTCCACCCAATCTTACCCAAAAAAAAAAAAAAAAAAAAGCCCAAGATATTTCAAGGTGTAATACTTTCTTCACTGATTATTGCCTGATGTTTAGTGATCTGAAAGTTGGAAAAAAAATTTTTTTCCATTCAGGAAAGTTTTCTTCAGCTTTATTTTTACTTATTGATTCTATTTCTTATTTTGTCCATAGGAACAACTATTTCTTAGCTTATAACTCCTTTGTCGTCTAGTATCATTATATTTTTAGTAATTTTCATCTCTGATTTTTTTTAACTCTACATTCTAAGACATCTTCTTTGTGTTCTGTATCAGTGAATTAAACTTGTCATAATGTTATTTTTACCCTTGTTTCCTCCCGTGTGATTTTAGTTCTTAATTATTTTTCATCTTTTCATCTTGGTCTGTCCTTGAACTCTCTATTTCAACATTAGGAAAGCTTATATTGTACTGATGCCAAATAGTTTTCTAAAATTTTGTTTATGAGTCCTATTTTCAGATTTCTTTCCTCCTTTTGAATTATCAGGGTGCTATTGCTCAGGAACATCTGCCAAAGGACAGTGTAGGTACATTGTCCATAGCCCCACATTTTTCTTAACTTGGGTTAGGTTAAGCTTAGTTTCCAGGGTCTTTAATGGAGTTTTCTTTTTCTTCTTTGCCTGGTTGTATGATATTCTGAACAGATGAGCATTTGAAAAATGATAGTCCCAAATATTCACAACTACCAGAGGTCCTTAACATCTTTATCTGTAGGTGGTATTTTGCATGGGCTACTCTTTTTATTTTTATTTCTTTTAAGAATACAGTTTAGGGGCACCTGACTGGCTTATTTGGAAGAGCATGTGATTCTTGATCTCAGGGTTGTGAGTTTGAACCCCATATTGGGTATAGAGATTACTTTTAAAAAATGCTGTTCACCACTACAAACTCTTCTCTGCTTCTTGCCAAGTTTTTTTCTGAGAAATTTAGTCTCTGACTAGATCAAGAAACAAAATAGTAATGGAGTGAGAGAAGCAACGGGAAATATCACTAACTGCTCTCTCAAGAAACAGCACCCATCCAGTAGAGAAACAGCTGCATGGTTTTCTCTTAGTATGGTTCTAAACCAGAAGAAAATAGTGAAAGAGGAGGTAATGATCTTTTATATCTGCTTACATGTGGCTTGTTCTCTCTCACAGAGTAACTGATGGATATTTTTCATTTCTGTTCCATTGGCTTATAGTACCTCAATTTATTCATTTCTTTTTTTTTTTTTTTTTTTTTTTTTTTTTTTGGCCAATACTTAGTAAGTTCTTGTTATGTGCCAAGCACTTTGCTAGGTACTGGTTATATGCTGAACAAAACAGACTGTTTCTTCTTTAATTGGTGGCAGGGGTAGTTTCTGGACTTTGTCAGTAACACATTTTGCTGAAGGTTTGGTGTTTTATTTCCCTGTTCCTTTTTTTAGTATTTTCTGGCAAGTTAAGAAGGGCAGTATTAAAAATAAATAAATAAAAAGAATGCAAGAAAGAAAGAAAGAGAAAGAAAAAAAAGCTGTATTAATAACTACAGTCTAGACACTAGTTTAAATTCTTTCTCCATATGAAATTTTTAAGTTGCTCTGGATTCAGGAAATTACCTCTATGAATAAATACAGTGTTCATTATCCTAATTTAAAGTAGTACTTCCCCAAGACCTCTCCTCATAGCTAACTTACTACTGTCCTCACCTTTTTTCTTTAACTTTTCTTTACTTTCTTAGTTAGATGAATAAAATGATCATATCAACAAAATTATCATGTTTTAGGGTTCCCTGGATGGCTCAATTGGTTGAGCGGCGACGCTTGACTTCAGCTCAGGTCTTGATCTCAGGGTCCTTTGATCAAACCCCCTGTGGGGCTCCATGTCCAGTGGGGAGTCTGCTTGAGGACTACTTTCCCTCTTCTCTTCCCTCACTCCAACTCACTTGTGCATGAGCTCCCTCCATCTCTCTCTCTCTCTCAAATAAATAAACCTTTGAGACTCATCTCTATTTAAAGGTAAGCAATAAAGCTGCATTAGGCAATAATAAATGGGGAATTACTTTTGATTTTTAAATTTATTATCTGACATTTATTATTAAAAATAAAATTAGGCATTTGATTTTTCTTACCCCTTTGTACATAAGGAAACAAGTAATTTGTGTAAGAAGAAAAAGAAATTTTTTATTTTTGTATTTAGAGAGCACTTATTGTAGAATTTTTTATATTTAATGCTCCCAGCAAATATTAAGACTTTTTAAACAAAAAATAAAATTTTTTTAAAATCACAGAATTTAGCATATAAATAGACAAGAAGAAGCACAAAATACATATAGACCCACCTACACATCTGAAATGTAATGAGTAAAACGATTGGTTAATTTTAGTAAGTAAACCCATAAAAACAAGATAGAATGTTGATTTATACTTTGGATAACTAACATTTGTTTTGTAATTTGTAATAGAGTTATTGTCAAGAAAAGGGAACTTTGAGTAAACAGAACCTAGCAATTATAGGACACATCTCATTTTAATTTCCCAACTGTCCAATATGGAAAAACAAGAAAGTTTTCTGTGTACAGACTTAAATGTATAAGATTGTAATCATCTTGAGGGTAAGGGCCCTATGTAAATTATCTTGTGCCTCTGAATGTTTCAGTCAAAAGAGGCTTGTTGCTTTTGATGAGGGAGAATACAGTGTCTTCCTTAACCTATAGTAAGATAAATAGTAACATTTGTTTTAAAGGTGGTAGTCAGAATTTGAAAGTATTTTCATGTTGGCTACACCCATCTCAGCCAGTTTGTTCACACCTGCTGCACTTGTGTCAAATTTGTTATATTGCTGGGGGCGGGGGAGGGGACAAATTTATAGGCAAAGTGCATGGTATGTTGTTCACAGCTCTTTCACCTAGGGATTAAAAATCTTCTGCCCCCTCCCCCAACTATATCTACGCATCTGCAGAGAGATCCCATAGCCCTAAAGTGCATGTTGTCTGTAGCTGAAAATCAATCTCAGATTGAGAAGAAGAAACATGGCTATTTGGGGCATTGTAGTTATTTTGTAGCAGAGGTAGATTAGCATTGCTGAAAGATTTAAGCTTTATGTCCATTGGACACTTGCCTGAGCACTAAATTTGATTTGTTTTCCACAGGTTTGATACTTACGAAGTTGTTTTGATTATTTGTGTTGTGCCTGAATAAAAGGTTAAGAATAAAAGGACACTTGATAGGTTTTTCCAAAACTTTTAAAAACAATCAAGTTTATATAACATATAACTTTAATTTTAAGCTCATAAACTGTGTGTTTGTAATAATTGATGTGCTTATTTCTAGGGGCCACCCACAGATGCTCCTGCGGTAGACACAGCAGAACAAGTCTATATTTCTTCCCTTGCACTGTTAAAAGTAAGTATTAGAGATACTTGCTTTACAGAACTCTCTTGCTTTCACTTTCTTTTACTTGGGAATATTTTTATGTTAACCCTCAAACTTAAGCCATTGCTCTAGGTGCATCTGTAAAATAGGAGTGTTTTATTTCCATTGAAATAAACTTAGATTATTAAAAAAAAAAGTACCAAGGATCTTAAAGCTTTATATCCACCTGTCTTCCTCTTTACAGATGTTAAAGCATGGTCGGGCTGGAGTTCCCATGGAAGTTATGGGTCTGATGCTTGGAGAATTTGTTGATGATTACACCGTCAGAGTGATTGATGTGTTTGCTATGCCACAGTCAGGAACAGTGAGTACTTTTTATGGTTGCCTGCTGTAAGTAAATGTGTTTCTTTTCTCTTTCCTTTTCCTATGCAAAATAATTTTGATCACATTATATTTTCTCTTCCTGAAAGGAAAAATTCATCATAAGATTAATGATAGAAATTTATATCCTGTATGGAATTAAATCATTCATCTTTTAAATGCATCATGAATTCCCTATAGATCCACAAACTGAATGATGCTAGCATTATATCCCTTAACTCATACTTTCAGCCTTAACTAGTGTAGCATACCAGATTTATGTTAGTTACCGTAAACTAATAGAGTATTAATATGAACACTCCATTCAGAAGATTTTAGAGACCCTCTTATTTAGACTTTTAATTCACATATGTTATCTAGTCCTCATGTTTTATTCCTTTTGATTTGAAATATGGTCCCCCCTGTTTTTCTGGTAGATGGTGATAAATGACTTTAAGCTTTTCATATTCAAAATGTTAAGTTTAAAGAAACCAAAAAATTGTGGCAGACTTTTGTTCTTTAGCCCAGGCTGATAATTTCTCTAGAGAGGAAGTATACTACATTCAAATTTTGGAAGTCATCTGCTTTACCTGTTTAAATGCATTATTCTTTCCGGAAGGTTTTTGTTTTGTTTTTTTGCTTTGCTTAATGCATTGGACTTGTGTAAAAAGGTGTGCATTTAGACCTAAAGAAAATCGCCAAAAACAACCACCATTCTGCCTTTCTTATAAAAAGCTACACACATATCCTTCTCATCTGCCTAGAAAAATATAATATGTATATTTTTCCAATGGTTGTTTTTTCTCTAACATACTACATTTCTCTTACTGAGCCTTATAAAATAACTGGATTAAAGAAATTGTCATAAAGCTGTTTGTTTGCTTTGTTTGAGGCTCTTAACCATATACCCTAATAAAGTAGATAATAGAGTAAAACAATATATATGTATGTTTTTAAAGATTTTATTTATTTATTTGACAGAGAGACACAGCGAGAGAGGGAACACAAGCAGGGGGAGTGGGAGAGGGAGAAGCAGGCTTCCTGCCAAGCAGGGAGCCGGACATGGGGTTTGATCCCAGAACTCTGGGATCATGACCTGAGCTGAAGACAGACGCTTAAATGACTGAGCCACCCAGGCAACCCTATGTTTTTATTTATTTGTTATTTATTTATTTACAGAGAGAGAGCACATGCTGAGGGGTGGAGTGTAGAGGGAGAGGGAAAGAATCCTAAGCAGACTCCATGCTTGGCAGAGCCCTGTGTGGGGCTCAATTTCATGACCCTGAGACCATGACCTGAGCTGAAATCAAGAGTCAGCCGCTTAACCAACTTAGCCACTCAGATGCCCAAGCACTTAAAAATTTATTTATATTGTTTATTTGGGAGGGAAAGAGCACAAGTGTATATGAGTTAGGGGAGGGGCAGAAGGAAGGGGAGAAAGGGAATTTCAAGCAGACTTTCCCACTGAGTGTGGAGCCCAGTGCAGGGCTTGATCCCAGGACCCATGAGATCATGACTTGAGGCTAAATCACGAGTCAGATACTTAACTGACTGAGATACCCAAGTGGCCCTTTTTTTTAAAAAGTTTATTTATTGGGCGCCTGGGTGGCTCAGTGGGTTAAAGCCCCTGCCTTCGGCTCAGGTCATGATCTCAGGGTCCTGGGATCAAGCCCTACATCGGGCTCTCTGCTCAGCAGGGAGCCTGCTTCCTCCTCTCTCTCTCTCTGCCTGCCTCTCAGCCTACTTGTGATCTCTCTGTGTCAAATAAATAAATAAAATCTTAAAAAAAAAAAAAAAAAGTTTATTTATTTATTATTATTTATTTTAGAGAGAGGCCCCAGCATTTTAAATAGAGTAGTTACTACAGATTGCAGTGTATTTGTAAATAATGCAAAATATAGAAAAATATGCAAATTTTTCTCCAAATGGACTAGTTTGTTGAGGTAAACTAATTTAGATCTGCTGATTTTGTCCACCTGGCTATCCATTATATTTATTTTGTACATTTGGATATAGGAAAATATGCTATGTATTAACTAAAGATTTAGATTTATAAATTAGGCTATTTTTATATCTTAGGCTATTTTTACCTGTATTTATCTTTTTATGTCAGAATATGAAAAACATAATAAAGTTAACAAGTATTTCTGTTACATGTGGTCTTTATCAATGATAATAAAGAGTTCTTAAGCTTTGAGATCTCTATTTCCTTGTAAATACTTGTTTGACAACATGAAGTAGAAGATTTTGATCTTTGTGTTCATTCTGTATAATACATTAGGAAGGTTTTCTTCTGGCCTGAGTCAACTAAGTTTCTGTAAAGATGTAGGTTTCTGTCTCATTCTTGTGTTTTTGCTTTTTTAAAAAACACCCTTTAAAAATGTAAAAAAATCTATAACAGATTGTATACCCCTGTTCTTGAGGATGCTTTCTCACTTGGAATCAAATGTTGTTTGTTTTGGTGGGAAGGAAGTGCTTATGTTAACTGGTTTATTGGGATAGATTAGAATTAAATCCCTGATGTTAGAAGAACGCCTTGTAGAGTTAAAATGGCAGTGATCTATCACTGGATAGATGACATGAATGCCTTTAATTCTTCCATTTTCTAAGGTTTTTTGGCTGAACTAGCAAGATAATGCAACATTTAAAAGACTTGATTACAGATTGTGGCTAATGGGGAATTGGGGTGGTGGGGGCAGAGAGAGAGAGAGAGAATTTTTTTTTTTTTTTTTAAGATTTTATTTAGTTCAGGTGCACCTGGGTGGCTCAGTCGTTAGACGTCTGTCTTCGGCTCAGGTCATGGTCCCAGGGTCCTGGGATTGAGCCCCGCATCAGGCTCCCTGCTCCGTGGGAAGCCTGCTTCTTCCTCTCCCCCTGCTTGTATTCCCTTTCTCGTTGTCTCTCTCTCTGTCAAATAAATAAATAAAATCTTAAAAAAAAAAAAGATTTTATTTATTTCTTTGAGAGAAAGGGAGAGAGAGAAGCAGGTTCCCCACTGATCAGGGAGCCTGATGTGGGGCTTGATCCCAGGACTCTGAACTGAAGGCAGACACTTAACCAAGTGAGCCACCCAGATGCCGGGGAGAGAGAGAATCTTAAAGCAGCCTCCACACCCAGTGTGGAGCCAATGTGGGGCTCAATCTTAAAACCCTGAAATCATGACCTGAGCCAAAATTGAGAATAGTCCTAACTGAGGCACTGAACTTCCTCCCCTCCCAACCCACTCATCCATAAAATAAACAAAAGCTACACTGGGAAATTAATAAATTATTTTTCTTCTTCAAAGTATTTATATTACTGAGGAAAAAGAAGACTTCAGGTTGTTGATTATTATAATAGCTGAATAGTTAAGAAAACTTTGGATGGAATGGAAGGGATGTGGTACTTATCAGGTATCAGAGATGGCATTTGAAAATATGCTTGCCAAGATAGGTCTAACCAAAAATAGTTGGTTCGATTATTTGGTATTTCTGGTAGTAGTAGTGGTGTGTGTGTGTGTGTGTGTGTGTGTGTGTGTGTGTGTGTGTGTGTGTGTGCGCGCGCGCACACTCCCATGCATGTGCACATATATGTAGCCATGGCCATAAGTTCTTAAAGGATCCTGAAAACTGTCTTAACTCATTAGCTAACAGAAGTTTGGTACTTTGGCAGTTTTAGAAGTTTTATTAAAGTATGGCTTATAATTGAATGGTATAAATGGAGATCAATTATCAATATCCAAACCTAAAAAATTATTTTGGTATCCCAAAATAATATGTATAGGGGATTTTGGTGTAGCTTTTTGTTTGTGTAGAGTGAATAAATGTTTGTGGGCCTTTTTTCACAGTTCTAAAAGCTAATTATGTTTCTTTCTATCTAAACCAGGGTGTCAGTGTGGAGGCAGTTGATCCAGTGTTCCAAGCCAAAATGTTAGATATGTTGAAGCAGACAGGAAGGTAAGTATGTTAACTGATTATATAAAGGAATAATGGGAAGTATTTTTAGAGATGTAGTTCAAAAATCTTGATGTTTATGAATATCCTACCTAGGAAAAAAAGTCATGTAGTTAATGTAAAAGTATCATTTGCAATGCTATGTATCACCTACCTAGTATCTCTTTCTTCTAGAGTGAAAGAAATTTGCCAATGAGAAAATTGCCTCATGTTAAAATTCTCAACCATCACATACTAAGCTTGGGCTATAGCTTCCCTGTTTAGCATATGGAGTTACTATCTAGTCACTTATAATTGGAAGAGCTTATATATTCCATGTATTGAACTGAATAATATTCTGAATATTTAATTATATTAGGCATATGATTTTTAAAGAACGAGAAAGTAGAATTCAAATATTCTTCAAGTTTTTCCCCCCAGATTAAATCTCAGTAGTTGTCATTCTCTTGCTCAAATTCTTCTACTGTGGAAGAAACTTCAAAATTAATGTTAGCAAAAGGCTCAGCAGCTGAGCAGAACAGTGCAAATTGGTTTTTGACTGAGTTCCTAGTTCTACTGCTGGTTTAATTGATATTTAATCCTTTCACAACAGTGGATCCTGGTGTCCATTGTTAAAAATGTACTCTGCCTGGAAAATCCAACTCCCAGACCTAAGGAGTTAAAGAGTAGATATTTACTTGAATGCTGAAAGGGTAAAACTGGCTCAGAGAAAGTGTGGTAACAAGGTGAAAAACTGAAAGCCTTATCTACCACTGCTAATGTGCATCTCTTAATGATAGCACTCTTTTGTCATGCTTACTCATTTCCATGTTTTCTGGATAATATGGTGTATGATTTCAGTGTTTCTAATGGTGCTTTTTTCACACCTGTGTGTTTTTCATCTCTTCTTAATTTATACCCTGTTAGTGTGTTGTTTCTTTTCATATCATAAATGTGTATTACTAGTTCTGTTCTGAACCGCTGAATGCCCTCTTTGTTTCAGGCCTGAGATGGTTGTTGGTTGGTATCACAGTCACCCTGGCTTTGGTTGTTGGCTTTCTGGTGTGGATATCAACACTCAGCAGAGCTTTGAAGCCTTGTCGGAGAGAGCTGTGGCAGTGGTTGTGGATCCCATTCAGAGTGTAAAAGGAAAGGTAGAGTAGATTCTGTCTTTATTAGCATCTACTGCCATATTTTATTTACAGATACATTAAATTAAAATTTCTTTTGTTTAAAGCAGGATTCTTACACACAAAAATCCCCAGTCTGTATACTTAAAAAAGCAAACAAAAAACCTGTACAAGTTGAAAAATGTGTCATCTTAATATTATTAGCAATATAATTACTTAGAGATTTGTTTCTACTTTAATCAGCTATTGTCTAATCATAAATGTTTATTTTTAGATTTATATTTCATAGATTTAAGAATGTTAAACCATACTAAAAGCCTGCTGTACACATTTTATTAGCATTTTAATAAACATTGTTCTACCTTTATTTTAAAATGGTAAATTTGGGATTGGCACATTTTATGTATCTAGTGAAGGACACTCTGTTTTGCAGACATTGTGCAGGACATATTCTGGAATTGTATGTTCCAAATATTTTAGACAGTGAAAACTTGACCTAAAGACTTAGTATCAGCCATTCGCATTTTTGGAGTGAGGACACAGATGAATGATTAAATATGCTAAATGATTATGAAAAGAGATTAACTTGCAAAGCATATTGGGTTATAGTTGTTCTTTGTTGAAATCTTTTGTTCTTGTTTAGTTCTTTTTTTTTTCTCCCTTCGTTCGTTCTCTCTCTCTCTCTCTCTTTCTTTTTTTTATTTCTTTCTTTCTAGCCCCATATGCCATTTTCCTATTTCCTGCCTCATGACAGCAGGGAGCAGCTCTATTATCACCTTCACAGAGCTGTCTGCAAATGTGAGAGGCAATTCGATTTTGCTCAACCACAGGGAGAGTGGATTAGAAAAACTACAGAACATACAGAAATTGGCTAGGTGGTTACTGCTTTAAAATACTGCTGAGGTGTCTTGTTTGAGCATGTACTTCCATTGTAGTGTAGAATAATTGTTAAAAAAAAATCACAATACATTTATGGAATCCTTTTTATGCAGCTTTTAGAAATAATTTTTAGAGCACTTAAAAATAAATATTAGCTTGCTATCTATCAGACCTGGAGTTTGCTAGTATTGCGGATTACATTTACATCTGCTCACCAGCTCAAACAAACTAAATATGGCTGTTAAGCATGGAGTTTTTATCTGTCATGATTTGAAGTTGAACACTTTCTGACATCATATTATTATGATGAATAAAAATTGAGACCTTCTCTAAATCATGATCCTATTAGATGTGATTTAGCTTTTCAGAGGTGGAATCTACACACAAAAACAATAATAATAGAAACTGATACACCAGACAATTCAGAATGGATTACTTCTGATGTTTGCAGTATACCTATATTTCAATTTACTTTTTTTTAACTACGTATATTGTTACTTAACTGTACAGATAAAAAGAGTTGAAAATCCTTGACTTTTGTTAGTTTTATTAATTAAATACAGTATAATACTTCTTAAGTTTAATTCCTGATAATTAAGATATCTTTTTAATAACTCAGATTAACTCATTTAAGTAGTAATTATCATTTTAGGAATATAACAGAATTATCTGATTAAGTCTCTCCATCACAGTAGTTACAAAAAATAATTGAAGCTTAATGTTAAATATAGTTAGAGTTCTATTTTGTACTATTAGTGTATCTGACTTTTTATAATACTTGACTCGTGATGGTGGCTACTTTGAAAAGGAAAATATAAACTTAAATACAATGAAAGAAGACATTCTCAAAACAGAATAAATATGTGATTTTAGTTATCTTGTTTATAGTATCTTAAATGGCAGTTTTAATTTATATAACTGGAATTTGCATTATTTCTAATCATAATTCATGTTAAAAGAATGAATTTCATTTAAAAATACACTTGTGTGACATGGCTGTTGTCATCCGGTTAAATGTAGTTATTTTTTCAAAATAACCTATCTAAAATTACTTTATAAAATCATAGGTATCACTGTCTAGGTTTATATGTCATGAAAAAATATTTCTGAAAAATTTAGCATAAATATCTATCACTGAAGATTCACATCACTTCTTCTACCTAACATGTAGATTCACACAATTTCACAACCTGAAATAAGGATCCAGTTCTTTCTCAATAATGTAACTTCATCTATAGGATGTCTGAGTTTGGTTATAATTTATGGTTCTTTTAGTGTCAGGACCTCTCAAAACTATGAGCCAAATTAAATGCTAGTAAATCCATGGCCAAAGTATTCTAGTTAAAATATTAAACCCAAGAATATAAGCTTACAAAAAATGAAGAATAGCATAGGATTCTCCCTCTCCCTTCCCTGCATGTGATTTGTCAAAGCTGTCAAAATATTTAGTAAGACAATGATTAGACCAGGAGTTAAAATGACAGTCTATATGTAAATTATTCAAGTTGAGACTCTGTTCACTTAATACCTCTTTACTGTAAATTTCATATTTTCATTTTTATAAATCCCAATATTATCTATTTTTGAGTGATTAGGTAAGCACTAAATCTTTGTAATCTCTTTAATTCATAATGTTTGATTTCCTTTTATAGCGACTTGATTGTATCTTTATGGAATTATTGCTGTGTGCCAGGTATTGCGGTGATAAATATTTCAACTTGTCTCATGTATTCTTTAGTAATTCCGGAGATACCATTATTACTCCATTTTATCAATGAAAGGATAAAAAAATTAGGGTCAAAGAAATTATTTTGCCCCAAATTATAGCATTATATAAAGCAGAAGAACAAGGATACAAATCAGGTCTTTAAAATTTCAGAGCTCAAGCTGTTTTACTGACTCTTTAATATTAGACAATTAGGAACTATGTAATTAGAGGAACTCAGGATTGGAAAAATGAGTACCAGAGGTCATTGCAAGACTTTTTCTTAACTTATATGGATAGATAGATACCACTCCCTTCAGTGTAAGTCATGGTAAGGGGCCACACATTTTATCTAAGTTCTCAATAGTTCACTGTACTATTTATAGTAGTTACTATGTATTAAATTATTTTCCTCATACAGTATTTATTGTATTAATTTGAAAAAACAATTTAGACAGACTTATTCCTCTCAGCCTTTGCTACATCCGTAGGACCAAAATTGAGACCTATATAAATAATAAAATATACTGTATGATAAAGAATTCATAGCACTCTGTATATTATGTAATCCTGTAAATGTTTAAAAATGTTAAAAAGTGTCTAAAAGGTGGAAAATGATAACATGTATAATTTAAATGGAGAGTAAGTTATATAGAAGTTAGTGATGAGCTTGACTCTAAACTTTAGTGAAATAGTTTCTAAAATTCTGTTTTAGTTTATTTGTAAAATACACATATTCAGATATTTTATTTTATTTATTTATTTGTTATTATTATTTTTTTAATTATTTGCCCCAGGGGTACAGGTCTGTGAATCATCAGGCTTACACCTTTCACAGCACTCACCATAGCACAAACCCTCCCCAACACATACTCAGATATTTTAAACTTCAGTTCTTAAGTAGTAAAGTGGCAGCTTCTTGCTTAAAGTTTTGTTACCTTGTCTTGTCTATTCAGCCCACAACTGGACTTGATCCAGCAGCAGATTTAGAAGTTAACTTAGCTTATAATATGATTATACTCCTTTAGGGCAAAAAGAACGATGACTTTGTGCAAAGTTATAAAACTACCATACAACTACTACTACTTTTGAGAACCTATTTTCTGATCATAATTCCTGCCAGTAAAATGTTCATATGTTACCTGCTAATTGATAACAGTCTTTGTGTTTGTTCTCTATTTTGAAAACATTAAAAGAAAAAAACCTACTAATAACCCTTTAGTCCATATAAATCTTCACACTGGCTGAGTGTTCTTGAGAAATTTTTATTCAGTCTGATCAGAAATAACTTAGCAGCAGGTATTTCTTGAGTACATCTAATGTGCCTGTGTGCTAATGATTTTGGTATATAAAATAGATTTTAAAAAGTCTTTGTCATTTTGAGAAGACAAGTCATATACATTTCGTGTATGCCAGATAACATACATCTAGTGAGCCAGATAGCATTCTGCCAATAATGTGCCGATAATTCTACGTTGCATACTGATAGAATACAAATTACACTGATACTGCTTTGTTTCTATAACTAAGGATTAAATTGGTTGCTAGAGAGAGAACTAATTCAACAAATACTTATTCAGAACCTTGTATGTGCCAGTATGCAATAAAGTAGTACTTGTATAGCAAACATACTAAATGCAAATTAGAAGAAGAGAGAAATTGGTATGGCTGCACAAAGTGAGTTAACACTTGGACTGAGCTTTGATAGTCAGGCAGGACATCACTCAGAAAAGTGAAGTTTGTCTTTCTGGAGAAGAACGTAGAAATAATTCTATTCCAGGTGGTATACTTACTTCTTTGTTTGTGCTTTTTTCACAGATATATTAGAATGTAAGATGAATAGTTCTTGATGTTACTATTGTTGTCTTTATTCAACATTTTATAAAAAAAAAAGATGGGACTTTGAAAAGTAAGTGCAGATATAGGAGGAAAGAATTAGGGTATGAATATTATGAGCGTTTATCTTTTATTTTCAGAGATTTATAAGGTTTTATCTTTTTCAGGGTAAGAGAGGGCACAGATATTTTACTTATCCAAAAGTTTTGTATTAGAAACTTTAAGATGGTGGAGATTTTAAAGTACTCAAAAATAGTTTTGTTTTAGCTTTTTCTTATTGTTAAAAAATATGTATCATGAAGGCAGGGCATAGAGTAATGAAGAGCACAAGCTTTGTATCAGGGCTGCAGTCTAATCCCATTTTTATCTCTTTATCTCTTCTTTATGGTATGACTTTGAGCAAGTTATCTAATCTTGAGCTTCAGTTTTCTCATCTATAAAACAGGGCTTTTTCTAGTATTATGAAGTGATACATCATTAGTAGAGTGTGCATGCCATGTAGGAAATGTGCAGTAAATGACATTTTATTCTCAAGATTAAATTAATTGCTACTTAAATAGATTAACAGCTAGCTTATTTTAAAATATAGGATATGAATATTTCTGAGAATTTTTTTAAGAACAAGTCTATAACTTTGTTGCTCACTTTAAGAAGGTAAGGGTAATGACTACAAAAGAATGAAAACTTTCCCTTGTATTTTGTACCTCCTAATTTTCTGAATCAGCTGATTTTTTTATTTAGCACTTACTACTTTTCTGACATATTTCTCTAGGACATGCTGATGGCGAGAAAAATAAGTACATTAAAATTCTGGCCTTTGAAGTGATTAATGTCTCCCATTCAAGTACTAACCAGGCCCGACCCTACTTAGCTTCTGAGATCATATAAGATTGGGCGCATTCAGGGTGGTGTGGCCATAGACTGAAGATAGTGAGAGGTATTTAGAATACCTGTTATTCATAAGATTTTCTTTTGATCAGTATCCCATAAGGGTCAGTTAGGGCTGGATAGTCCTCTCAAATTGTATACACATACACACACCTTTTCTTCGTCTAGTTTTCCAGATTGCAAGAGAAAAATAGAAAATAGGACACATAAAAATTCTATTTCCACTCCTAATATAGCTCTGTGAGCATACCCATCCAACACTTGGAACAAGTTTAGTTACTATATTATCTTTTGTTTGCTTCCTGTTTTACACTCCTATTATCAGAAATTGTCAGCTAGGAATGTTAAAGCAATTTTATGTTTAAAATTCTAAGAAACATAAATCTTATACAGAACTAACACTTCTTAGTATAGTTCTTTTAATTTATAGTTTCTATGTTAATATAGTCTTTGAGCTACTGTATTATTTAGTTGCTGTGTATTTTGAGTGATTAAATCTTTTTCAAATTAGTTCAAATTAAGCTGTTTCAGTAAACATAAAGGAAAACCTTTAAAAGTCTTCCCATTATCTATAAGAATATTGTTTATTGACTTCTGATTCTGAAATACTTTTCTTTCCCCAGTCTAATGATGCTTGGTCATTCACCAGATACTTACTGATCAGTACTGTGTCATAGGCATACACTGTAGACATAAAGAACAAGATCTGCTCCCTGTTAAAGCCACTATTGTACCAGCAAATGCAAACTATGACTTTATATAAGCCTTTCCATAGCCCATATATTTTAATAAGTTTAATATGTTCTTATCATTGTAATTTCCTAAAGAAATTAGGAATGATTATGGTGCTAGATATTCTTGTAGATCTTAGTTCATTCCTCAGTGATTATTCTTAGACAACTAGTAAGCTGATTAATAGAGTCCCACTGCCACTTCTTACATTCCAAATTCCTTTACTGGATGCAGTTTTTATTCTAAATTAAACACAGGTCAGTGCTTTTGATGTTTGGGTTTTTCGGTTCAATATGCCATGGGAGAGTATTTTATGAATTCAGAACAGATCACTGAGAAGGAAATGGGAAGTATATATTTTGTAAACCTAGTGATTAGATTTTTATAGAAAACAAATGCCCCCTTTCTTTTGAAAGGAAAAATAAACATGAATGATAAAACTTTATATAGAATGCTTTCTTTGGATCTCTTGATTTCAATAGCTATTTATTCTGTACCATATTATGTGTGCCAGGTACTCTGCTGGGGAATGGATATTTGATGGCGAATAAGATACAAACCTTGCTGTCAAGTAACTGAATCTAATAGTACTCTTTTCTTGCTTTTGTGTTAGGAGAAAGTGTTACATCAAATAGCTTGGTGATGAGGAGTACTAGCTTTGGCATGCTGTGTTTGTACAAATCATAGTGGTATCACTTTGCTGGTTGTGTCATCTTATTTAATTTATCCAAGTTTTCTGACCCTCCATTTTCTCATCCATAAATTGTGAATATTATTAATACCTACCTCTTGTTGGTTCAGAGGCTTACACAAGGTAATTCTGTATAATAATTAATAAGCTCAATAAAATATATAAAAGTGATATACAACCAAGTATTAACTTTTACATATTTTTCTTGCAAAAATGACCTTGCCTAGTGAGAGATGGTAGTTTGAAGGTTGTATTTGCATTTTTCTTGAAGATGGTGTTAAAGCAGAAGCAATGTATGTAAGTCCTTTATTCCCCTTATCCATCTGCCTTACCTAACCTTGTTAATTGTTAACATGGTTGAGCTCTAACTTTTAGTCTCTAGAAAGCTTTTTATTTCTTTCCTTTTCGGGCAACTATCAAGAAGCATACCAACTGTATTGCTTTGTTTGTATACCGGAAAGGAATCTGAAGTCACTTGTTCATTTTATATAGGCTGGGTGAGTAGCCACCAGATAGAATTAGTATTCTAAGTTGGTATCAGACCAGTGACTCAGAGGTGATAGTCTCTTGTAGCTCATAAATAGTCTAGTTCAGTTTTTAAGTTTAGTGTTAATTTGTCACGGTCTAGAAATACCTGTTATGCAGGAGTGTTGAGATTCTAGGGATATTGCTACTTTTTAAAAGAGATAATAACATTTGGTATAACTGTATACTTTAAAAAAACTTTTTTTTTTTTTTTAAGATTTATTTATTTGGGGAAGAGAGAGAGAACACAAGCAGGGTGAGAGACAGAGGGAGAGGGAGAAGTAGACTCCCCACTGAGCCGGGAGCCTGATTCGGGGCTCAATCCCAGGACTTGGAGATCATGATCTAAGCCAAAGGGGATGCTCAACCATCTGAGCCACCCAAGAGCCCCTAAAAAAAACTTTAATTAGGAGTTTTTCTAGGGAAATAGATGTCTTTAAATGTTTCTCCCCAATTTTCTTTTCTTTTTAAAATATTTTCTTTTTTTAAGTAATCTCTATCCTCAGTGCCCACAGGACTTGAACTCACGACCCTAAGATTAAGAGTTGCATGGTCTTTCGACTGAGCCAGCCAGATGCCCCCTCCCTAATTTTCCATTGTTTTTCATATGTCAAGTGTCTGTGGATGCCAAATTTATAATTCTGATATAGTTTTAGGAGTAGCTCTTTTCTCACTTTAACACTCTATTTATTGCACTACTGTACTCTGCTCTGTTTACCAGATCAGTTGGGGTGCTCCAAGAAGGAGGTTTCAGATGGGATTACCTATGCAAGAGATTTATTTGGGTAAATACCTGTGATGGATACAGGGGACAGCAATACAGGTGTGAGACCCTGTGGAAGGAGAAAGGGAAGGTAGAATTGGGAATTGAGTGGATTTGGGAAGGTAGGAACAGAATCCGACTACACAGCATGTTTCTTAGAAAGTTTCATCCAGACCTATGGAGAGTCCTTGAGACAAAGTTGCCCTTTAAAGGAATGCTTTCTCTTTGGCAGGAATGGCTAGTTTCTAGTACCCCCGCTTTGCTCATTCATTGGCTGGGGGTAGCCTGAGGGAAACATGACCTGGGGTGAACTCCCAGAAGATTCAAAGGTATAGCATGTGGAGGTGGTGAATCAGCTATGCTCTCTGCAGCAGCTTCTGTTGAACGGAGGTCGGAGCTAGGCAACTCTGTGACTGCCACAGTTAATAACACTAAAAACTACAGTGGCAGGTATATGTGTATTTTATTTAATCTTATCACCAACTCTGTGAGGTGTCATTCATGAGCAAATGGAGACATTGAGAGCGTAAATAACTTATCCCGCATTGCCGAGCTAGCCAGTGGTAGAACGAGAATTGTAACTTAGGCAGGATTCTGACTCCAGTGGTTCAAGCATATAAGTACCTATACCAGACTGACTACAGGCATACCCTAAAAAATTCTGCTGAACTTTATGATTTAATTATATTCTTTTTATAAAGTTTTATGAATCTAAAAATGTCTAATTACCTTTTGCCATACTAGTTTCTAAAGATCCATTTGTTTTCATTAAGGCATACGTGTTCAGAACTTGTGGCTTTACTGTTTGAATTTTGATGCATGTCTTCACTTGTCAAAAAAAAGTAAATTATGCTAGTTACACCCCATCCCCCTTCTCTCCCAGTATATTGAAGTTGTACTACAGATCTCTAGCTACAGTAAGCAGTTCTCCAAGGATGAAGAAAGAAAATGTACATACACATAGGAATTTCTTTTCCAGAGCTAAAATTGACATTTTATAAATAATTTCCGTGTTGCAAACTTGAGACTAAGAAATCACAGCAATTCAGTGATATGCATTTGGCATGAGTCAGTTTTAGTTCTTAGTGCTTTTCATTGGAAATGGCATAAAAAGTAAGATTTCTTTGAATTTTTTATGCTGTGGGCTTACAAGAGACAGAAGATGTTTTTCTCTTAGAGATGCTTGGCAGTGCATGGCAGCAGAAGTAAAGAAAGGGTCACAAATCCCCGCAGTACTTCCCAGGTCACATGTGCCCTTAATTTTTAAAGAATCTAGAAACAACCTAAGCAGTTGATAATAGGTCATTTCTAGGTGATAAAGGGTATTTGATATGGAGTGCTGCTTTTCTTTTACACCTAGCATTTTTTATAGTCATTTGGAGACTTTATGTTTTTAAATATGTAACAACTGGTAACTGAATTACAACTTTTTCTTTTTTTTGATATATGACATTGATTTTGAGGTTTTAAAATTTTTCTTTCAAATTTTGTTAAAAAAATTATTTCAGTTCATTTTATTTATAAGCACTTTCCATAGTCATTGACTTCAATATAAATGCAATTGGAAATGCCGGAGGCAGCTACTGTTACGAGAGAGAGACAGAGACAGACAGACAGACAAAGAGGGAGAGATTAAAATTATGGTAACTACTGCCAAAAGTGTTTATGCATTTTTCTTTCTGACACCTTTGTATTAAAGTAATTTTAGGAGCTTTACAGTATAGCCTCCTTTGAGTAGAAAAATTGGGAAACATGGATTGATGCTTTAGAAATTTAGTCTCTCAGTGACCTAGCAGTTGATATGAAAATATGAATTTGAAAATAAATAGCATATTGGGTAAACTGTACTATACTCATGAAAGAAGCCAGAAAATTATGGATTAAACTGAATTTGAAAATAATTACAGTTTTGAGTCCTAAACCAGATTCGTTATTAAAATGAAATGATAGGTTCTTGACCCTTGGGTGTGCTTGGAATAAATATGGAATACAGTATTGTTTTTAAAACTATTTTGCTTTTATAAGCTAAGACAGATGTACAAAAAAGATGCAGTTTTTATTTTGTATTGGCAGCTTCCAAATATTTAGTATCTATTTCCAAGAGTTGCAATTAGTAAAGCAACCATGGTACTGAAATCTGCACATCCCACAAGCTAATTATATTTGCAAGGTCAGAGTGAATACATATTTTCAGAAAAATAAAGGGTTATATAAATATGTGTCTTCTACTTGGCTGTTATATCACAGTTTGTTGATCTGGAGTATAATGTGTACAATTCACAAATTTGTCTGATAACAGAAAGTGGTGTGTGATTGTGTTTATTTTACTAACCAGTATATTCACAGCAATCACTTCCAAATATCTCTCCAGTAAAGATGTGTTAATTACAAAACAGACAAGGTCTTCTATTATATTAAAGCTACTAACAAGAAGACAGCAGGAATCACACATGTAAATAGCATCATCAACCCCTATTTTAGTCCTCTGTTTTGATCTGTGAGTTGCGCATAGACCAAAGGTGCTATTAAAGACTGAGTGTATGAAATAGGCAGCATTATATGAACAAAATTTATTCAACAAGAAAACAGACCTTTAACATGAATTTAACAAGCCTGAGAAATTATAAACTATCATATGCTGCAGATTCATGCAGTGATAATAAACAAAAAAGGAAAGTAAGAGGTTTCCCTAAGCTAGCCAAACTGCTAATGGTTTTGTTATAAGCTGTCTACTGTTGCAGTGACCTCTGAAAAGTCTCAAGGCACTTGTACCAGAAAAAATTAAATGGTCAGGCTGGTGGATAGAGATTCAGTCTGGTAGATAGGACTTCAGCATGGAAAGGAATTATAAAAGTCCAGCATCACATTCCTGAAAATAATCTTTATACTTTCATTTGGAAGTTTTTGTTATTACATATTAATGAGGTAGTTTTCGTGCAAAGTTTTTGGCTACATTACTATTTGGATTTATAAGCTGTAAACTGGACTGGTTTAATGTATGTATACTTCAAAATAAACTGTTTAGAAGATTTATATAGCTCCAAAAATGGATTCTTCCCGCTGTCCGCTTCCCCATACCTTAATTAATCTTTGGGGGTTCTTTTTGCAGTATATCGTATCTAAGATTTCCTTTCTTATCCATGGAGTGACCACTTTGCTGTCATTCTGTTGCATCATGCTGTAAATACATAAACATGGAGAAATGCCTTCAGCTTATACACACCTCCAAGTGCTCACCAGGGCTTTTTCTTGAATCTTACTGTGGCATAATTAACACCTTCTTCACCCATTGCTCATTAGTGCACTGGACATTAATGAGTCTATTTTGATAGGTTGCTCTAACGAGGAACCCACTTATTCTCACAGTGCAAAAGGCACTTATAAAATTGTACAGAAATTAAAATGTAAACTATATTGCCGTATTTATATTTTTATTGCGTACAAAATCTAATTTTGGTCTGCAGGTTGTTGAACATGTTAGTTTCCTTAAGACAGTTGCTATAGCAATGGCAGCAAATTCCTTTAATCTTGCTGTAGTTAAAGTATTCTTTTCTATTGGCTATCATATTGCTATTCAGGAATTGTCAATCTAAATATGTCATTTCACATAGGCCATCATTTATTATTTGAGCAGTATATTTTTAAATTTTTTCTCATTTTTTAATAGAGTTTATTATTTTTTTTGTTTTAGATTTGTTTCTAACTGATCATAATACCTACTTAGCTGGTATTTTCATTTCCTTTTTACAAAGTTTCACACCTGCTTATAATATTTCAGAGAAATATTACAGAGATTTTTGCATGTAAAATAGCTCCCTGCTGTTTTAGTTTGAAAGTGTTGGGTATAAAACAATATATAGGCATTTCATTGTGATATGTGATGGAATTTTCATAGTTTCATAGGGTTGGTTTTTTCTTGCAAATGATTTTACTGAAATCTTAAAATGGAATCAAAGTATTCTAAGAACAATTGGGCTAAAACAATGCTTTGCTCTTATATTTACCGCAGTCTTTAAATGGTGGCAGTTCTTAATCCCAAATTTATTTAAATACATCTATTAAAATGGTCACTCTGGGGCGCCTGGGTGGCTCAGTTGTTAAGTAGTGGCTGCCTTCGGCTCAGGTCATGATCCCAGGGTACTGGGATCAAGCCCCGCATTGGGCTCCCTGCTCAGCAGGATGCCTGCTTCTCCTTCTCCTACTCCCTCCGCTTGTGTTCCCATTCTCGCTGTTTCTCTCTCTCAGATGAATAAATAAAATCTTTAAAAAAAAAAAAAAGTTACTTCTCCTTTGCTTACATTTTATTATATTTTTTTACATTTTAATTTAAGTGCTTTTTAGTAGAAAATTTTACTTCTATATTTTTTAAGCAAGTGTTTGAAATTATGATAATATCTGATTAAAGCATGTCTGATATTAGTATCTATTTTTATTTTTTATGAAAATAAATGATAAAAATATAAGTAAAAGCAAGAAGTATAAACCCAGGCCATATTTATTTGTATATAAATGTTAAAGTTAAGTATGAATTACAGTTATATACAAAGAAAAAGGAGTTTTTCACAAACTATTAAATCATGTATGTTCTGGGGATACTTGGTTTTATTTTGAGGCAAGAGGACTCTGGGGAAATTCAAACTGTTAGAAATAAAAGCAAAATTTCAGAGTTGATTTTTTTTTTCTTTTCTTTTTTTTTTTGGCCTGTCCATTACAGTGGACACTTGTAATGCTTTGGTCTAAGTTTGTATCCTTTGTACTGTTTGTTGACCCTCTGCGGTAGCCTTTTAGAAAGGGTGACTTTTTCTTTCTTTAGATCTTGTTCTTTAGTATACAGCATGTATACATACATACTTCCTACAAACAGACTTTTCAGACTTGATTAGATTTCATTCGGCTTAATTTGAAAATAAATTTGGTTTTCTCCTCTTCCTCAACTATACTTAGCTGTATTCAAACTTTATGGAAATGGGAAACAGTCTAGTTGCTGATAACTTTTATAATGTTAATAAATCTCAGTTAAAGCACTTTTAAGGGAAATCTAGAAAAATGTACTATCCTGCTTTAAGATTTTTTTATGTGACAGAAGTATTGAGTTTATTCTCTAGGTGATTGATTTAAATTCCCAGAAAGAAGCATCTGTCTTAAAGTCCCAGCACTTTACATAAAACTTCACAACATTTAATAGCTTTAACAAGTTCTTTCAGATCCATTATAATGAATGGGAGAAAGTATTCGGATAATATGTGATTCTTGTTAAATCTCTTAATATAATAAGAGCTAACAGATGATACTGTATTATGTAAGAGTTTGAACTCTTTTTATACAGAAATATTGAATACACTTAGAAAAAGATGATACCTATCGTTACTTCTTTACTGTGAACTTATCGCCATCTCAGTCTATACTATGTTCCTGGCTTAAAGCATGGATGACCTTGGTTTTCTTGTGTTTGCCTCCTATTCTTGACAGTGGCTTGGGTATTTAAGGCCATCAGACAAGGTATAAAGTCTTTTATAGTCACAAGAAGTAAAAGGTATCTGACTAGAAGAGAATACGTGGAGCAAGTGCCTTGCTGGCTGTAATTTTGTTGTCATTTCAAGTACTGTGGTCGTATAATTGATGTGACAGGGCTGGGCTTTACATGTGGTCCCTTAGCTTGTGCTCACTTTCAGTTTTAGTTTCTCTTTGTCATTCATTTTGATTAGGTAAAATTTAGGTGACAAACATATGCACACCAATGGAGGCTGTTTGCTGTGTAAGTTTAGTAATGATGTATTTCAATAATAAAGATGCAAAGTTAATATTTTTCTTTACTGCTTCATGAAAATTGCAATAATTGGTGTCACCTTACATTACAAGATAGAGGGTGGTGTGCTGATGGCACAATCAGCAGGAGGTTCTTTTTTATTAATATTATAATTAAATGATTTTCTGGAAATAGGCCAGAAACAGATGCAAGTTGATCATGCCTGTCCACTGTTGCTTGGCATCATCACTTGCTTTTTAAAAAGAATTGACCTGACACCTTATTTTTACAGGTTGTTATTGATGCCTTCAGATTGATCAATGCTAATATGATGGTCTTAGGACATGAACCAAGACAAACAACCTCAAATCTGGGTCATTTAAACAAGCCATCTATCCAGGTAATGCCTGTATTTGATAATGTGTTAAAACTGTTTTATAGTTTAAAGGCCTATTATAAATGGCCATTTTAAGATCTAATACTTAGCATTTTAATTTATTTGCAATTAATTTTTCTTGTGCTGGAGATTATGGAAACACTTGCAAAAATTAGACTTGCTCATTTATGAGTACGTTTTTAGTGGAGTCTTTAAAGTTACCTAACATAGTTTGAGGATACTCTTTTTGGGAGCATAGTAGAGTCTTTATCTTGAGAGTACCTTATGGCTTTGCATGGTTAACACTGCAGTAAAGGACTGATACAAGTTTTGGGTAGAGTACATTAGGGGTATCATTATTGATTGGTTAGTGGACATTTCTCAGCATTAAAAATGGGAAAATTTATATACTGTAAGAGACAGAAACATTTCCTTTTAAATGGTACTGAAAACTTTGTGCCTTTTTTTGTTTACTCTCCATATTTAAGACAAATCCTACAAAACATATCTATATTGTTACTTTTGATTCATTTACATCTTGTTCTAATAATGCCAACCACCATTATTACAGTTATGCAGGCATTTAATATCCTCCCGAGTGATTAATGGGTTTTTTGTATCATTCACATGTCTCATTGTTTTTACACAAATCTTTATTGTCTGCAAAGATTATTTTAAATGTGTTTTTAAATGCACTACAACCTGTGTCTGTATAGTTAATTGCTTCTCTGAAGATTAATTAAATGGACAGAAATACCATGTTTGGTTAAATAGAACACATAGGACAAAGACATTAGTAGCTATTGCTTTTCGCCTTCTGAAACCTGGCTCTGTCATATGATTGTCTTTGGGGAGTTGTGGCTTTGACAGTTAACCATGGTTGAGCCTGGGTTACACTCTGATAACTTTACACCTTTAGACACTTACTTTTGCAGCAGTCACTCATCTGAAATCTTTGTCGAAGTGAAACCTTTTGTTTCAAAGGATTGAGGTGTGTTACTTTTGAATAAAATTGTTTTACAAGTCAGGGAAAACTGCAAAGTTTAATGAGTATGAAATAAGCTACTAGTGTTTTTGATTGGGTACAGACAAGCCCATGCTTGTATGTTCCAGGAGAATATATTATTGGACCTGTTTAGCCTGTGATAATGACCTTTCTTATAAACCCCCATAGTATCAGACTGCTTCATTATTTTTTTTTTTTGCCAAAGGTTAAGTAGCATCTCACAACCCAAGATCATTGTGATTACTACATGGTATATTTCTGCCAGAAGTTTTTACTGATTGCAAGTCAACAGCCACCTGTTGCCAATTTCATCTTTTAAGTGCAAACCCTGTTTTTTAACTTTATAAATTGAGTAAAATCAATATTAAAATCTGTTTTTTTTCTACAGTAGTCCAGTTTGTATATTTTAGTTCTACCTTATAGTTCATAACTTAAGGTGGACCTTGTAAAGCAAGTTCCAAACCCAAGTTAGAAAGACCTGTGTGTATAATAGCTACAACATCATTGTTTTTCCTTTTATTTTAGTTTGTTTTGCCTTCTAATTAAAATCTGTAAATATATTTATTTCACAGTTTATATAGCGCCCATCAGAATGACATCTATCTGGGTGCTTTACAGTTTTGAGACAATTTCAATACAAAAACACTTAAATAGGACCAAGCCAACAAGTAACAGAGCCACACTTTAAAACTATTTCTTAGTTTTCTAAGATAAGCTATAAAGGAAGCAACCCAGAAGAACCTGAAGTGAATGGTAATATTTATAATAGAATTTTAACATATGTTAGTAGAATCTTTGACTCAGGGATCAGAAGCCTTTCCGAGGGGGTTTTATTTTGAAGGAAAATTAGTTTGTGTTAAGAGGGGCCTTGCACCTAAACCAACTTTCTAGTGGTAGGGATAGAAACCTGACAGCAACCATCAGCACTTATACTGATGGTGACTAATGCTTTTCTAACACTGATTTTTTTACTACCGAAATTACAGTAGTGGGGGAAGTTATGGTTATATTGTAGACTACTGTTTAATAATTTGAGGGAAGTTTAAAGTGTGTTAAGAAAAAGATTATTAAATAGGATTTACAAGTTCTCTTTGCAAATACATATTTTATAAACTGCCTATTTATCTGTACAAAGATGTTAGTAATTATTACCTTTGGGGTCGGATTATGGAATTTTTTTTCTTGTTTTTCCTTTTCCATATTTCTTAAAACTTTCTACAGTGAAACATATATTACTTACAGAAAACATTATTTTTAAAGCACTAAAACAATGTTGGAAATATCTTAAAAAAAATGAAATATCTAAAAGACAAAGCTAATAGACAAAATTTATCTTAACTTTCATGTTTTAAGTAAGGGAAGCCATTAATAATCCTGATAGGGAGGCAGAGGTATGATGCTTATATTCTAGACTTTTGTTTTAATGTACGAGACTTTATATTATTTTGTACTTGGAACATTTACCATTATTGTCAAATGTATAGGATTGAGGGTTAATAAGCATTTATTTTAGTAACTAAAAATTTTAAACTATTCCACTTAAAAACTGTTCAGAGCATTTCAGATACTTAAGAGCCATACTAAATGTGAAGATTGGGTTGTCAGCTGCATGGAAATTTAGTAACTATTGATGCACAGACACATTGTGCAAGGAATTTGAGCTCCTAAGTGTAGCCCTCGGTACAACTGCATTGTCTAACAGAGTTAACCTATTTGAAAAGCATTGTTTTCAGTACTTATTGAAAGTCATAAAACAGTTGCCCTGGAAGGAAACATTGTGGTCATTTTGTAGGTGAGGGAACTTTGTAGTGAGTTAACGTAGGAACTGGCATTCATAACCTGGGCTCCTGGTTCCTTACACTATACTTGTAACTTAATGAAATAATTAATTTTAGCATAGATAATATATTTATTCAGTTCAGAATTCAGAAGTTACAAAAAGGTATTTAGCAGAAACTCTTTTTTTTTTTTTAAAGATTTTATTTATTTATTTGACAGAGAGAGAGGGATTACAAGTAGGCAGAGAGGCAGGCAGAGAGAGAGGAGAGAGGAGGAAGCAGGCTCCCTGTGGAGCAGAGAGCCCGATGTGGGCCTCCATCCCAGGACTCTGGGATCATGACCTGAGCTGAAGGCAGAGGCTTTAACCCACTGAGCCACCCAGGCGCCCAGAAACTCTTTCTACTTTTGCCTTTTGTAGCCCAGTTCTCCACTCTTGAGGGAACAATAAAACACATTTTGTTTCTTTTCAGAGTTGTTATATTGATGTAAAGAAAACTCCATTCATTTAAAAGTATGATCTCATTGATATTATTTAGCTCAACATTTTCACTGTCATTATTATCATTATTTTCATTATCAGTGTAAAATAATTTAAGGCAAACAAACTTACCTTTGGATCTAAATATGCCTTTTTTAAGAGCCTGGAACTTTTTTGACCTATCAAGAACCTTTAAAAAGGTTGTTATTATTATATAGTTTATAAGCTGTGTATTTTATAATATGCCTGCTTTTCCATAGCAGTGAGCATATGGAGCTATAACTCATACTTCTTCTCAGTAGTCTAGGCAGTGTCAGTGAAGTATGATGACGGTAAAGTTTTAGTTTGTAGTTATTTGACATAGGCATATATAGGAACCCACTTAAGTAAAGGATCTTATTTTAGGATCTGTTATCAAAAGCCCTTTACATAAAATACCATCTTACACAATTCATTCCAACCCGATAGCTGATTGCCTCTCATAAACTGCTTATATTTTTGTCCATACCACCTTTGCTCATATATCACTACAGTTCTAAATTTATTACTTTCCCTTCTTGCTATTATTTATGCTGTAGTGGTTTAGACAGTCTTGAACACTCTTTGGGATCAGGTATCTAGTCTCCCAAAGATATTTATAATACTTAAGTTTAATAAATCACATGAATGAACAAATACAGAAATTAAATAATTCAAGTGGTGATTGATTTTGAAGTTGATTTCACTGTAATGATTATTTGTGTATTTGTTTTGAATTTGTCATACTAACAAAATTATGAAGCTCTACTCTAAAGATAACTAAAGCAGCATAGAAATAACGAGGAAGTTAATCAGTGGGATCTCAAAACTCCCTTTGTCTGTGGGCCTCTAAACCATTCTCTATCTAAAATAGATAGCCCCTTAGACTGGTAATAAGTACCAACCTAGGCAGAACTTCCTTCTTGAAAGGTTGGCAAGGTTTGAGCAAAGAAAACAAGGGTCAGGATATACAAAAAGCAAATAAATAAACTCACTGCTGTTAGTAAATTCAAAGGGTGTATTGTCCTAGAAACAGTGCTATAAAAGGTGACTGGTTTCCTGGATCAGCCACTGAAAGCTTATTTAGCCCACAGAATATAATATTATAGAATAGAATCAGGTTATAAGAATGCTCCTGAAACTCTCGGAGATTTTAAATAGCCAATTAGTGAATGAGTTTGGGAAACGTATCCTGTTTTAATGAAGAAGTGCCTAAATTTTCCTAAGTCCATCATATGTTTGTTAAGTGTAAATTAAAAAGTTAAGTAATGATGATTTAAGAAATTTTCTAGCTATATTTCTCCTTTATCTGTGTGACATACTATGGCATTTGCTAGTATATTCTGTTTAATTTGCAATTTGACCCCTCCAGAAGTTTGGTTCTCCCTCTTGACAAAGCTGATCTTCTTTTTGGCATATGCTACCTCAACCTGTTTACTAAATTGGTTAATTTGAGAGAATTTATTATTCACTGAGGCTGTGTTTTTGGGGGCTCATGTAAAAGGAGGACTGTATATAGCCAGTTGTGATTTGGAGTGTACTGGGGGTACACAGCCAATGAGTAAGTGAAATTGGAAGACTGCTTGAGGATATCCTTTTATTTAAGCTTATATATTTTTTAATCATAATACCTGCTAATCTTTCATGCTGCCTGTGTTAGTTTTACTGCTTTTTTTTTTTTTAAGATTTTATTTATTTATTTGATAGAGAGAGAGAGAGAGAGATCACAAGTAGGCAGACAGGCAGGCAGAGAGAGAGGAGGAAGCAGGCTCCCCGCTGAGCAGAGAGCCTGGTGAGGGGCTGGATTCCAGGACCCTGAGATCATGACCTGAGCTGAAGGCAGAGGCTTTAACCCACTGAGCCACCCAGGCGCCCCGGTTTTACTGCTTTTGTCTAAATAATGTCATTTAAAAATCAAGTAGGTAGTGCCTTCAAGTACCAGACTGTATACTTCAGCAATATAGTTAATCTCTAAAATGTGGACTGTGGGCCCACCGGCCGATTTCTTTATTTATTGGCCATAGCTGTTACTAGCTTTATGGCTGCTATGTAAAATTATATAGTCAGGGCATTGCACAAAGGTGCTTTGATGAGGGGGCAATTGGCGACTGAAACCTAGTGTAAGTTCCACTCTCCAGTCAGGCTTTATCCACTGGGAGGACTAGGTACCTTCTAATTCTTCCATCCAGGGAATATACTTCCTAATTTACATAAATCTGAGTATGTACTACGGTAGGCCCTGATTAATTCTACTTGTTGATCTGCACAGCACAGCATTTCTGAGCACTGAAATTTAATTCACTACTCTTGATGATTACTGAGATGGATAAGGATTTAATAAATACACTTAGTACTTTAATTTTGTATGTCAGCCATTTTATTATAGCAGATGTTAGGATAAGAATGGATTGTTATAGTACATATCTAAAATGTTTTAGTACTTGGTGGAGTGATTTTTTGCCTCATAGTTTTAAAATAAGATTGACTGGGGCACCTGGATGGCTCAGTCATTAAGCATCTGCCTTTGACTTCGGCCATGATCCTGGATCTTGGGATTGACCCCTGTGTTGGTCTCCCTGCTCAGTGGGAAGCCTGCTTCTCCTCTCCCACTCCCCCTGCTTGTATTCCCTCTCTCGCTGTCTCTCTCTCTGTCAAATAAATAGATAAAATGTTAAAAGAAAAGAAAAGAAAAGAAAAAGACTGGCCATGCTTTGTTTTTATCCTGATCCTTTAAAGTAGAAGGACTTTAAGACACATTGTAGCATACTATGGGCTTTGGAGTCAGAAACCCACCTTTGCCTTGGTATAAAACTGGGACAAGGGGCGCCTGGGTGGTTCAGTGCGTTAAACCTCTGCCTTTGGCTCAGGTCATGATCTCAGGGTCCTGGGATCGAGCCCGCATCGGGCTCCCTGCTCGGTGGGGAGCCTGCTTCCTCCTCTCTCCCTCTGCCTGCCTCTCTGCCTACTTGTGATCTCTCTCTCTCTGTATCAAATAAATAAATTAAAAAAATCTTTTAAAAAAAAAACTGGGACAAAATAAGATTTGTGCCATATTTTCTTCATCTGTCAAAATACAAATGGAACCAGCCTTACTAGGTTGTTAGGAAGATTAGAAGACCTAATGTGAAAAACAAATGCTCGGTACTCACTAAATATTTCCTTTCTAGCCCTTCTTCTACCTCAACACCTTAATACCTTCACTGTAAAAATCCAGTAATTAGAGAGTGCAGTCGTGGTTTTGGTTAGCTTTAATCTTTATATTTGAGCTAACCCTAAAATCCCTTTTGTTTTTATGCTTGTTGAAAATAAGTCCAAGGTGTATTTCTGTACTTTCATGTCTTAGAAGGCTGATAGAGGATTCCTCAGAATACCATTCTGAGCCCCATTTGAACATCTGTTGCTAGAGTTCAGTATTTGAGCAGTTGTGAATGGATTACATCGCAGGCAGGGTTATCGTTTCTTAATAAAGCCATGTCATTAGCTTAAATTTTTATTATGATCTGCCTGTTTGTCTCAGAGGAGTCAAGTTTAATAGAAAAAATTCTGACTAGTGAGATTGCCTGTCACTGAATAAGATCATGAGGTAAATATAAATAGACCCAGTAAAGAACAAACTCTACTTTGTTAATTTGGAAACATGTGTGGATACCCATTGTTTGAATATATTAGAACTGAATCAACAAAAAAGGGAAACCCCAGATTAATGTCATGGGTGAAAAATTAAGTGTATTATTATGACTAAATTTGAGACTTTTTTTTAAAGATTTTATTTAGGGCGCCTGGGTGGCTCAGTGGGTTAAAGCCTCTGCTTTCGGCTCAGGTCATGATCTCAGGGTCCTGGGATCGAGGCCCACATCGGGCTCCCTGCTCGGCAGGGAGCCTGCTTCCCCCTCTCTCTCTGCCTGTCTCTCTGCCTCCTTGTGATCTCTCTCCCTCTGTGAAATAAATAAATAAAATCTTTAAAAAAAAAAAAAGATTTTATTTATTTATTTGACAGAGACACAGCGAGAGAAAGAACACAAGCAGGGAGAGTGGGAGAGGGAAAAGCAGCCCTCCCGCTGAGCAGGGACACCCCCCCACACACACTGGGCTCAATCCCAGAACCCCGGGATCATGACCTGAGCTAAAGGCAGACGCTTAACAACTGAGCCACCCAGGCGCCCCTAAACCCCCACTTCTAATTATGTAGCTGAGAAAAATTATTTTTCATTTAATTTTTATTTAGGCTAAAGCCTTTTCTTTTTAGAAGACTTTTTTTTTTTCCTAGAAGTAAAGGTGTTGTCTGTAGGATATGTTGGCAGTTTCAGACTTATTTTTTACATGCAAAACATTAATTTGTCCTTTATCTAATCTATCTATATAGGCATTAATTCATGGACTGAACAGACACTATTACTCCATTACTATTAACTACCGGAAAAATGAACTGGAACAGAAGGTAAGTTAAAATTTTTATCTTAGATAGAGGGAAAAAATCTTTTTCAGACCATTTAAAATTATCTAGTATGTTTGAATTTGAATTGTTGACCTTGTTCATTGATATGTTCAAATAATTTTTCATTACTGATGAATTACAGAAACATAAAGGAATAGTTTATTGGACATATTGAAAGACATTTTACCTTCTTGGTAGGTGCTAAAACAAGAAAATAAGCAGGAAACAAACATTTCAGTTTGATTTTATGATTAATTACAAAAATCTCCTCATTCTGTGATTTTTCTGATTATCTTTTTCCAGTTAAACGACCTTTTGAAACTTTTTCCAAATTTGAATGGAGTAAATTAGATTATAATTGTGTAGTACTTAAAAAAAATACCCTATTTACATAGGGTAAATGAAAGGTGAATCAAAAGGAAAACGGGTTTTCAGATATTTAAAGCTAGATTCTTACCCTTTTTTATACGAAGCAATTTTTAAATTTGGTTACCTTAAAAATTACCTAGCATCTTGGTGGCTTAGCATTCTTTTGTTTCTACTATTTTAGGATTATTTCAACTAATACCAAATATTTCAGTTTGCCTATCGCTTTTTGAAATTACAATCTGAACTGCTTTTTTTTTACTATTACAATTAGTCATCTTCCAAATTAACTTCTTGTATTTCTCCCTGAGAAAGACTTAAAATAATTCTTAAGAATCCTGAGTACTATTGGTAGCCAGTTAGTTTTGATTCCTGTGTGACTCTCAAGTCCAAACATGATAAGTAGTCAGGAGTAAGTAAGACCTTACTTAACTGATGAAAACTGTTCCTCACAAAGGTACCTTAAAAGGGAATTCTAATGCATGAGGTGAATGGGAAGTGGGATAAGTTGGGCTGTCCATATTGCGTTCTCTTTCAACCAGATGACCTCCATTTTTAATGTTATTTATATATTGTGGGGGAAGATGTGCTGTATAAGATTTTCATTGAAGGAAGCATTCTGTTTTGTTTTGTTGAGTTTTAAAAACCACTGTTTTAAAAGGTCAAAGCTACCAGTAAACTCACCTAAAGGTCCTGTGTGCTTGAGCATGATGATGAGTGAGAGGCTGCAAGAGCCTGTTCTTTGCTGGCCCAAGGGGAGACACGGATCCATAAATGTTTCTTCCAGTTGCTTGCCTATGTCCCAAAGTTTATATATGCTGTGGTAGATTTAGCTGATAGCCTCAAGTATATTTTCAACACTTATTTTTAATTTTTATAGAATAGGTACGGGCCATGAAAAAGAGCACCCATCAGATACAAACTGAAAAATTTATTCACATATATAAATATTTTATCAGTCAAATATCTGACCCCCAACTATTTGGAAATATCCAGCCGATTACATCAACTTTTTCACCTTTTTGATGCCCCTAAAACTTACACTATCCTTGACATAAAAGATAAACACATAAATACCTACATAATTAATGTTACGTTTGTTCTCCTAGTAGCTCAGTTTGGAGCTTTTTTAGTACTAGAAGCCCTGCCTTTACTCTCATCCCACCAACCTATATACTTACCTTCAAACATACTCAAGAGTCACAATGGAATCCTTGTTTAGGCATGGTAGGGATAGCCTAGTGCTCTGTGGGAACTTTGCTCTTGAAGTGGTAGGAAAAATCCAGTTCTCAACAGTTAACTATATAGGTAGCTTTATAACATATATAGTTGCAGCTACACCAAAATTTCCCGAAGATGTATTTTCTAGAACACTTTTCAGTGGAGAAGATGAGAAGCAATCAAAGAAATCAGAGTTACTTGTGCAGGATTTTTTCAGGTTCTTTTGCAAACTACTCTTGTCCCCATGGGCCCTTGAATGGGAATGGAGGAATTTGAAGCTTTGTCTTAAGAAGTCTCATAGGTGATTTTTGACACACAACTTATTCTCTAGCATTAAAAAAAAAGAAAGGAAAAAGAAAACCCCAACTCTGTACCATATATAACTACAAAACTCTAAGCAAGTAGAATAGTTTTTCTAAACTAAACTCGACACTTCATCTATATCTTCAGCGTGGCTCATGGATCTCACAAGATAGACTGGTCCTAATGGTAAAAGAACAACAACCATTTATTTTCCACAAAGATTTTATCAG
Source organism: Ailurus styani (assembly GCA_002007465.1). Taxonomy (NCBI): domain Eukaryota; kingdom Metazoa; phylum Chordata; class Mammalia; order Carnivora; family Ailuridae; genus Ailurus; species Ailurus styani. Next base: position 2,459,048 of record LNAC01000174.1, on the reverse strand, counting down.
TCATTTTAAAAAGTTACTCAATTTTAAGTTCAACTAAAGAATGTTTATAGAGTAACAAGACTAAGAAAAACTGTCTTAGGACTCCAAACTTGAAAACTTAGGAACTTCAAGGAATATGTACTCAGAACGAGGAATCTAGCTTAAGAAACAACAAACTAAGGTGTTTAGTTCCATGATTGCTGATAGGGTCTGATCCTAGTTTGCTGCTTTGATTGTAGACTGGATAGATCTGTGAGTTCCTGCCCAGTTTCATACTTTTTATTCTGACAGGAAGTTTGCATTTTAAAAATTATGGATGGAATATTAGAATTGAAAAGAAACTTAGTTATGAGATCTTAGTTCATAGATATATAAACTGAGGCTTAGAAAGATTTACATGAAGTCATTCAGTGAATGGGACATTTACTTCCTTACCATGGCCTTTGAAAGCTGAGCTGTATGTATTATTAGAGCCCTTTTATGTAATGTAGTAGTTCACTCATTTATTCACATTCAGCAAATGTTCGTTGAATGTCTGCTATGATTAGATTAGATACTGTTCTAGAATCTACATCTTGGTGATCTTGAAGTCAACAGGTTAAAGCTCCTACCCCATTGATTTTTCTCTAGTTAGAGAGAAATGCAGTAATAACAGAAATTTCAAGTGTTGATAGTATTATAAAAATGATAAGGCAAGATAAGGGAGGACAGATGTTTAAGGTAGTGTGAGGTGATTTTTTTTATGTAGTGTGGTGAGGAAAGGCATCTATCTCTAAGGAAATGAGAAATGTGTAAGCCATGCAAAGATAAGGAAAATAGCCTTTGAGGCAGAAGGACAGCAAGTACAAAGACTATGGCATTGGAGTACTCCTGAGGTTATATTAATATACATTTAGGAGAATTCTTACTCAAGTTTAAGTTAATGAAATTAAGTTTTAAATTCTTTCATTAATTCCAGAGTTTTTTTGTGAAATTGTTTCTCAAGACAAGTGACGGAAATATCCTCAACACAGGAAAATAATTACTTTTTCCTTGTATTTTTTAGATGTTGCTAAATTTGCATAAGAAGAGTTGGATGGAAGGTTTGACACTTCAGGACTACAGCGAACACTGTAAACACAATGAATCAGTGGTAAAAGAGATGTTGGAATTAGCCAAGAATTACAATAAGGTGAAAATTACTTCCAACATTTATTTCTTACAATCTTTGAAATCTGTATGATTAGATGGCAAACATGGTACAAATATATACATAGTTAAAAATAGAGTGGCCTATTTTATAGATCAGATAGTAAATATTTTGGACTTTGCAGGCCATCCTGTCTGTTGACAGCTACTCAACTCTGCTGTCATAGTACACAAGTAACCACACACAACACATAAAGGAGTGAGTGAGTCTGTTTCAGTAAACCTTATTTTATTTTTATTTTTAAAAAATTTTTAAAGAGTCATCCTCTCTGTCTGCCTCTTTGCCTACTTGTGATCTCTCTCTGTGTGTCAAATAAATAAAAATGTAAAAAAAAATTTTTTCTTTAAAGATTTGGGGCGCCCTGGGTGGATCAGTCATTAAGCATCTGCCTTCGGCTCAGGTCATGATTCTAGGGTCCTGGGATCGAGCCCCACGTAGGGCTCCTTGCTCAGCAAGGAGTCTGCTTCTCCCTCTCCCTCTGCCCCTCCCCCCACTCATGTGCACGCTCTCTCTCGCTCTCTCTCTCTGTCTCAAATAAATAAATGAAATCTTTCAAAAAATTTTTAATTTTATTTATTTATTTATTTGACAGAGAACAAGAGAGCACAAGAAGGGGGAGTGGCAGAGGGAGAAGGAGGGGCTGGCTCCCTGCTGAGCAGGGAGCCCAGTGAGGATCCTGGGATCATGACCTGAGCTGAAGGCAGTCACCTAACTGACTGAGCCACCCAGGTGCCCCAATACAACTTTATTTAATAAAACAGGCAGCTGGCTAGATTTGGCCCGTGGGCTATAGTTTGCCAACTATTGTAGACCATATAAAATAGTTTTACATTTGAGATTTCTTCATTATCCAGGGGGCTTTTTCTTGGAAGGGAAAGGGAAACAGGAAATGTAGGATAATAACAACAGCATTTAATACTTCTACATATAGTTTAGTTTATGAACTTTTCTTTTTTTCTTTTAATAAGTGTCTATTGAAAACTTGCTATATGCCAGGCACTGGGGATATGGTAAGAAACAAGACTTGTCTTCACAGAACTTATTTTCTGGTAGGGGAAACAAAGGAAACAGAGAAACACGATATAATAATATATTGTGATTGGTGCTATAAGAAATAAATGGGATGATGTAAAAAAGAATAACTAGGGGCAATCACTTTATATGAGGATGTTTAAAAAGTTATATTTTGTGGAATCTCCTGAAGATATTTGTGTACTAAAATATGTGTGGCCATAATATTTTTATTCATAAGTTTATATTCTTTTACAATTTTGAAATTAAAAAAATACTTGAGGGCGCCTGGGTGGCTCAGTGGGTTAAAGCCTCTGCTTTCGGCTCAGGTCATGATCTCAGCGTCCTGGGATCGAGGCCCGCATCGGGCTCTCTGCTCAGCAGGGAGCCTGCTTCCTCCTCTCCCTGTCTCTGCCTGCCTCTCTGCCTACTTGTAATTTCTCTCTCTGTGTCAAATAAATAAATAAAATCTTAAAAAAAAAAAAAAAAATACTTGAACTGTGACTTAAAATGTATCTTCTGTGTTGTGTTAGTTTCCAAGGGCTGCCATTACAAACTACCATAAACTGGGTATTTTAAAACAAATAAATTCCCTCGCAATTATGGAGGCTAAAAGTCTAAAATCAAGGTATTGACATCCTCCAGAGGAAGATCTTTCCTTTTCCAGATGCTTTAGTCTGAGGCTTTCTTTAGCTTGTGACAACTCCAGTCTCTAACCAGGATTAGGATTTAACATATTTGGGGGGGTGGGCCATGATTCAGCCTAACATGTGTTTTCCAGCTCTCTTGACCAAAAATCCACATAAAGAATAGATTTTACATTTTGACCCAGAACATGCAATTGTATATGTGTGTATATATAGTTGCAACAAGTTTTATGAAATAATATTTACCTTTATTACATGTGATATATTTTTTGTCATTTCACTCAATTCTATTGTTTCAATTATATATACATACATATAGCTTGCAACCCATTAATGTATTGAAAACCTGCAGTTTGTAAAACATTATACACTGTTTTGTTTACAAATATTTATTGAATATCTCCTATACAAGTTGCAGCGAAAAATAGGGATCCTTTCTTCATTTATAGGAAAACAGAGGCAGTGAAAAAAATTCACAAATGATCAGAGTAGTAGGTCAAAATTGGCATGTTCCTTAACAAACCTTAGTATTCAATTTCTCCACAGACCAGCTGTATCACCTGGGATCTTGTTAGAAATGCAGACTCTCAGACCTACTGAGTGAGAATCTACATTTGATCAAGATTTCCAGGAGATTTGTTTGTATACTCATTTGTATACAAGTTAGGAGTTAGAGAACTGACCTGGAGAAGTCCATACTGAAGTCCTGTAGAGATTCAGAGGCTTTGGTTTCTTTTGGGAGACCCAGGATGCTGTCTTAATGAATAACAGCATTTGAACTAGACCTTAATGCTTGAATAAGATTGGATCTACAGAGAAATGTTACCTTAGGCAAAATAAGCATTATGGGCAAAGACTAGGGGGCAAAGACACCTTTTAGGAAACTGCTTTCCTTAAGTATATAATATATGAGGGTGAGTAGTTTTTTTAAAGTTATTGAAGTCAAGTAACAGAGCTTAAAATATCAGGATAGAGTTATTTTTTACCAGGAGCTTGATATACCCAGAACCTGACTCTAGAAATGTAATTTGACAACAGTATAAAATAAAGAGTGTGCTATAAGAGGAGATTTGAAATGGACATTCTTTTTAGGAGGAGCTTGCTATTATCCAGACAAAAGGTACTAGGTATCAGCTTTACTGCAGTGGCATTGGGAACAGAGACAGCAGTAGACAAATAAATAAAACATGGCACCCGTTGGATGGATGAAGTGAAAGAAGGAGAAATCAAGGATGAATTCAGGGTTTCCTGCCTATGTGACTAGAAGTATGTTATTACCATTAAAATTTTCCAGTGTAGAAGTAGACGGATTGAAAAAGGAGATAGAGTTCTATTTTAAACAAGCAGTGGAAATATAGGACTAAAATTTAATGATAGGAGCTAGAGCTTAAGATTTTGGACACAGTTAAAATTGATACTGGTTGTCACACCAAAAAGTAATATTTCTCTTTTTACGTTAAACACATCTTACCAAGGGGCACCTGGATGGCTCAGTCATTCATCGTCAGCCTTTGGCCCAGGCCATGATCCCAGGGTCCTGGGATCGAGCCCCGCATCAGGCTCCCTGCTCCACGGGAAGCCTACTTCTCCCTCTCCCACTCCCCCTGCTTGTGTTCCCTCTCTTGCTGTGTCTCTGTCAAATAAATAAATAAAATCTTAAAAAAAAAAATACACATCTTACCAAAGTAAATATTAGCCAAGAGACAGTACATAAAATTTGCCACATGTAGCAAGAAGTCTTTGGAGAGAGTTTAGCTTTGAAAAAAGTCGATGGGCCCTTACAAACTAAATTCCAGCAGAATTTTAGGTCTGGCTTTGAAGATCATGCCCTGATTTATATGTGGTGTTCCAGCTGGAACTCCCATTGATTCTAGATTATACGGAGAAAAAAATTTTTTATCTTTCTAGTTTATGTTTTCATGTTGTGATATTAAAGAGAAAGAAGTAGTTTGTCATACTTAAAACAGTTATTAACCTTTTATACATTAGTGACTTAAGTAATAATATTCAGCAGACTGTAGGAATGGTTTTCATTTCTCTGTAACATTGCAAGTTTAAGTAAATTCATATTGGTACCACTGCCAGGAAATAACCTATTTATGGTTACTGCTGCCCATCCACAGAAGTTTTTCCTATTTTACAGTTTTAAAAAATCTCTGTAGTACTCAAAAACTTGTAAGGTTTGGTTATAAAATGAAAACAATGTGTAAGCTGTGATATGAAGGAGTCCAAATTTGAGAATGTAATTCCCTCTGTGATTGAAAGAGAATGTGGTGGAGTTTTTAGTAACACTTAAAATATAAAAAGAAAGGCCCATGCTACCAATTCTTCATAGTATTCTTTTTAATTGGTTGGTGTTTTAAACTAAGGTAATTACTGTTAGGTGCCAGTTAGCTCCTAAAGTGAAAGAAGATTAGAAAATAATTAAATTCCTTTGTCCCAACTTTTCTATTTCAAGTCTGAATTCCATACAAAGATTCTGCTTGATCACTAGTCATTGATTTCTCTAATTACTAAAGTACAACACCCACACTCTGTTGTTATTCCAGCTCTCCTAATTTATTCATTTTAAAATGCATCAAATTTTACAATATTGATATTTGATTGGATATTTGTAAGTGAATGTGCAAGTAAAAATGAATTGTAGAAGAGTATTTTAAGAATAACATAGAAACATAAGAATTTGCCTTGTTTTCAAACATGTAGCCGTATAAATCTGAGATCTGACAGTTTACCTTTCAGATAGAAATAGTGCCTGCTCTGTAAGATGAAAGAAAATTCAGGGATGGGGTGCCTGGGTGGTTCTGTCAGTTAAGTGTCTGCCTTTGGCTCAAGGCATGATTGCAGGGTCCTGGGATCAACCCCTGCATCAGGGTCCTTGCTCAGTGGGGATCCTACTTCTCCCTCTGTCTCTGCGGCTCCCCCTGCTTGTGCTCTCTCTCTCTCTGTCAAATAATTAAACTTCTAAAAAATCTTAACCAAAAAAAAAAAAAGTCCACGTGTATTTTTTATATATAAATATATTTTTTTACATATAAAACATGTAATTATATGACTACATTTGGTTTACTACAGTAGCTATTTTAAGTAGGAAAATGTTGTTTTATGCTAGTGTAATAAGATAAGAAAAACAAAATAATATGTAAATATTGGGAAAACCAGGCCAGATTATCATTATTTAAGTATGGTAGGATATGTTTGCAATCAAACAGAAATCTAAGCAACTAAATTAGAAAATTGTTAGAACTGTTACAATAGAGAATTATGTGGGTGGTAACCAAGCAGTTACATAGGCTGAAACCAGTTGAAAAATATATAATTGGCAGATCAATTCACAGTATCCAAAATTACAAAATAATTACCGTAAGAAATAAATGTATATGACTTATTAGTATAATACTAAAAACATTTGAGAATAGATTCCCTTGTTTCCAAATAGGAAGATTCAGTATTGTAAAGCTGCTGTCAAGCTTCCCAAAGATTACTTTAATGGCTAATAAGAATATCAGTGAGGTTTTAAAGTTTGGTAACTTGCCAATAAAGTTTACCTGCAATAAAAATAATAACTAACATTTATTGAATGCTTATTAGGAGTCAGATTGGGAGAAAATATTTGTATTGGTAACACGGAAAGGACTAGTATCCAAAAGATGCATAATATCCAGGAATCCCTATAAAGTAGTTTTAAAAACTGTAGAAGTTTGAAAACAAATGGGATATAAACATGAAAAGACAAGTTCACCCTTATTAAGTGGTCAAAGATAAAAATTAGAATTACAAATAGAATTTTTTTTTAAATATAAAAAACAATTTGGGAAAATGCATCAGTAGTGGGTAAGTGAAAGTGACATAACATTTTTGAGGCCATCTTTCAATTTTAAATGCACCTAACTCTTAAAACTAACATATTCTTTTTAAAGGGTTTATTACGAAGAATAAAATTCTGCAAGTACTGACTTAGAGAAGTATCAACAACCTATTATATAAAAAATTAAATTATAGAACAACATGAAGAGTTTCTATGTTACCTTCCCTTTCCTTTTCAAAGATACTTATCTTGAAGCGCCTGGGTGGCTCAGTCCCTTCTGTCTGCTTTCTGGCCAGGGTCCTGGGATTGAACTCTGTGTTGCTCCCTGCTCAGTGAGGAGTCTGCTGCTCCTTCTCCCTCTGCCCTCCACTTGTGCTCTCTCTCTCAAATGAATAAAAATCTTAAAAAAAAAAAAAAAAAGGATACCTATCTCCCACTTAATCTCAACGTATTATTTTGTTAACACGGTCACCTCAAAGGTGGAAAGCAGGGAAATGATATCCTTTATGTAAACCCTGCATTATTTCACTGTTTGCATTAACCACATGTTACTTATATCTAAGATTGTGTTAACTCAAAGTAGCAGTGGCTTCAACAAGATAGAAATGTAGATCTCAAAAAAAAAGGAAAAAAAGAAATGTAGGTTTCTGGCAACTCAAGGCCAGTATGAAACTTTAAAGTCATCACAAACCCAGATTCCTTTTTTTTTTTTTTAAGATTTACTTATTTTAAAGAAAGAGAAAAAGAGGGGCGCCTGGGTGGCTCAGTTGTTGTCTGCCTTCACCTCAGGTCATGATCCCAGGGTCCTGGGATTGACCCCCACTTTGGGCTCCCTGCTCAGCAGGAAGCTTGCTTCTCCCTCTCTCATCCCCCCTGCTTGTGTTCCCTCTCTCGCTGTGTTTCTCTCTGTCAAATAAATAAAATCTTTTAAAAAGAGAAGAGAAAAGAGAGAGAACACACGGGTGGAGGGGCAGAGGGAGAAGGAGAGAAAGAATCTCAAGCAGACTCCCCACTGACTGTGGAGACTGACTTAGGGCTCAGTCTCACAACCCTGAGATCATGACCTGAGCGAAACCAAGAGTCAGATGCTCAACCAACTGAGCCACCCAGGTGCCCCAAACCCAGATTTCTTCTATCTTTTGCTCCCCTTCCCTTATATTGGCTTACATCCTGTAGATATCCTCATGATTCACAGTGATTGCTAGAGCTTTAGCCATTCCATCTGAGTTCCCAGCAGCAGGTAAAAAAGGAAGGGCAAAAAGGGGGTTACTTTCCAGCTAAATCAGTATCCTTTCACAATCCTTTCTTAAGTCCTACCAAGCAGCACTTCTGATTATATTTCATGGGCAAAACTCAAATGGATACACCTTGCTTTGAGAAAGGCTATAGAGTGTAGTCTTTTACCTGGAATCATCACTGTCTTTACTAAAATCAGGGGAAGAAGGGGAAAATGTTGGTTTTCCCCTAAAAGAAGGGGAAGATGTATGTTGGGGTAGACATCAAATAGATACTGCCATAGAAATTTTTTCAACAAGCTGAACTACAATTTCTCTTATGTGTGCACACACATCCACATATGATCTTTATTGTTTATCTCTGTTTTGTGTAATTACACTTAAAATGGGATTCCCTGTAAGATTGTTAGAAAGAATTTATGCTGTTCAAGCCACTTATTAAATCATGGATTTAGCTTTGTTATTATTCAGGACATGTCATTAAAGACTAATCATTTTCTGAACTGTCATGAATTTTACTTCAAGGTCTTTGGAGATAGATAGTACTCTTGAAGTCACACTTGAATTGCTTATTAGCTGTATGGCTATATGTGTCCCTGTTGTTCTCTGTGCATACTCCATTTTTGTATATGTCATACTGCATTGCGGTTTAAGACTTATAGACAAATAAAGCCCAAATGTGAGCTCCTTGAAGAGCAAGAACTATCTTATTCAGAATGAGTGATTGTTGAATATGTAAGATGAAAATTCTTCTGTTGAGGACATGTATAGAATGTACGGAGCGTTATAAGCTATGCCAAAAGGAGACTTAGAAATATGTTTTTTATAATAGAAGTATTGCTGGAATTAACATAAAGTTCCTCAAAGGAGGTGGTGCCTAATTTCTTCATATGTAAAATGTAGATTAACTACTTCACTGGGATGTTTTAAGGATTCAGTAAATTATTATTTGTAAAAGTATGTGTATGGTAATATTTAATTACTGATAGTGGTAGGAAAACCAATTTTATGTTCTCCAAACTCATACCTCTTATCCCATCTCAGATTTCTAATTGTTTTATGTTTGTTAATTTTGCTTTCCCAAGTATGTTTTATAAAATCTCTTTCTTTAAATTCATTCTCTAACTGCCTTAACCCAGTGATGTGATTTTCATTTATATAGTCAATACATTGATCTCACATAATCAAGAAAGGAGTAAAATACACTATCTTAAAATTCACTAGCAGTTACTCAGAGCTTGTTTAATGGTGAAAAAAATGACTATATATGTGGTTTTAGAAAGCATGTGCTTAAGTGGGAGTATGGCATGTTATAGACTGAAGAAAGTTAACATTTCAAAGGGAAAAGAAGAAGCCCAAGGACTAGAGAAGTATGAAGTAGAATAAGGGACATGGTGTTATAAAAGCAGAGAGGTTAAAGGATTAGAAGAGAAAACAAGTATTGGAGAAGCTCTTAAAGGTGTTCAGAAAGTTCAAGAAAATGGAGTTTGTTGGAATTTACATGGTGGAGATCCTTAAAAGACTGTTAATGAAGTGCAGAGAATCCAGTCCATATTTATTAAAGGGTAAATTAAATGGTAGAATCTAAGATACAAGTTTTCCACTTAAGAAATTTGACCATTACCAGAAAAAAAGAGAACGAAGTTAATGGGTTTCATAAAACCCTCTTTAAGATGGGGGTACATTTGAGGGGATTATGATAACATAACAGATCAAATTCTAGGAATTTCTTAGAACTGTGCAGACCGTGCATGATGGGATAGCCATCTGGGGGTCTTTGTTGATAAACTGTTAAAAACGTTTCTAGTGTGAATAGCCACAAACATTTTCAGTGCTTTTTTGTTGGTTGAGTAAACCGAAGAGCATGAATGCAAAAGCAAAATTTGATGCCAAATCACAGAAGTTGCCATAAACACAGAAGTTCCCCTAGTGAGGACACTGCCTGTGCCTGAATTTCATTTGTTTCTGCTGCTACCATTTCTTAATTTTTTCTGGTGACTAGCCAGATTAGAACTATGAATGAAGACAAACTGGTCTTGCCCAGATGGTAGAAGAGATATAGGTGACTTAGGTAAGTGGAGAAAATACTTAGGGGTTTGATATGATGATCTGGTCTGATCTGGTCTATCTTAGAATGAAAAAGATGTGCTTATTCTTTGTCATGGGGGTTTGCAACCTTAGTATATGCCTAAATCTACAGCTGCTCCTCATTTTCCAGATGGCATCTATGGCTGGGAGTACTTTTTACCATCTGCACTTCTCAAAGAGTTTGTGAACTCTCTCTTTTAATTATTGGAAATGGAAAAACTAATTGGTAAAGTGGTTAAATGATGTGAAAGATTTTTAAAATTAAGTTAGAGCTTTTTACATTCTATTTAACCTTCTAAATAAGGTCAATGCTTTAAATGCTTTTTGACTTTCATCTTTGCATACCTGCCATCTTTGATATTTGCAGTACTCCAGAATACTTTGTAATAACTATTTGTACATTGACTGGTATTTTGAGCCAAATTCCAAAACTCTTACCTCCTTCCAATACTGTTGACATGTGCATAGAGCAACTAACACTGAATGAATGTGGAGTACAAACTTATGTGAATTGTTCCATTCATCCAATAATGTTTTCAAGTCGGTGAGGTATAGTGTCATGATTTGTTAAAGTAATTGAGAAAAACAAACTTTTTATGTGTTGCTCGTGTTTCTATATTTGTAAAATATTGAGATAGTGGGAGAAGCAATTTCCCATTTAGGTAATACTTTTTTAACTAGCTGAGCATAATAGGAGTGACATCCGACTCTGAAAATGAACATACTCTCTAGGGAATTCTAGATTTGAAGTATTATTGGCTTTTATTTTTCCTTCCAGTTTTATGAGTCATAAATGTATCTTCTTAATGATATGTTATAAATAAGTATCCTCTAATAATCTGTAGATACAGTACTTATTCACCATCTTTTCTCTTTAGGCAAGTTCTACTGGGTAAAATTCTCTAGGTAGTTTGTCCATTTATAAAATTAGACACTTGCCATCTTTGCTCATTTTCAAGTTCTCTGTTTACAAAACTATTAAGAAGGTGTGAAATGCAGCCAAACTTCCCAGTTTATGGGAAATGTCTGATGATTGCATTTCCTACATGTTCATTGTTCACACATGAAGAAATTTGGCAGCTGTGAGATTATTAAGTTTAGAGTATCCAAATCTAACCCTCACTGGGATTTTGGTTTCCTGCTTTCCACCCCCACCATCTCACCCCTTTTGTAATCATTTTTAGTAAGTGCTGTGGTGGTATTTCTTAAGGTTGATGATCCTTCAGTTTTCTTTGTTTTCCATTTATCAGATGCTATGAATAAATCATAGGCCAGTAGTTCACCTGATACAGAGGCCTGGCTTCAGACAGAAACATACCCAAACTCTAAAGGAGGTTCCTTCTCAATAAAGAGGTTTTATGGTGGTGCTGTTGTTGAGAGAGGGGGCAGTGATGGTAGCTAATCTACATGCTGTAATTATTTTGTAATTACTTGCTAGAAAATTTATGGTCATACATATAAGAGTTTGTAACTAACTGAAAATAGTAGAAAATGGTTTGTGTATATTGTTTTGTCGATTTAATTTTTACTTCATTTGGCTTTTAATTCATGTGAGTTTTTCCTGTTGAAAACTTCAGATTACTCTGTTTTCTTCATGATTACTAAAGATCAGTCATGGAAAAGTGAGATTTCTTTTCTGAATACATGTACTACTTTTAGAGATTTAAATATATAGAGTTATGAAGGGAGAAAACTATATAATTTGTTAAGTGGATCAAAAGGCAGCAGCTCCTTTGATCCTAAGAGCTGCTGATAGTTAAATAGATACTGGTCATGACAGTTGACAAGAAAAAGGAGACAAAAAAATGGGAAGTTGGGGCAGAGGTGTAATGAAAGTAGGACAAGGAAAAGAAGACAGAATAGGACTAGTTAGTACCATGGTGCCATAAGCAACTGCCTCAGGTACTTCTCTCCTCCACTTTAGAATCCCTCAAAGAAATCCATAGCAGTTTCCAGATGGTAAACACTACCATGTAGTGGTCCATTTTGACATATTCAGTGTCTTTTATGTATTTCTTAAGTCTCTTTTCAAAATGATGGTGGTAGGGGTGCCTGGGTGGCTTAGTCGGGTAAGTGTCTGCCTTCGGCTTCAGTCGTGACCCTGGAGTCCTGGGACTGAGCTCCCGGTGGAGTCAGGCTCCCTGCTCAGTGGGAAGCCTGCCTCTCCCTCTGCCACTCCCCCCGCTCCCGCTCGTGCTCTCTCACGCTCTCGCTCAAATAAATAAATTTTTAAAAAATAAAATAAAAATAAATGATAGTGGTAATAGTTTTTATTACACTTAAGATTATTCTCAAGATTAGCACACTTGCTTTTTTGTTTAGTAAGTCACATGAATAAAAGGTTCTGTGAATGAAAATTATGATCACCATTGTCTTCAGTGAGTATTCTGCAGTGGGAAAAGTAAATTTAGAATTTGAAACTCTGTCCTTTGTGTTTCATTCACAGGCTGTAGAAGAAGAAGATAAGATGACACCTGAACAGCTGGCAATAAAGAATGTTGGCAAGCAGGTGAGGTATACCGTAATAGGTTATGCAGTCGCATAATAACGTGCTCTTGTAGAGTTAAAACTGTTTTAGGGCCTGTATGATTTTTTTCCCCTGTTTGTTCACTCTGCATTTTTCTTTTGTCATGTAAATATGATGCTGATTTTAATGGTCACTGAATTACTTGATGTCAAATTCTCTTTGCCATGTATAGTGAAGTCACAAATAGATCTGTGAGATATTGTCTTTAGTGAAAATAATTTACTAAAAATAAATTAGGAAACTTATGTCCTGAATTAATTTTTCAAGTATTATTTATACTTGAAATAATATTATCAGTGAAGATAATAAAATGGTTTATTTCATATATAACGGTTTTTTCAATGATATAGTTTGTCAATATATAGGCTTCAGTACGTAGGTAATGTTCCTGAGAAGGCTGAGAGCACCATTGGATTATAGTGAGTGAGAAGAAAGGGTTTTAAGTATTTGCTCTTTCACATTTCCAAGATGAAATATATATTTTAGTTCCTATTTTCTGAGGGTTGGGGGAACACACCAACCAATTAAAAGAATCTACAGATTAATTAGACTGTTTTTTAAAGAATGTTGATTACATTTTTTTCATTTCATGGAACATGGTTATCATATTGCTGATGTTGGCAGAATCTTGATATTTCAGATGCAAGACACTAAGCTGTCTTTGCTTTCAGCCATCCTACCATATGCTCTGATCCCATCACATCTCACAAGCTATGTAGGTTTGGGCCAGGACCATTCTTGGATGGGAAATCTCTAAGAATCACCCAGCTGCCACAAGAAGTAATGTAGATAACTGAGGGAAGTGTGTTACCAATTCACTACACAACCAGTTACTCCAACAGAGCATTAGGGGCAAAGGTCTGACTTAAATATCATAATTAGTGACATTAAATCTCACTACATTCTGAATATTATAATGTAAAAACAGCTAGAGCCCTCCCCAAACAAGTATAGTTCATCTTATTCTCTCATCCTGTGTGATCTAGTTACCTTGTCTTTTCCCACTACTTATTGTAGTCTAATATATGTTATTCGATCACCAACTTGGAGTCTTGCACTTTATAGAACTCACTGTTTTTTGAATAAATGACTCTGAGGCTACAATGTAGATTTTATTTTAACAGCAACAAATAAAAGTTCTTAATTGAAAGTGAAGCTGAAAAATATGTAATGGGCAAAGATAAATAATCATCAGAATCATTTTTCTTAATCTAGCTCTTCACTGGTTTAGCCTATTGCGTGGCAAAAGCAACACTGTCTGTAATGGAATCAGATCACTATCTTTTTCTCCAGCCAGTCTTTCTCAGACACGTTCACCTAAAATGTCCTAAGGCTTATTCCTGAAATAAAAAAAGTTTAATATGTGGTTGAATTACTTGAAATTATTTGTAGCATGTTGCATCCCTGGGTTGTTCAAGGAAATCAAGTATGTACTGAAATTGTAATTTAGAAAAGAACAGCCAAGAAATAATTCCAGTGATGAGCATTTGTTTGAAGTTAGGAGTCTTGGGTATTTTAGCAATACCCACACAAAAATAATGCTTTAATTGAGAGGTTTTTTTTATTGTGTGCAATATATATATTTAAAGCTTTAGCATTTAGCTGAAATACTTCATTCAGCTCAGCCTTAAATATAAATTAAGCGTTTTAATTTAACTTCATTTGTTATAGTGTTATTTTAAGCCTCATTTTTAACTCAGATATTTCAAATATAGATTTGATTAGGTTTCAGTTAAAAGATTGAACCTATATACTTTTTTCTGATACTTTATTTTTTTGAAATAGCTGGAGAAAATATGTATTCTTAACATTACTTTATACATATTATATACATGTAAAATACATGTACTCTAACATTGTATTTAAATTTTTAAACAAGTAGTAGTGACTTTTGATCTAAGAATATTTCTTAAATCATTTAAAACTTTTTCTTGAAATATTAAAATTATACAGGACTTAAATTAAAATTAAAATTACAGAGTAAGTGTTGAGAAAGAATTCACAATGAACTCTTACCTGTTGGTACGTCTGCTTCGACTAATAAAGGACCCCTCAGACAGTCGATAAATATGAATGGCAGAAAATATGCACACGTACTTGGGCTTACGCACACTTATAAATGCTTATACGTTGTTTTTAAAAAATCAGATGCTGTGGCTGTATTGAATTCCTTGTTACTCTTTGTAATTTCTGGTACAGAGTTGTAGCATTGATTGTGTACATCAGTTTTTCATTGTGTAATCTATTATTTTATTAGGTACTTAATTTTGTAATACATTTAGAAATCCTAAGAATATAACAATATATTAGGAAAATTAAATTGTAAAATACATAAAAATTTAGGTTTGGCTTTCTTTACCAGTTTCATCAACTACTTTAAGTAATTTTTCTATCAGTTAATATGGTTCTTTTTTCTTTTTCTTTCCTTATTTTTTTATTTAGGACCCCAAACGTCATTTGGAGGAACATGTGGATGTACTTATGACTTCAAATATTGTCCAGTGTTTAGCAGCTATGTTGGATACTGTCGTATTTAAATAAAACAATGCAAAAAGCTATTGGTGATACTTCCAGCGTATATTCCTCTATTGTTCCTAATGCTCAAAATCAAGGGACCTCTGAAGGTGTGTTTGGTTAAATGTAAGACATCTGGCATCATTTGCAGCACTGTAACACCTTCAGTCTCAGTTGTGCAATTACTTCTGTTCCTTTAGTCAGGGTCTTTGCAGATTCCAAAGTTGTATAAGAATACATCAAAGTGGACAAATTTTGTTAAGATCCCATTTAATATTTGAAGAAATCAGTAACACAAATATATTTTGATTGTTGCTTACAAAATAAAATACATTTACAATCTATGTCTCCTGAGGTTTTTTGGCACTGGGTGGAATTGACAGAATAGCATTTGACAGTGCTTTCGAAATCTCACACAAAGATACGTTTCTCTTTGCAATTTAAGATCTTATAACACATAAAACATCAACGTGATAACAAAACTTCACAAATGTAAAGTGATTGCCATGGAGGAGTTGCTACGCCATTAGTGAGTAACCCAGAGGAAAAATGTTGACATATTTCATATTTCATATTTCATATTTTATTAAAACTATCTGTCACAAATTAATATTGTATAGTCAATATCTTAACATATTATACTTTCCAGGGTCTCAGAGGAGTACATTTAAGAAGAAAAAGGGGACAGTGTTAATTTAGACTTTATTATTTTTTTTTAAAGAGCACATTCTACCGATGTTGAGACTATCTGGGAGTTATCTGCTGCAAACTCCACTAGACTTTTAGCTATGACAGCCATAGAAGGTATATAATCTCTTCAAAGTAAATTAATAAAAGTCACCATAATGTAAGTTTAATATCATGAGCACATAAGAAATAATTTGTTGTTGTTTTCTCTCATCTTTCCCACATTAACTTGAAAGTACTCACTTTTCTGGTAAAAAATTTGACTAATAGAGGTTTTATAGATGACCTTATCCCTCAACCTGTTTCTAAACCGATATACAGAAATAACTGCTCCCATTAATGCTCATGGCACAGCACCATTCTGGGTACACCAAGGAGTATGGGAAAACATATGGAGGCAGATTTCATTCTTGCCTGTACCTTTTGTGAAAATATGGTAAAAATGTTTGTTTCTAAGCCTTCATTAAAGGAGGATTTTTATTTGGGGACTTGGAATTTAGACTTAACCCCTACTAGAGGTGGTAGGAATGGGGTAGGCCAAATTACTGTCCTGTTTGAACAATTCCAGGCTCTTGTTGGTTGCCTAATGAACAGTTACCAGAAACTAAAAGTAGAAATGGCGTAAATTCCCACTGTGTTTCACAGTCTTTTTGGTGGAATAAGAGGTATTCTGAGCATTTGCTTGTCCTGTGGCTTTTTCTCTTATATATAGTCATAGTATGTTTTATGTAGGATGTGTAATATGTATTAATTGTTGAGATTACAACAGCTAACCATTTACAATTAAAATATAAGTGGAAGTTAGCAGAAGTTTTCCTTTTGCCTAATTTAATCTTGTGTGCAGACTTTTTTTGGAGACTTGATTTTCCCTTTACATAAATAGGTTCTATGATTTGTTTCACAGATATTCATTAGAGCTAGTCAAGATTTTTTTCACACAGTATTCCCTTAGAAGAAGGCCTCAATAATCCAGAGGCTATTCTCAACATTCCATTTGAAATACTTTTTTTTTTGTTTTCCATTTTAGTCTCCTGAAAACATCTCCTGAGAAGGCTTACACAATGCCTGCCTTTTGCTCTTACTTGATCACCTCATCGTTGTGAACTCCCCACAACCAGTACCACTTTCTCCTACTGGGTTCATGTTGGAAACATTCCCAATTTCAAAACCTTACCAGGATCCTTCCTAGCAAAAACCTGCATTTTCTTTCGAGATTTGGACTTGGATGAAAATTAGGATGCCCTAAGTCTCAGTGAACACTTTTGTCCTGGAATGCACAGCTATTTTAGCAGCAGCCTGATGGCTCAGGTCCAGTTAGGTGTTGAAATGACTTATTTAATCACAAGCTCAATAAGGTGTGTATGTGCTTACGTGAGCATCTTTACCCATCTATTATGCAGCATTAAAGCAGCGCAAGAACCCAAACTCTTGCTTGTCTCTAGTAGAGAGGTGTCCCTGCTTTCCTCTTTGACTAACATGGGGCCATTGAGAGCTCCAACCTCAGTACACAGTGTGATCTGCCTGGACCAGGAGTACCTGGCTCTTCTGGGAGCTCATTATATATACAGAATCCAGGCCTCCATTCCAGACCTGAATCAAGAATCCTGGCATGGTTCATATGCATTTTAAAGTCTGAGAATCCCTGCTGCACACAAGTATGGCTCAAGAGCAGGTGTGCTGATCTTGAGGAAAGTGAGTTTTCCCTTTTGAGCATATGTAAGTTCAAGATCCAGCCTGTAATGAGGAATCACTGAATTTAGTACTGATAATCTAAAGTCAGGATGCACATTTATCTCCTATTCCAATTCCTTAAAAACTGAGGAAGGTGCACCCTACTCCTTTTCTATACTTTTAACATTTCATTTTTGCATTCTTCATTCTTTAAAAAGTTAATTCAGGATGCCACGAATGAGAAAATCTTGAAGAGTCCAGGTGCAAGTCTCGCCTTTTTGGCTACCTACTTAAGGCTCTTGTCCCACTGAGAAAGGGGCGGAGGGTGAACTTAGAAGCCAGGGACAGAGAGGGGCTCAGAGACAAAGAAGTTAATGATCGAAGAAAGGAGAAAACAATAGTCAAAGTTGGGCAAAAACCACCCAGGAGAAAAGGTGGTGTAAGGCAAAGGGCAGAAAAAACAAGTGTCAAATAATGTCATAGCTCCCGTCCCCTGCCCCGCACCCCATGCCTCAACAGCCAAGGCCCTGCTTGTTGATGAAGCTTCATGGCCAGGAGATGAGATCTGCTGCTTCCGAAAGGAAACATGGGCCTGGCTGCATTTTTCTCTCAGAAAACTGTCTCGGCTTCAGTCGGACATCTGGTCACCCACTTGCCGTCGGCGCGGGCCTGGCTCGCAGCGCCCTGCTGGAGGCCACAGCTGGTGCCCTCGGCAGCCAAGGCGCCCAGCCCGCCTCGGGGACTCAGGCCGGGCTTCGCGCGGACCGTTCGCCCCACTGAGGCAGCGCCCTTTAAAAAGGCGCCCGCCTAGGCGGAAGTCGAATCTGGTTAACCCCTCTCTGCCCAAGTCCAGGACCCACCCAATGTCCCCAGCGCCGCTCTCCGTCAGGGAGGTGCCGAGGCCCGAGGACGGCTGACGCGCGCTCTCGAAGGCTTCGGCTGCCCCGGGCGGAGGTTCCCGGGCCGCGCCTCTGCCACTCGAAGTGTGTGTGCCCCTGGCGTCCGGCGCCAGCGCGGCTCTCTCCACGCTGCCGGAGTCTCCCGGGCGGCGGCGGCCTCTCGGGGCCGCGGGGGAGCTGGGCAGCCGCCGCTCGGGCCGCTCGGGGACGTCAGACAATGAACCAGAGCCGGGCGGATGGCCGGGCGCGGGGAGGGCCTCCCAGGCTGCCAGCCCGAGCAGTGCTGGGCGCGGAGCCCGCCCGCCTGTCGGCCAGCCTGCGGGGCTCAAGCGAGCTCCCGCCGCGCTCCTCCTCCTTCCCGCGCGGCTCGGCGTCCCGGGGGAAGCCGCAGGAGGGCAGATTGGCGGGTGCCGCCACCGGAAGCAACTCGGGGCGGATGAAGCCTCTGCACTCTCGGCCCTCTGGTCCAGGAGCAGGACTGGGGTTCTCTCTAGAGCCAGAACTGGGAGATTTCTTCCGACATCTCAGGGTCGCTTGGGGCCTCATGCTATTTATTTGTGCCAACATCCTTTTAACTTGGTTATTTTCAATGTTCCTCCGTTGATTCTCCCTCATTTTAAACTTACTGGCATGGTTTTTTTTTCTTCCCTCCCCTCCAGATTATATAAACGTTGCGCGCACACACACACACACACACACACACACACACACACGTCTTCGGTATCGATCACTGCGTTGACACCACTGCCACTCTGTCTCCCCAGATCAGCGCTTCCAGCGAACCCATTTGCGCGAGGACTCGGCCCTTTCTTTTCCTGGCGAGGCTTTTGAACCTTGTCGCCAAGCCAGTACCTCAGAGAGAAGGAAATGCAGCGGGACGCGCGGCATGTATGGCGCCGGCCCCCAGTTAGATGCTCTTCAGATCATCGGCAAGCAAGCTCGCTGATAAAATATTTAGTAAAGACCTCGTAAACATCCCTGCAAAGACATTAAGGCACTTCAGCCAGACAGCTTATGATTATTTCAAAACTTAAAAAGGTGATCATGGGTTGTCACTGTTTCTGTGCTCAAGCAAGAAACCGAACCTTCCCGAGGTGGGTGGATGGGTGGGTGAGTTGCAGCTTTTCGCCCCCACTTCTCCCCCACCTTCCATCGCTGTGGCCCTCAGCAGCAGTGATTTATTTATTTATGTATGTAGTTAAAAAGGTGTGCGTGGGGGGGGCGGTTCGCGGAGGACACGCAGGACCTCCTCACAAAGGACTGGCTCAGGTGTTATGTGCTTCTGTATTAACTGGAAAAGACAGACTCTGGAACTTTTACAGGGCGAGAAGAGGCCACCGGCTCGCGCTTTGTATACTTTGCACTTGAAATCGTTACATTCAACTGAATATTTGGCTCATTCAGATCCGAAAAGTCTCCTAGCATCATCGAATTCCCTCCTCCGCCCCTCGGCTCGAGAGGAGGGAGGTGGGGGGAAGGTAGAAAAATGTTTAGTAAATTGCACATCTTTGAATCTTCCTAAAGCAGTGGTCACAAAGCTTAAAGGTGACACAACAGTGCTCACGTAAAGCCAACACACATTCCCCACCCCCCCAAGCCAACAATAAAATCATCCCCTTCAATTTGCCATGATCGTCGCGACCAGGAGCCAGGTGATTATCCTAATTAATGTCTATCTAATTAAATTACTGTCAGCAGTTAACCAATGGCAGGAGCCGTTTCATCGGCTGCACAAGCAGCAAGATCAAAAGTGAGCCTTTTCTGATTGCTGCATAGTGTCAATTGGCCAATCTCTTCTCCCAGGGAAAAAAAAAAAGTAAATCAAACCTTTGAGAAGCATTTGCTGGTTGAAGTGCTTTCTGTCTAGTGAGGGGGTCTGTGGATTTCTAGTTTATGATAAATAGGACTTTAAAAACCAGGGACAGGAGGGCGAGTGTTCAGGTTCTAGAGCTATGCAGCTGGAGCACTGCCTTTCTCCTTCTATCATGCTCTCCAAGAAATTTCTCAATGTGAGCAGCAGCTACCCACATTCAGGCGGATCTGAGCTTGTCTTGCACGATCATCCCATTATCTCGACCACTGACAACCTGGAGAGAAGTTCACCTTTGAAAAAAATTACCAGGGGGATGACGAATCAGTCAGATACAGACAATTTTCCTGACTCCAAGGACTCACCAGGGGACGTCCAGAGAAGTAAACTCTCTCCTGTCTTGGACGGGGTCTCTGAGCTTCGTCACAGTTTCGATGGCTCTGCTGCAGATCGCTACCTCCTCTCTCAGTCCAGCCAGCCACAGTCTGCGGCCACTGCTCCCAGTGCCATGTTCCCGTACCCCGGCCAGCACGGACCGGCGCACCCCGCCTTCTCCATCGGCAGTCCCAGCCGCTACATGGCCCACCACCCGGTCATCACCAACGGAGCCTACAACAGCCTCCTGTCCAACTCCTCACCGCAGGGCTACCCTGCGGCCGGCTACCCCTACCCACAGCAGTACAGCCACTCCTACCAAGGAGCCCCGTTCTACCAGTTCTCCTCCACGCAGCCCGGACTGGTACCCGGCAAAGCGCAGGTGTACCTGTGCAACAGGCCCCTCTGGCTGAAATTTCACCGCCACCAAACGGAGATGATCATCACCAAACAGGGAAGGTAATGCTACATTCTTGGCAGTCGCTGCTCCAGGCACGGCCCGGGGGCAAGTGCGCCGGGGTGTGACTAATCCCGGTAGCGATGTTTTGGGGTCGGGAGCGGAGTGGAAGGCGCTCTGGTGCGCCCTGGAGTTGGCTGGTTTTGGAAAAAGGGAAAGTGGAAGGTATAACCGCCGCGGTGATGTTGGTAAGGGGGTTCCCGCTCTAGAAAGGTGGTCAGAGAGCCTGTCAGGGGCTGGAGAAAGGCGAAAGAGAGGGAGAGTCCGGGCCTGCGGCTGGGAAATTGTAGGGACGCGTCAACGCCCGGAACCAAGGACAGGTGGAGGTGCGGGTCGCCAGCCTCACTCTCCACCTGGGCAGTGACACCTGCCGACTCCCCACTCCAGCTCACCCGCCGATCTCCCCGACTTCATCCTCACTTCTTTTCCTCCCCCACCACCCCTTCTCTAACCCAGCAAACATTCGCTCATCCACGCTGGAAGAACAAGTTTTGCTTTGCTATCTGGCGCCGCGCTTCTTGCATTTAATCTTTAACATTTACGTGTTTTTTTTCTCTTGTTTTCTCCCCCCCTTAATTTAAATAGGCGCATGTTTCCTTTTTTAAGTTTTAACATTTCTGGTCTCGATCCCACGGCTCATTACAATATTTTTGTGGATGTGATTTTGGCGGATCCCAATCACTGGAGGTTTCAAGGAGGCAAATGGGTTCCTTGCGGCAAAGCGGACACCAATGTGCAAGGCAAGTCCTTCCAATTAACACATTTTCCTGACACTTATTTAGGTGAGAATGATTAATTAAAGCCTTTGTGGACTGGCTCGAGAGACTTTTAAAACGATCGGCCAATGACTTCTAAAAGGAAACGAGGGGGATAGGGGGACAGACTGAGCAGCGAGAAGGGGGAGGATTATGCAAAAGCTATTTTAATCATCTCCAGTTAATAGGAAGAAAGCGAGGCCTAAAACCCCCCCAGCTAATGGGCCTCACTGTGGAATAGGTGTGTGTGTGTGTGTGTGTGTGCGTGTGTGTGTGTGTGTGTGTGTGTTCTACGCGGTGAGGAGTTGGGACTGGGCAGTGCCCGGGGCATATGTAAACAACGTATTTCTTTCTCTAGGAAATCGGGTCTATATGCATCCGGATTCCCCCAACACGGGGGCTCACTGGATGCGCCAAGAAATCTCTTTTGGAAAATTAAAACTTACAAACAACAAAGGAGCTTCAAACAACAATGGGCAGGTTAGTGGCTCAAGCGCTCCTTCCCGCCGCCCTCCCCTCCCCAAACACATCCCTCGTTAACATCCAGTCCATTCCTTTAAATCAGCATGAGAAACTGGACATGTTTCTTCGCTTCATTAACAAGACTTTTTAAAAATTTTATTTCCATCCTCCTATAAAGTTGTTCTTGCCCCCCGCCCAATTCCCGAGTTCCCGACCTTCCCAAGTACTGTACAAATACTTGATGGATTTCGAGAAGGAAACCCACAGGATCTGGGGTTGTAAAAATCTTTGTTCCTCCTAAAAGGAGGGCTAGGCGGATCGGGAGGCCCTGACGACCAGCCAGTCGGGTTCGGTTTTCCTCCGGGGTTCCGGTGATCTTTGCTCCCGGAGGAACGGGGGCTGGTCTGGCGCCAGCTAGCCAGTCACCAGCCCCGCGAGTCCCGCGGTCAGGTAGCCGGGGCGGCCGGCTCCAGCCAGCCCCGGCACGGCCCGCGGCCGCAGCCCCGCGCACCCTGACCGCGCTAACGCGCCGCCCCGCGCTCCCCTTTCTCTCCGCCGGACAGATGGTGGTTTTACAATCCTTGCACAAGTACCAGCCCCGCCTGCATGTGGTCGAAGTGAACGAGGACGGCACGGAGGACACCAGCCAGCCTGGCCGCGTGCAGACATTCACTTTCCCCGAGACCCAGTTCATCGCCGTCACCGCCTACCAGAACACCGATGTAAGGAGGCCTGGGGGCTGGGCGCGCGGCGGGCGGCTGCGGCTTCACCCGGCACCGGCCCGCAGCCCCCGTCATCCCCGGTTCGGGCACTAACATCGGCAACCGCTGCTTCAGCCGCGCCTTTTAGGCGGAGGGCTAGGGGCCTGCTGGGTACCTTCGCCGAATACCTTGCCGGTGGGAAAACGCTTCCTATTCGTCTCCATCCCGGGTCACACGGGCCCTCTTTGAGGGGCCCAGGATTTCTAGTAGGGCCTCTTCTTCTGGGAATTTTAATTCAGTTCTGAAACTAGACGAGATTTAAATCTGCTTTCTCTCTGCCCCCCTCCTTTTTTTTTTTTTGAGACCTTCTTCCATTTAGAAAACAAGCAGATTTTCCCTTGCATTTTATTACTGGCAAGTTTTGGCATTATCTATAAATAAATAAATAAATAAAATTAAAGTCTCAGAATTGGTGGCTAAAATAAACAAACATCACTTTCTGGGCGTTCAAAAGAGCACACACACACATATCTAAAAAGCACAATAAATCGAATTACTGGAAACTGTGGAGCGAGTTTTTTTAGCACTTGAACCTCTTCAGCACTTGCAAGTTCGCCAGAACTTATTTTACTTCTGTTGATTTGACGAGTAGAAGTGACGGTGTTTTTTTTTTTAAAACTTAAATGGAAGTATCAAAAATGAAAATATGCATTTATTTTAAATTAAAACTGATTTTAAGATGCAGTTATGGGTTTTTGAGGTTGTGAATCAGAAGTGACCAACTTTTTAAAAAAATATGGCGAAACACTTAAAATAGACAGCATTTGGTGATGAATTCAAGTGTCCCTTAAAGATTTCTGTCTTTTTATAACAAGCATTTTTAAAATATGCATTTGAGCTGACCTAGAACACATGGGAGAGCTAATTGAAAGCAACCCTTTAGTGTTAGGCATCATTAATTTAAACATGTTCCTCATAACTTTCATGACACTTTCTCTTTTTTCCCTTTCTATTCATTCCCTCCAATTTTTCAGGTAGGGAAACCTTGCTACTTAATGAAATTGTGGGCCATAGGCCCCTGTAAAGAGTGGTGATATATTCGTAAACACCTAATCCACCTACACAGAAGGTGAGACCGTATTAATCTTTTTTTTTTTGTCTTTTCTAGATCACACAATTGAAAATAGATCACAACCCCTTTGCAAAAGGATTTCGGGATAATTATGACACGTAAGTAATTTTTCACCTTCCTTCTCAAATAGCTGTGGAATTGGGCTTTAGGTCAAAGGTGGATTGTTGTGTGAGGCTTTTGGAAGCTCGAGTGTGTGAAGATAAGGCTGTTTCCAAGGTTTTCCCTTGCCTTTTTGAGGGCTCCCCTTCTTTCTGGTGACTTTCTGCCTTGGTGCTTTTGTGGTTTGGGTCAAAGATTTCTGCCATTTATTTTTATCTTTCTTATGCATTACAAAGTTGTTGGCGGGCCTCTGGGGCTGGCTGGCTGGGGAAGCTGCCCCTGTTCCTGGGTGCGGGAGCTGTATGTGGTGGTGCAGATGCTCAGCTCAGATTGTCTGTGTCTGAAACCGCCCGATTCTGCCGGAAAGTGCATGTGGCTCTGGCAGTTGTTACATTCTCCTTGGCATATGTGACTTTTATTTACCCATTTCCAAGTTTTGTGTAATAGCTTTTCCTGTGCAAGTTTGCTATGGACTGAATAAAAATGTGCACCCATCATAGGCAAGGTCATGAGCAGAGCCGCTGTTACAGTTATTTCAGGCTTTGGGAAGGACCCAGGTGCTATTGCTGTGTATTATTTATAAGCTTCAAAAGAAAAATATTTCCTTTTATCTTTTGCATCCAGGCGTGTTTTAATTAAATGTGTTGGTACCCTTTTCTCCAGGCTTCCCTTCCTTATCTCTGTGTCTTTCTATCAAAATGATGTTCTCTGGGGGGGAGCAGGAGATATAAACTTAGTGCTTGTTTTTAGTGTTTGTTCTAGCATTCTTGCTCAGAGTTCAGATATAGTGCCCAAGAGTTCAGATAGCGTTATATAGCAAAATCTAAATCTGGACTGTCAGAATCCCCCCACTTTTATTCTGACCATAAAAGGGAAGGCTACATCAATTTTAATTTCATGGCTTGCATGAAGTGCCTGGGATAGAGCTACAAAGTCGAAGTTGTCTTTGACCAGAAAGAGATTAATTTTGTGGAGAAATAGACAAGTGGCTGATTCTATTCCGTCTCCAGGTAGATAACAAACTTCCCTCCTGATATTTTTTATAACAAATTAAAAAGAGAGTCATTGATATTTCCACCTCTGTCATGTGCCTCCCTTAAAAGTAGTTTTGAGGAAGCAAGGCTCATCAAGATGATTCCCCAGAATAAAAACTCAGCTATTCTAGTCCTCACAATCTAAAAATGTGGACCCGGCACTGTGGAAACTGTGTGGCCCAAGAGGCCAGAGATACTGGTCTCTGTACTAGGGGGTCTGGTAGGTTTTGAGCTTTTAATTCTGTTGCGAACATCTGTTCCAAAGCATTTTATTTTGCACAAATCAATTCTGTAATCCCAAGTGGGTTGGGACCTGGATGGGCATCTAAACTGTATCTTTTGCAGGTTGCTTTTTTCTTTTCAAAATATTGTGGTGGTAAACAGAGAAGATATTTGCACCTTGCTGGTTATGTTCCCTCCTGCCTCCCTCTACTTATTTGAAACTGGAATTAAATTTCAGGAGGGAAATTCTGTGTGGTAAGCAGAATGGACCTGGGTAGCAGCAGCCCCCTCACCCGTCCTTCTCTGGTTGATTTCTGTAGGAAAAGCCACTTGTTTTTGATTCTTAAAGTGTATATTTTCCATAAAAGCTTCCTTATCTATATAAATGGAGACCTTAGGTTATAGGGGACAGGGGAGAGCAGAATGGCTTATGCCACCCATCCTTTCCCCTTTTATGTATTTTGAGCATGGATCCCTTCTGGAGAAACAGGGAAACAGGGTGAGCAGTAAGAGTTCAGGGGGACTAGAAGGTTGCTTGGCCACTCACCAGGGAATCTCCTCCCCAAAGGATTAAGGTCTGACAAGACTGAAGCTCTCTCTCAAAACAGTGTGTTGATTAAAGATTAAAACATTTATGTGTGAGCTAAATAAAAAGGGAGGCATGTGTCTATGTGTAGGAGAAAACACTTCTACCAATCTCGATCCAATCTCTGGTTCTCTCTCAATTCTAATGGGATTTTCTAGGCCCAGGGCCTAGATTAATCTTCATTTCACCTAAGGTGATTCCCAGTCCTACAGTTACCATCTGTGGGCAAGTTACTTAACTTCCCTTTGCCTCAGTTTTCTCATCTGTAAGGTGGGATGATAATGCTACATAACTGGGAGGATTGTTGTGATGATTAACTAAATTACTATCTGTACAGTCCTAGACAACAGTGCCTGGCACATAGTCAAGTTGTATAAGGGTTAGTCTATTATTGGTGGGAGATTGCTTGGAGGAGCTTGATAATCACTGTAAGTTTGCCCCAAAGGTGTTTTTTGGTGTTCTTTGTTTGTTTGTTTTGCTTTTTGTCTGTTTTTTTAATTTTTAAATTTTATTATTATTATTATTATTATTATTATTATTATTTACCAGTAACAGTTCAAACGCTAGGAAAAGGTCAGAGTAAAGAACCCTTTTCTTGGAGCACCTGGCTGGCTCAGTCAGTAGAGCATTCGACTCTTGATCTTGGGGTCAACTCTTGACTCTTGATCTCATGTGGTCAGTTCAAGCCCCATGTTGGGCATAGAGCTTACTTTACAAAAAAAAAAAAGTATACATATCTTTCCTTTGTAAAAGAATTTTATTGATTGGTGACTTTGTTTCCAGGTAGTAATTTTTGTTAGTGATTGGTAGAGGTGGGGGTTAAAAGATCACACGGGGGAAACAATGGACAGTAAATACTGTGGGGGCTTCCAGCAGCAGTCCTCAAGTCTCAGAAGACTGGTGAAGGCCAGTCTTTGATGATTACTACCTGGATAGCCTACGCGTGAATCAAATGGAAGAAAGTGTTCTTCCAAAAGTGAAGAAATGGGTATCTTGTTTAGAAATTTTGCCCAGAAACTCTCACTGCACAGGAAAGGCCCACTGGGCAAGGAACACCTTAGTCCCTGGGCAAATCTGCCCTGATGTTTATACAGACATTGGAAAAGTGGGATGAGAATCCCCTGCTGTGCTCCGCTCTCTGATCCCCTTGTACACTTGGCGCGAGAGAGCGAGGGGACCGGGAAGCCTTCCTCTTGATCTGTGTTTTGCCTAGGTCCCTGAATAGATAAATCGACCTCTTTACAAATGCACGATTTCTTTTATTTTGGGGAGGACGCAGGTCTGTGACCTTTTGTCCGTCCCCACCCTGGGCCGCAAGTTCCAGATGGAGAGTGTGGGGGCGGGCGACAAGTGGAGGTGGCCTTCCCTTTGCCTCCCGAGGGGACCTCCACCCCTCGGTTCTCTCTCTCTCTCCTTCCCTCGCAGGATCTACACTGGCTGCGACATGGACCGCCTGACCCCCTCGCCCAACGATTCCCCGCGCTCGCAGATAGTGCCCGGGGCCCGTTACGCTATGGCCGGCTCTTTCCTGCAGGACCAGTTCGTGAGCAACTACGCCAAGGCCCGCTTTCACCCGGGCGCGGGCGCGGGCCCCGGGCCGGGCACGGACCGCAGTGTGCCCCACACCAACGGGCTGCTGTCGCCGCAGCAGGCCGAGGACCCGGGCGCGCCGTCGCCGCAGCGCTGGTTTGTGACACCGGCCAACAACCGGCTGGACTTCGCCGCCTCGGCCTACGACACAGCCACGGACTTCGCGGGCAACGCCGCCACGCTGCTCTCCTACGCGGCGGCGGGCGTGAAGGCGCTGCCGCTGCAGGCGGCGGGCTGCACCGGCCGCCCGCTCGGCTACTACGCCGACCCGTCGGGCTGGGGCGCGCGCAGCCCCCCGCAGTACTGCGGCGCCAAGTCGGGCTCGGTGCTGCCCTGCTGGCCCAACAGCGCCGCGGCCGCCGCGCGCATGGCGGGCGCCAACCCCTATTTGGGCGAGGAGGCCGAGGGCCTGGCCGCCGAGCGCTCGCCGCTCCCGCCCGGCGCCGCCGAGGACGCGAAGCCCAAGGACCTGTCCGACTCCAGCTGGATCGAGACACCCTCCTCCATCAAGTCCATCGACTCGAGCGACTCGGGGATTTACGAGCAGGCCAAGCGGAGGCGGATCTCGCCCGCCGACACGCCGGTGTCCGAGAGCTCGTCGCCGCTCAAGAGCGAGGTGCTGGCCCAGCGGGACTGCGAGAAGAACTGCGCCAAGGACATAGGCGGCTACTACGGCTTCTACTCGCACAGCTAGGCCGGCCCTGCCCGCCCGGCCCCAAGCCCCGCCGCCGCCCGGCCCCCCAGCCAGCCCCTCGCAGCTCTCCCTAGCTCTTCCTCCCCGCGGCCCACCTCGCGCTCCCCCTCATGTCACTTGGCCCTCGAATACCGTCTGCGACGAATAAGCACAGGTCTCCGAGTGCGATTTTAACCTTTTTTTGCACAGCAGTTTCTGCAGTTAGCTCACCGACCTTCAACTTTGCTGTAGACCTTTCGGTTTTCCTCCTTACTCTCCTTCTGTGAAGTTACACTCCTAACAAGCCTCCTCCCTCTCGTCTTTTTCTCACCCTCTCCTTCTCTTTCTTGTAATGAAACTCTTCACCTTTAGGAGACCTGGGCAGTCCTGTCAGGCATCAGCGATTCCGACCCTCCAAGTCTCGGCCTCCCCATTAACCGTAGGATGTTGACTCTAGAACCTGGACCCACCCAGCGCGTCCTTTCTTATCCCCGAGTGGATGGATGGATGGATGGTAGGGATGTTAATAATTTTAGTGGAACAAAGCCTGTGAAATGACTGTATATAGTGTTAATTTATTGTAACGAATGGCTAGTTTTTATTTTCATCGTCAAGGCACAAAACCAGTTCACGCTTAACCTTTCCATTCTTTTCCTTTCTTTGCCATTTTCTCCATCCCCCCCTCCACTTTAAAAAATTGCCTTGTGAGATAATTAACAATATTCCAAGAGGCTCTGGAAACGTGAACTACTTGATAGGTAATGATGGGTTTCTCACTTCTCCTCAATCCGTTGCATGAAATAATTACTCTGTGCCCTAATGCACATAAATAGCTAAGGAGAATCCGACCGAACACCTGTAAAGGATAGGTATCTGTTCATAGGCAAGTCCATTAAGCGGCATGATGCCTGCAAAGCAAAGTTAACTGGAGTTGTATGTCCCACCCCAAACCGCCCCACCCCCAATAGAATAGCTCGACATCAGCAATATTATTTTGCCTTATTTGTTTTTCCCCAAAGTGCCAAATCCATTACTGGTCTGTGCAGGTGCCAAATATGCTGACAAACTGTTTCTGAATATCTTTTCAGTCCCCCCTCCACCTTTATATGCTGTAAATCTTTGTAATGAATATTCTACTAATGATATAGATGACTGAATTGTTGGTAACTATAGTGTAGTCTAGTGAAGATAAATTGTGTGAGTTGTATATTTTACTGCATTTTAGTTTTGAAAATGATTTCCCTGCCACCTAGAAACAGCTGAAATTTGACTTCCTTGGGAAAACACTAGCATTAATGCAAGTAAGACTGGTTTTTTCCCCCCTCTAAGTCTTGTTATATTTGATAAGGAGCATTAATCCCCCTGGAAATAGATTAGTAGGATTTCTAATGTTGTGTAGCAAACCTATACTTTTATTTGTATTTTAAAATTAATGTGAAATATGCATCATACACAATATTCAATCTAGATTCCAGTCCATGGGGGGATTTTTCCTAATAGGAATTCAGGGTCTAAACGTGTGTATATTTTGGCTCTTCTGTAAATCTAATGTTGTGATTTTTATATTTGTTTCGTTTTGTCTGTGAACTGAATAATTTATACAAGTACACACTCCATTGAGAAACGTTTTGTTTTTTGCTCGTTTGTATCGTCTGTGTATAACAAGTAAATAAATCTGGTAAAACGCTATGGTGTTTGAAAGCAGTTTACAGTTTGAAAATAATTTATTATAGGTGATTACTTTTAGGGGTTAAGGAAGAATAGCCCGACCCCACTTGACTATGGGGCAGTCTGTGTAATGGGAATCACGTCCCATTTCCTTCCCACTTAAATTTGTTTTATAGCACTACCAGTAATTACTTTTTCCTTCTTATTTACAAGTAACTTAGTTCCCTATGAGTCAAGTTTCACTTTGTCGCACTTTTTTCTTTTTCCAGGAAAATGTAGGCACTTCCTCATCATAGCTATCTGGTTTTCTCTGAAGTAGGAAATAACGCGAGCAGGAAAAGGAGGGTCTTAAATAAGGAGTTAAGAATTTCTTTCAATTTCACAGGCGGGAGGCTTTGGGCAAGAGTAGGATGTAATTGAAAGGCGTGTTAGAATACGCTGTTGACCACAGCTTTAGGCAGAAGTCGAAAACCCCGGTCTTTAAATGCGAGGCCTTGGAGACGAGTGGCGACTCTGTAAATGCAAACACAGAATGGCCTACATTTCTTCAGCGGGATGTTTCAGGGGGATTGGGCGGGGTTGGAGTGGGGTAAGGACTCATAGAACAAACTCGGAACGGTCGGTATTTAAGCTTTGAGCTTAAAACTTGCTTGGGAGGTGTCTGGGGGTTGCCACTCCATCTCCTCTACGGTGGAATTCGGTGCCAGTGCCGCCCAGGCCAGATTCCCATCCCGTGAGAACAAATGCAGAAATGTGGATAGCCCCGCTGGGGGTGGGGTGGGGTGGGGGGTCTGCCGCGTCTTGGTCGAGGAACCCGCAGAGCTCTGACTTTATCTCGTGGAGAAGCGGTTTTTGTACTTTTGTCTCCAGAGAAAGGAGATCCGGGGAAGAGGCGGAAAGTGGTTCAACATTCTTCCTTGGTGTGGGTCAGTTTTAGGTTATGGGACGAAATGTAGCACCGCCTAGAGATTGTCCCGTAACCCCTTTGCAATTTGAGAGAGGCAAAGAGGCTTCAAAGTTCCAATTAAGATGAAAATTCAGCGGCGGGGGGCGG